>NC_069441.1:34089729-34107440 GCF_026875155.1 Cherax quadricarinatus
ACACGTTTACTAAAAATCAGAAAAAAAAAAACTTTAAAAAACTGGGATTTTGAATGTGCTTGGATGTAGGGCGGATGATAAGAAAAAAGGTTGCTGTTTGTTATGAAATGAAAAGAATTTGGAAGTCCTGGCCCCTAAGCGAAAAAAAAGCTGAAAAAAAAAGGGGGTTTTTCAGTGGGGAAAAAAAAAGGGGATTAACCCCGGGGATGGCAAAGGGGGTTTAGGGGCAAAAAAGGGGTAGCAATAATGTTGAAGGACCATTATGGAGGGAGAAGGGGGAAATTTTAAAATGTGTAAAATTCAAGGATTAGTGGATTAAAATTGGGTCGGATGTAAAAAAGTGGGTCTAAAAAAGCTTTGAAATGCACCTGGAGAAAAAAGTTTGAAAGAGGAGAGAGTTTTTTGGGGGTTTTTTTTAAGGGGCGAATGTATAGGAACCTTTGAACCAAGTAAAAGAGTAATTGGGGTTTTGGGGAAACCAAAAAGGTTTAAAGGGTAGGAAAACTTTTTAGAGAGGGTGTGGTGGGAACTTTTTTTTTGGGGTTTGCCAGGGAAAAGAAAGGGGGAGCCCTTTGATTGAACTTTGTATAAAAAAGGGGTTTTTTTTTTAAAATAATATGCGTTTTTTAAAAGAAAAAGGGGAAATAAATAAGTTTTAACAAAAATTTTATGTGGGGCCTTTTAATGCCAGAAACTTGTTGGACTGTGAAAATTGGGTAGTTTAAAAGCTGTTGGTAGATTTCAGGATTAATGTTTTTTAGGGGGGCCCACAGATTATAAACCCATTTTCCTAGTTGTGGCTACAGTGAGAGAAAAAGGGTTTTGGATGGGTTACAAGGAAAATAGAAGGGTAGCAAATAAGAGGGGTAAAGGTGTTTTAAAAAAAAGAGGGGCCCAGTTAGGGTAAGATATAAACAATTTTTGGGGAGGATGATGGGCTAGTGAGAGTATAGGAAAGGGGGTCGAAGATGTTTGGGGTGGGTTTTAACAAAGGGTAGTGTTAGAGGGGTTCAGCAAAAGGGCTTGGGGTTACAGGAAAGTGGGTGCGGGGAGGAAAGAAGAACGTTTGGGTGAAATGATGTAAAGGGAGTAGTAAGGGAAAAAAATTTAAAGGGGTTATGAGATTTTTTTAAACAAAAAAAAAGTGTACAAGGGGGGAAGGAAAAGGAGAAATTTGGAAAGAAAAAAAGAGGGGTTTAAAGAGGGGGTAAAAGTAATGTAAAAATAGAGCAAATAGAGATTTGAGGAGATGGTATCAAAAAAATTTTGTTGAAAAAAAGAAAAAGTTTTGGGGAGTAGATTAAGAAGTTGTGGAAGCCTAAGAATAAATTTTTTTTTACATTTTAAAAAAATGGGAAAGATTAGAGTTATTAAATGAAGAGTTAAGGTATCGCGAAGATGGAGGGAAAAATTTCTAGGAATTGTTAAATGTTGAAAAAAGATAGGGAACTGTGATTTGTGAAATGGGGAAAGGGGGAAAAAACATCTTGTGGGATTTGAGGAAGGGGCCAGTTGTGAGTGTGGGGGAATTTCGTGGGCAGTGGGTTAAAAAATAAAAGGGGGGAAAGGGCACTGGGATTGAGGGGAAATAAAGATAAAAAATTTAAAAAAAAAACAGGAAGGGATAATTTTTTTGGAGTGGTTGGGCTTTTAAATTTAAAAAATTAGGGAAGGGGAAAGGGGGTACCTAGGGTTTGGAGAGAGCATGATATTTCCTTTTGTATAAAGGAAAAAAGGGGATAAAAGAGAGTGCAAAAATTAAAAGGGGGAATAAGCCCTTTTTTGGGTATACCTGGTAAAGTGTAGGGTAGTTTTTATTGAAAGAATTAAGAGTAAGACGGAGGCAGGATGGGCGGGATAAAACAAGGAGGTTTAAAGGAAAGTTGGGGTTTGGGGCCAAGTGTTTACAGTGAAACATATAATGAACGTTTTTTAAGAAAAGGGTTTTAAAGAGGTTTTTTGCCCACATTTTGGATTTAGAAAAGGCATAGGGAAAAGGGGGATGGGGGGGGGGCAATGGGGCAGAATTTGCTGTGGAATGGAATAGGAGGTGGGGTTACTAAAAGCAGTGAAAATTTTTTACGAGGATATTTGACTCGGGTTTAGAGTATTTTGGAAAAGGGGAATTATTTCCCAGTAAATGTAGGCCTTAGAAAAGTTTGTGTGATGTCACCGGGGTTTTGTTAAATATTTTTATAGATGGGGTTGCAAGAAAAGTGAAAGCAAAGGGTCTTGGCAAAGGGGTGTGGAGTTAAAAGTAAAAAAATCAAACCGAAGTGGGATTTGCACAGTTCTTTTTGCTGATGCCCGCTTGTTTTTTTGGAGTTTCCCGAAGGGAATTGCAGAGGCGGTGGATAAAATTTGGGGGGTTTTAATGTAAAAAAAAGAAAATTAAAAGTAAATATGGGGAAAGATAAGGTTATGGGATAAAAGGGTTTAGGGGGATAAAAAGGACTGGATATCAGATTGGAGGGAGAAGTAGGGAAAGGAGGTAAAAATATATTCAGTTTTTAGGAGTGGAGTGCCCAGCAGAGGGGTTTATGAAGGATGGGGGTAAAAATCACAGAATTGATAGGGGAAAAGGGGAGGGTTTGGCACTTGGGAGTTTTTGGGGAGAAAAACTTTTTTCCGGGGAAAGGAAAAAAAAGGGGAATGTTGAGAGTAGTTTACCAACACTCTTGTTTTGGGTGTGAGACATGGGTAAATTAAAGGTTGCAAAGGGGGAGAAGGCGGGAGGCAGGGGAAAGATGCCCATGTCTGGGGGAAATTTTGGGGTTTTGTGAATAAAATCAGAAAAAATTCGTAGTTGGGAAATTTTAGGAGAAGGTGTTTTGATTCCCCAAAACTATTACCCCAAAAGTTGGGAGGGGCGTTGATTTTAGTTCGGACATGTAGGGGAAAGGGAAAAACAAAAAAAGAATGCTTCGAGTGTGTATAAATTTTCTGTAGTGGAGGGAAGGCAGGGTGGGGGGTTGGGCCCAAAACGGGGGTTTGGGAGGGGGGGGGGTTAAAGGGGGTTTTTGGGTGTGCGGGGGGCTTGGATTTTCCAACAAGCATGGTGAGCGTATTTGATAGGAGTAAATGGAGCCCAAATTTTTTTTTAAATACTTGCCGTGCTGTTTTTGTGGGGCAAAGAAACTTTTAATGAAGGGTTTCCAAGGAAACGGAAAGGCCCGGACTTGAATCCTGGAGATGGGAAGTACAGTGCCTGCACTCTGAAGGGGGGGTTGTTAATGTTCATTTTTTGTAACTAATGTAAAGCGCCCTCTGGGAAAAGACAGTGGGGGAAATAAAATGATAAAAAGTTTTTTTTTTTGGGGGGCCACCCTGTTTTTTGGGGGAATCGGCCGATGTTTTTAAAAAAAAAAATTAAAAAAAATAAAAAATGTCTTTAAACGAAAACGAAAAATTCTAAAAAAGAACTTAATTTTAAAATGAGTTCTTTTTAAATTTAAAAAAATTTTTAACCTTTTTCGGCACGAAAAGCCTATAATTGTTTTACATGATGATAGGTTTGCTGGTCTTTTTTTCTGTCTCAAAAAACCCTGAAAATTTTTCCGGGTTCGCCCTTGCTACTTCTACTTACATTTAGGCCCACACTAGGTTTTTTTTTCTATTTTTTGTAGCTATTTTCCCTTGTTCATTTCCCTTATTCCAGGGGGAAGGGGGAACAGAATTTTTCCCTCCAAAAAACCTGCGGGGTTGTAAGGGGGCAACTAAAAAATCCCGGGAAAGAAAAGGGGCTATAACCCTTTATCCTTTTTTACATTATTTAAAAAAAAAAAAAGAAAAAAACTTTCTTCTTTCTGGGCCACCGAGGGGGGGTGCCCCCAAAAGGAAATACGAAAGTTTCCCCCCTTTTTAAAATTTAAAGTAATATATACCGGGAAGGGGCTACTACCCCCTTGTTTCCTGGCTTTTTTGTCCGCCTCTTACAACACCATGGTTTTACGGGGGGAAAAATTTCCCTTTTTCCATTTCCCCGAGTTTATTTTTTACGATTTCCTCACACCACAACACCCCACACACACACACAAAACACACACAGTCATTTACCCACCCCAATGCAAAGAACATTCAAAAAACACATACAAGTGTATGCATTTTTATAAGTTTTTTTTTTTCCCTTTCATTTCCCCCCAGACTGTTTTTTAGAAATTTAAAAAAATACTGTATAAAATTGTAAGAAAAAAAACATTGATTATAAAAAACAGTTTTCTTAAGAAAAGGGAATGATGGTTTACAATTTTTTCAATGACTTTCTTTGGCTAAAAATGAATATTTGGATTTAACCCTTTGGGGACTAAAATGTTAAGGAAAACACTAAAAAAATTTTTTCTTAGGGGAAAAGATTAACTTTAGAATTTTTAAAATTTTTTGAATAAGTTTTTTCCGGTTTTCACATACAAAAACTTTTCTAACATTTTCAAAAAATAAAAAAAAGTTTCACGACAACAAAAAACAAAAACTTCCCCGCAAAAATAAAATAAAAATTTTGAACTTGAAGACCGATCTTTTTGGGCCAAGAATTTTTGGGTTTTGGCCCCTTTCCCCCCCGGGCCCATACGATTTTTATTAAGGGCCCCCCAAAATACGGTTGTTATATACTGTGATCTATGAATGTTATGAACATTACTTCGGGAAATGTCCCATAAAAGGGCGAAAAACCCGAAAAATTTTTTTGAAACAATTACAAAACAGGAAAAACTGAGTGAGAGGTAAAGTGTCTCTGCTACACCAGAGTCCATAACGTTGTATCGTCACCACCAGCCCAAAAACTTTAAATTCTTTGACGGGGTTTTTAAAAATTTAACTGGGCATTTATTTTACGGGAAAGAGGTACTTTGTCTCTCAGAGTACATACACTGGAGAGGTACGTCTCCCCCAGAGTACATACGTTTAAAATTTAAAAATTTAAAAACCTATTTAAAAAGAATTAAATATTTTTGACTGGTGGTGAAACAGTCACTTATTAGAATTATTATTTTTGAGAAAATTTTTTAAAAATATTATTATTGTAAATTTTTTAAAGTTAATGGTTTTGGGGCAAAAAATTTTTTTAAAAGTTTTATGCTTTTTTTAAAAAGATTAATTAATTTTATGTATTTCATGTCCTGGAATCCCAATATCCCCTTGAAAAATACTTATTGGATATCTGTTTAAAGAAAAACGAGACATACAATATTTTTTTAAAAACGTCAATATATGTCCGTATGTTTTAAAGTCTAATTTAGTGCCTTCCTCTCTTTCCTTTTTGCTTGACCCCTTATAGTGGGCTGAAGAATCATTTTTGCCAAAAGCCAGCAATAGTCTGCAAGCATTATTGTCCCCAAAAAGCCCCTTGGTACCCTTTTTCCAAGGTCGAAATATCTTGGTGAAACCTTTCACCATGTTCGTCACGGTCCCACAGGGTTGGTTGGGGGAAAAAAAACTAAATGCGAGTCCAAAAAGTGGTTTTAGTGACATGTTACATCCCATGTTTTTTTGTAAACCTTTTATGAGGTTTTCCAGTAATTCTTTAAAATTGCCCTTTTCCCCCCCGTTCAGAGAAATTCCCTTCCCACAAACTTGAATGGGTTTTTTCCCAAGGGGGGCTTTCCCCCTCCCCATGGGAAAGGGCCCGATTCAAAGTCATCATCTTTTAGAAACTCTCGAATTTGAGGACCAATTTAAAACTCCCCCTTTTTATCTTTGCGTCGGCTAGTGGGGAAATTTTGATGTTAAAAAAATTGAATCTCTGACCCGATTTGTTCCCTAGGTTTTTTCAAAGGTTTTTTTTCCCAAAACCCCCCTTTTAAAGTGTAGTTGTGGTAGAAAATTTTTTTTGATTCAATGAGGGTGGGTGTTGAACATTTTTCATTTCCCCGGCTCCGATGATTGACGAGGTGGCCAGTTTTTTTCCCGAAAGAGGGGGAAACCCCTTACACAGCTAGAAAAAACCCCCTACCTTTAAAACCCCAAAATATAAACTTGCAGAGCAGAACCAAACCCTTTTAGACTGCTGGAAAAAAATTTAAGGGGCAGTTTAGACTGTGGGTGTGGTAAGAAACACATTTCTGGAAAAAATAATGAATCATGAGGCTGGGGGTGGTAAGAAACACATGTGGGAAAAATTAAAGAAGGTCAGTGAGACCCGTGGGGGTGGTTTTAAAAAAACCCTGCGGAACAATAATTGAAGGGCAGCAGTTTAGACTTTTGTGACCGTGGTGATATTGAAAAAGTAGAGGTAACAATTTTAACCATGATAATTTATTATCAGTGACCTAAAAATTTTGTTGGGAAAATTTATACTTGGTCTCGGAAGCTTTTGGTTGTTGACCAGTGAATTATTACACCATGTTTACTGCCCTAAACTGTTTGGGATTCAATATTTTCAAATGTAAGGCTTTCTCAGGCCTGTAAGATCTTAAGTAGGGCTTACCAAGGCTGGCCCCCTTAGGAAAAAATTTATGAATAGAAAAAAGAAAACCCAAAAATAAAACCTTTATTGTTATAATTTAAAAATATTTAAACATTTAAAAAAATTTTTCGTTTATCCTACTTTAAAAAAAAAATGAAAAATTTTTAAAAATAAAAAAAGTTTTCTGAATTCAACGCTAAAATGTACAGTTAAAAAGTGGTGTCTGGTTGATGTTTTTGACACCGGTATTGTAGAAATGGGAAACCGTTGCTGAGGATGTAAGGGAGGGTCAAGTGTTGAGTGACAACCCAAAAGACTAGTTTGCCCCAAGTCTTTTGCCTTGAATAATCCGTCAAGATGATAGGAAAAGCAGGGCCCTTTTACCACGCAAAGATGAGGGGGGAAATTGCCCGGGGGTTTGGGTATTCTTATCGGAAAAGTAGAAAAAAGTGACGCCCGAACCTCGTGAAGTTCTTCCCCTTCCCAAAAAAATATTTTTTTGGTTGCCAGATGAAAACCCCAAACCGGGCATTCCCCAAACTAGAAAAAACAAAAGGTTTCCCACTGCTTGAAAAATCACTCTCCATGTAAGTGTAAGGTACTTAAAAGGAAAAGGTGGGAAATTTAAAAGGGAAAACCTGAAAATCAAAGGGAGAAAAACTAAGTCTTAGAAAGGTTTTAAAAAGGGAAGCTTTTTAAAACCAAAAATATCCCCTAGAAAAAGGACAAAAGGGTTTTTACTTTCAGTTGGCTGGGGGCCCGTGAAATCAAGTGATTATCCATTTGGGCGGAGCCCCCCACGTCACCTTTCCGGGTGGAAAAAGGGGGGGGGGAAAACGGGAGCTAGACACTGACCCCACCTTAACAAGCAGACTGGCAATCAAACTATGCCCCCATATACTCTCTCGCTTTCTCCAAACTGTTTTTAACTTTTCCCCCAATACATTGCGTATTAAAAAGAAAATTTTTATTCATTTTGTTAATTTCATCACAATCTTCGGGGCTCTTAAACACTCCTCAAATGCTTTTTTTTCATTAAAAAGCTTCTTGGAACTTTTTTTTACCACCAACCCCCAGCAATTTAGGGAAAGGAATCTTAAGGGTTTTAGCAGGGAAAAGGACAATAAAATGAGTTCGCAAAATAAATTTTTAAAAGGGGTTTAAAAGGGGTGGGTGGTGTGGGGTTTAGTGTAAAAACCCCACTCACAAACATCAAACCCGTACAGCATCACTTTACAGCATCACCGTAAAAACATTTATCACAGCATCACCTGTACAACCCTCACTCACAAACATCAACCCGTACAGCATCACTCACACTCCCTGTACAGCACCTTTGCTCAACACTTTAGTTGCTGTCTTTTCCCAAAAATTCGTAATTTCCCCCATAAATAAATTACCCAAACTAACACCCAAATTTCTGTTGATATAAAAAGTTAATATAGATATATAAATGGGCTGATAATTAAAGTTACTTTAGGGTAATTTAGCAACAAGTACTTAGCCAACTTTTAACTTCTCAATTATAGTCAAGAATGGGAGAGAGCCTCAGCAATTATATTATAACGACCACTTATATGATTTATGCTAATGGCTGGGTACGGAAAGCCCACCTCATTATCTGAGCACGGGATGACTTCATGGTATTGATATAAGGGAAAGGATTGTGCCTCTTTTTCAATCACTGTATAGTTTTTCTGGTGACGTTTGAGTTTTGATGAGAAGTTACATACAGGATGGAGTATGTCAGTGGTTGAAGACTTCTGTAAAAGAACAGCACCCACTGCATATCTGCTCGCATCAATATATAAGAAAGAGGGTTTTTTTTTTATATTTTATTTAAAAACTGCATATACATAATACATTGTATTACTTACAAAACAAACCACAGTTGAAATAAATTAAAAAGTACATACATGACCTTCATACCTCTCCGAACATGAAATTAAACACCAACATTACAAAATAGTCAATAAACCAACCACATCCACTGTAACTTTATAGAAGTACTTAGTATTGATGACAATACATACATACACATACATATATTTACTCATAATATATAATATATTATATATACATATATATATATACACATACACACACACACACATACATATATGTTAATTAAATTAATATACAACTCAGATCGGTATACAGAACAAATACATATAGTTACTTCCATGTCACAAGTACTTGGCTAAACAGGAGCACCATACCTAACACATACACCAGAATATTGAAAACCCAACCTTCCACATCCTTACAATACAGAATTTTATAACAGAGCAAATACAATAATGAATATAGTATAAAATTAAAAACCATACTAGGTATTACAAAACCTCTAGTACACAATCCCGGTACATTTTAAGAACACCATAGATCAAGGCCATATTACAACCATATACATAACCCCACAACCATATACATAACCTATAAACCCTCCTTTTATAATAATCATTATTACCAGTGCAGACACAGCTGACACTTCTACCCCCCTCTCCCCGTTTGTACAGTCCCCGTTCTAAATAACATACATTGAATTATCCTAATGAAAGGTCATACCCTGACCTCATCAAACCTAAAAGTTGGTAGGGCTTGAACAAGACAAAAACACAAAATTCACAGACTAAAACAGATATGAAACATTACATTCCTAGACACATACACTGTAATAAGTAGAATTATATACACCACCAATATGATATCAAATATTAATGTTAACCATGAATTACAAACATTCAAAACATTTGCCTATAGTGTAGTTCACACTCAAATTACAAGATAATACACCACATGCCATAGTAGCGGTACAATACTAGGCTATGTAAATAATTTAAAGAACCCGAGACTTAAATAAAACCAGAGTAGTTATAAGACTAAGGCTGCTGTAATGTGCCAGTCCCAAAAGAACTGACACGTATCTCAGAAAAATTTTGTGTTGATACCAACGTGTCAATCTAATTACTTAAAACGAGATCCTAAGGGCTCGGTATCCTGGCTTTCAAGGAAATTTTAAACCCAGTGAACATAACCATCAGGCTTAGAAAAGTAACCCTGGAAACCACACTTATATCTCACTATGACAAACATTCTCTTGAAACATGGCTTACCATCCATACCTAATTCTCACTACCTTCCTCTTACACATCAGTTCCAGATAAACCAAAAACAACCCCCCCCTTTACATCCACCCATAAGGAGACCACTCCTTGTCCATCCTCAGGGACCCCGCCCAAGGGAACCACAAGTGAGATTCCTATAACCTTCCGGGAAACTTTTTTCCCAAGACGCCCCATAAACCAACTATTCCTACACTTCGTCCTATAGAATCTGGCCGCCAACGCTTTTATCCTCATATCACCCTTAATCCCCTCATTCCCCATGAAATGTCCAGATAATCCACTATGATATACATTATAGCCCTTCCTACATCCCTAGACACTCCCCCTACATCCAGTAGTAAAGCCTTAAAAGCGACAACGACCCCCCCCAACAGTCTGATAACCCCAACCATCCATGATCTCACCCCCTCCAAGGAGGTACAAAAAAAAACCACATGAAACGCCGTTTCAACATCACCACAAAACTGACAAAAGCCTCTTCCACAAATCCCATACTACGTAACACCTCCTTGGAAGCCAGAATCCCCATGATAAACCTATATACTAATTCTCTTACTCTAGCCGGTATCCGCAGCTTACTAAAATCTTTCCAAATAACCCCCCAATCATACGTTGGATACACGGCTACCCCTTGCATAATTCCTTGACCTTTCACACTACCCTCACCAACCGTTTCACTTTGATTTTATCCACCTGTTGCACTGTCAATAAAAATCTCAACATATCTTCACAAACCCTCAATTCCTTCCCACTCCACCATTTACGTGCCTCCTCCATAACTCTTCCTACTTTGACGCCCCTCACACACCCCCTTCCCTCATATACCTCCCCTTGATATATACAGCCATGACTCTCAGTCCTAAAGTCAACAAACCTAAACCCCTCTCCGCACATCCGTCATAACTACCTCCTTACTTAACCATGCCCTCCCAAATCCCACACAAACTTCAGCACCCTCCTCTGCATTTCCACAATATCTCGTACCTCTAAGGGAAAAAACCTCTGCCACCCCCCCATACCTTGCTATAGACAAGTGAATTTACCACCACTACCCTCTGATGTAAAGCTAAGTCCCTCGCACTTAAACCTCCTAGTTCTACTTAAAACCTTACCCTTGACAGACTCCGAATTTACCCTTCTGCATGCCTGCACTTCTGCCAAATACCATATCCCACATACCTTGATTCTGTCAACCACTGTCCATCCTAACCCTATCCCCAAGCCCCCCCCTATCCAATTACCGACCTCTAGTAACCTTGATTTCACCGTATTTAACTCTCATTCGTATTCTTTTACCAAACATCTGAATCACTCTTCCCACCCTCCTTAACTCCTCCTTACCCCTTGCATAACAGTAGTATCATCCACATACCCAACGATGCCCCCTTTGCACCCCCCTTCCATCTCCTGATTGTTCATTACCCTCTCAACAGACTCATAAAAAGGATTCTGCACAACGCAAAGAGCAGCTGTGACATCGGACGCCCTGTCTCAAACCTCTCTCCATTGGTACACTTTCACCCAACCTCCATTGACCTGTACCCTCACCTCAGCCCCATCATACAGGGTGTTCACCCCCACTTACCCCCCCTCCCGAAAACCCAACCTCTCTAAAGCAAACCCTAAGAAATCTCTGTCCACGCAATCATAAGCATTTCACCCAATTAAACCTAGTATTCCCCCTCCCGAACATCTCTCTAGAAAATCCCTAATCACAAACCATGTCCATCCCTCATCCTTCTTCCGGGAAATTTCCCCAACTGTCCCCTATGTAACACTAAACCCAACACTTTCCTCATTTTTGTTGCCCAAAACCTTAGCAAAAATCTTGTAATCCGAGCACATTTAACGTAATCGCACGATAATCATTCAAAACTCGGCATTCCTTCTTTTTGGGCACTAAAACCGTGACACCCGTTCTTTGTGATTCCCATCCTCCCACTATTTAACATACAATTCAAAACCCCCACCAAACAATGCCGTACACTCCCCCAATGATACCTATAAAAATCGTTTGGTAGTCCGTCTATGCCTGGGGTTTTACCCTGGCACATCCCAAAAACCTGCCTCCTCCCCCTCCTCTACAGTAATACTACCCTCGATTCTGTTACTGTCCTGCTCACTTAAATAACTCTATTTAAACCCTTCATCCCAAACCGTCCCTAACCATCCCCTGCCATCCCTCCTCCACTTCTCCCTATACCAAAAATCTGCATACAAACTAATATTTTCCGTGGTGGATAGGCCTTTGACCCTCCTCAAAGCCACCCCCCCTGTACCTACCTCAATTACGCCAAGGTGGTCTTCGCCTGCCGTTCCTTAACCTCCTTAATACAAAACCGTTTGGCCTATTTTCCCCTTTAAGACATCCCCCAAAACCCTGCCCTAACTCGAATTGCCTCAAATTTTTCATTGTAAATTTTCCCGCCAAACCTATTTCGCAAACGTTCCATGTCCTACTCCGCCCCACACGTTCCTCTGCATAACAGTCATTTAAGACCTCAAGATAATTTTGTAGGCCATAGCTCCCCCTTTGGGCCATCTCCTTACCCCGTACTTTAAAAAATTTCCCTATTTCAACTTTAGCCCTCATTTCCCACCAATCCAGCAAATCCATTTCCATTTTCCTAGTCTCCCACAAGGATTTCCACCAATCTTCAAACCCCGTAGGTTCATCCTTTTTCCCTAAGTAGCCTCACATTTAATTTCCAATATCCTGCAAAAAACCCTCACTATGCCATTCAAACCCTCAAATCTGCTATAACAGCACGATGTCAGAAAAACCCACATCGATAGTCCTCACCCTCTCCAAAACCTGCCCTGCCTAACATAAATCCTATCTAACCTTGCCTCATATCCCCTACGAATAAAAGTGTGCTCCACTCCTTATCCCCTACTTCCCACCACATTACTGCTCCAACATCTCGCAAAACATCCCGCAGGACCCCCAAAACACAACCCGCCCCCCTCGGAACCAACTTCACCCTTCCTAATGACACAATTCCAATCCCCCCAAATCACCGTAAAGCAGGTAAACCTCTCAAGTGATATACCAGAACCTCGCGTACAAAATCCCCTTCACTCTAGTGTTACTAGTTGCGGGCATGTTCACACCTACAAAACTAACCCTCCTGGCCCCCCCAAAACCCATCCCACCTGACAACCTCCCACCCCCCCCCTCCTCCCAACCCAGGATACGCAAAGGACTGGTCTCCTTTTACCGCCACAGCCACACACTCCTTTCAAACTCAAAGCATCAACATGTAAACAACCTATAACCTTTCAACAACAGCTCACATCCTAACCTATGGTTATGTTCCTGCAAAAAACAGACATCAATGCTAAATCTCCTCAAAAAACCCCCTCTAAACCATACCCTCTTGACCTCGTTTTTAAGACCGTTTACATTGAAAGTTACACACCTGAATTTTACAAGAAAGGCGGCTTACCCCTGTGCCGCTGAGGCTTACTTGGTCCTTCCTTTCATAGGGCTCGGGTTTTTCTCTATCAATCCCTCGTTCCCGCCCTCCAACCCCTCCCCGTCCCTTCCCCACCTAGCTTCCCATTGCCCCCCCCTCTCCCTGACTTGCCTTTGCAACCACAGCTGCCCACATCTTCTTCCCAGGCCTCTGCGCTGGTGTGAGGACCTCGTCCATGTCTGATGCCCCCGCTGATCTCTTGCGGGGGCTACCCTCTACATACATTTCTTCTTCAACCACATCTTCTTGATGGACCTCCACCCACATTGCTCTCCTTTCGAACCTCACTCATAGTCTTCCTTACCCTGCTTCTGTTCATCCCTCACCTTGTCATCACCTGACCTCACATCACTTTCCACACCAAGCACCGACTCTTCCAAAAAAACCTTCAGCAACAGCCTCCAAAATCCCGTCCTGAGCTGACTCTGCATTATCTAACGGCCTGTCTGACGGCGATATTCCCTCCCCTCCCCTTTCCACGGTAGTGTAACACACGTCTCCCAAAAACCCCCTCTGCCCTGTCGACCTCCTCACTCCAAAAGGCCTGTACCCCGTCTTTCCACCTTCATCCGTCATAACATCCGTGGCTTCTAATGGCGTATCCACAGCAGCTGTCTCCTGACGCCTAGGCTCCTGTCTCCTGGGCATTGTGCCACCATGTGCTCATAAGAGTCACATAAACGGCACGTCTTCCTCTGCCCCGCATAGTGAACAAAAACCTGTGTTCTATGGTTACGCAATGTAACATATGATGGTATCGGTCTCCTCAGGGTCATTTTCAGTGTGCATGATCCTTCCGGCATCCCCTCATAAGGGCCGTCCCTCCACATTCCCATGCTCGTCGAGTGTACAGTTCCATAACCACTGAACACATCTTGGATGCTGTATGCTGTTGCCTCAAAAGGTACATTCCTTACCTTCACCCAAGTAAAATACTTAGACACATCATGCAAGCATACTTCCACTGCCGAATTGATACTCATCCGTCGTTCTTGAAATTCATCTACGATGGTAGAGTAGAAGTCAGCCCTCATGAACTTCACGAAGACCCTTGACATTCCATTCAGTGCCACACCATACAGCTCTTCGTTGGGGATGCCATAACAGTCCCTGATAATGCTTGGCAGGAGAACGTTCATCGTGTCGTTGCTTAAAGTTCCTCTAACCAGCTGAATGCAGACAGTATTAATGCGCCGGTACAGTCGGTCCGCCATCTTGGCGCTAATACTATGTTTTCCTCACCAGGTGGCGTGCAAGAGAACCAGTAGAAGCGTCCTCTCTCCCCGCAGGTCGAGAGACGAATGTTGAAAGAGGGTTTGCTAAAATCAGGGTTTCTTAAGATAGGAGCAGAGGAGCAAGCACTTCAACCTAGCATTCGTCTCTCGACCTGCGGGGAGAGAGGACGCTTCTACTGGTTCTCTTGCACGCCACCTGGTGAGGAAAACATAGTATTAGCACCAAGATGGCGGACCGACTGTACCGGCGCATGAATACTGTCTGCATTCAGCTGGTTAGAGGATCTTTAAGCAACGACACGATGAACGTTCTCCTGCCAAGCATTATCAGGACTGTTATGGCATCCCCAATGAAGAGCTGTATGGTGTGGCATTGAATGGAATGTCAAGGGTCTTCGTGAAGTTCATGAGGGCTGACTTCTACTCTACCATCGTAGATGAATTTCAAGAACGACGGATGAGTATCAATTCGGCAGTGGAAGTATGCTTGCATGATGTGTCTAAGTATTTTACTTGGGTGAAGGTAAGGAATGTACCTTTTGAGGCAACAGCATACAGCCTACAAGATGTGTTCAGTGGTTATGGAACTGTACACTCGACGAGCATGGGAATGTGGAGGGACGGCCCTTATGAGGGGATGCCGGAAGGATCCTTCACACTGAAAATGACCCTGAGGAGACCGATACCATCATATGTTACATTGCATAACCATAGAACACAGGTTTTTGTACACTATGCGGGGCAGAGGAAGACGTGCCGTTTATGTGACTCTTATGAGCACATGGTGGCACAATGCCCCAGGAGACAGGGGCCTAGGCGTCAGGAGACAGCTTCTGTGGATACGCCATTAGAAGCCACGGATGTTATGACGGGTGAAGTGGAAAGCCGGGTACAGGCCTATGGAGTGAGGAGGTCGACAGGGCAGAGGTGTTTTGGAGACGTGTGTTACACTACCAGTGGAAACGGGGGGGGGAGGGAATATCGCCGTCAGACAGGCCGTTAGATAATGCAGAGTCAGCTCAGGACGGGATTTTGGAGGCTGTGCTGAAGGATTTTTTGGAAGAGTCGGAGCATGGTGTGGAAAGTGATGTGAGGTCAGGTGATGACAAGGTGATGGATGAACAGAAGCAGGGTAAGGAAGACTTGAGCGAGGTTCGCAAGGAGAGCAATGTGGTGGTGGAGGTCCATCAAGAAGATGTGGTAGCAGAAGAAATGTATGTAGAGGGTAGCTCCCGCAAGAGATCAGCGGGGGCATCAGACATGGACGAGGTCCTCACACCAGCGTAGAGGCCTGGAAGAAGATGTGGGCAGCTGTGGTTGCAAAGGCAAGTCAGGGAGGAGGGGGGCAATGGGAAGCTAGGTGGGAAGGGACAGGGAGGGGTTGGAGGGCAGGAACGAGGGATTGATAGAGAAGAACCGAGACCTATGAAAGGAGGACCAAGTAAGCCTCAGCGGCACAGGGGTAAGCCGCCATTCTTGTAAAATTCAGGTGTGTAACTTTCAATGTAAACGGTCTTAAAAACGAGGTCAAGAGGGTATGGTTAGAGTGGGTTTTGAGGAGATTTAGTATTGATGTCTGTTTTTTGCAGGAACATAACCATAGGTTAGGATGTGAGTTGTTGTTGAAAGGTTATAGGTTGTTTACATGTGATGCTTTGAGGTTGAAAGGAGGTGTGGCTGTGGCGGTAAAGGAGACCAGTCCTTTGCGTATCCTGGGTTGGAGGAGGGGGGGGGTGGGAGGGTTGTCAGGGTGGATGGGTTTTGGGGGGGCCAGGAGGGTTAGTTTTGTAGGTGTGTACATGCCAGCAACTAGTAACACTAGAGTGAAGGTGGATTTTGTACGCGAGGTTCTGGTATATCACTTGAGAGGTTTACTGCTTTTACGGTGATTGGTGGGGATTGGAATTGTGTCATTAGGAAGGGTGATGTGGTTCCGAGGGGGGCGGGTTGTGTTTTGGGGGTTCTGCGGGATGTTTTGCGAGATGTTGGAGCGGTAGATGTGGTGGGAAGTAGGGGATGTGGAGTGGAGCACACTTTTATTCGTAGGGGATATGAGGCACGGTTAGATAGGATTTATGTTAGGCAGGGCATAGGTGTGGAGAGGGTGAGGACTATCGATGTGGGTTTTTCTGATCATCGTGCTGTTATAGCAGATTTGAGGGTAGATGGCATAGTGAGGGTTTATGCAGGATATTGGAAATTAAATGTGAGGCTACTTAGGGAAGAGGGTGACCCTACGGGGTTTGAAGATTGGTGGAAATCCTTTTGGGAGACTAGGAATATGGAAATGGATTTGCTGGATTGGTGGGAAATGAGGGCTAAAGTTGAAACTGGGAAATTTTTTAAAGTACGGGGTAAGGAGATGGCTAGGTGGAGCTATGGCCTACAAAATTATCTTGAGGGACAGTTAAATGACTGTTATGCAGAGGAACGTGTGGGGCGGAGTGAGGACATGGAACGTTTGCGAAATAGGTTGGCGGAAATTCACAATGAAAAATTTGAGGCAATTCGAGTTAGGGCAGGGTTGGAGGATGTCTTAAGGGGAGATAGGCCATCGGGTTTTGTATTAAGGAGGTTTAAGGAACGGCAGGCGAAGACCACCTTGGCGTATATTGAGGCAGGTACAGGGGGGGGTGGCTTTGAGGAGGGTCAAGGCCTATCCACCACGGAAAATATTAGTTTGTATGCAGATTTTTGGTTTAGGGAGAAGTGGAGGAGGGTTGGCAGGGGAGTGGGTGAGGGACGGTTTGGGATGAAGGGTTTAATAGAGTATTAAGTGAGCAGGACAGTGACAGAATCGAGGGTAGTATTAATGTAGAGGAGGTGGAGGAGGCAGTTTTTGGGATGTGCCAGGGTAAAACCCCAGGCATAGACGGAATACCAAACGATTTTTATAGGTATCATTGGGGGAGTGTACGGCATTGTCTGGTGGGGGTTTTGAATTGTATGTTAAGTAGTGGGAGGATGGGGAAATCACAAAGAACGGGTGTCACGGTTTTAGTGCCCAAAAAGAAGGAATGCCGAGTTTTGAATGATTACCGTGCGATTACGTTAATGTGCTCGGATTACAAGATTTTTGCTAAGGTTTTGGGCAACAGAATGAGGAAAGTGTTGGGTTTAGTGTTACATAGGGGACAGTTGGGAATTCCGGGAAGAAGGATGAGGGATGGACATGGTTTAATTTTTTTTTTTTTTTTTTTATTTTATTTAAAAAACACAATACACATCATACATTTGTGCTATATTTAGGTTACATAAACAAAGAAACATAATCCATTAAATAATAAAAACAAACAACTTCACATTCCTTATCCCAGCACTAAACTTATACATAAGAAAAACACGTTCAACTGTAAATGCTTAATTCCCCCTCCAAAGTACCAACCAGCACACACAACATACATGTAACTAAAAACAGCCCACACCTGAACATACTGGTGGGTTTATTATATCCTTAAATACGCAGTAT
>NC_069441.1:34107940-34137452 GCF_026875155.1 Cherax quadricarinatus
ACACGCACGAGCACACGCACACAACACCACCACCCCAACCACACACAACACATATATAACACACACACATTACCACATACACAAACCCCAACACACACACACACACACAAAACACACCACACCAGACAACACACACAACATACACTATGCCACACACACACACACACAACACACACACACACACACACACCCACACCACACACACACACACCCCACCAAGTGCAAAGTATAAAAGATTGGGGAAGGGAAAAGAAACCCAACGGAGTACGCAGGGGGCCAGAGATACAAATCTCACTAAAGGGAAAAAGATCTTGGGGTGAGATAACACCGGGCACATCCCCGGGAAGCGCACATCAACCAAATAACTGCTCAGCTGGGGGCGCCTAGCAAACCTCAAACAGCATTCGACATCTTAATAAGGAATCGTTCGGGGACCCTGAAAAACCGTGTATTTTGGGCCCTATTGGAGTAGGGGGCACCAGTTGGAACCCCCCCTAGCCAAGCACGAAAGAAACTAAGAAAGTGCAAAGGTTTGCAACAAGACATCCCAGAGCAAGAGTTGCCCTTTAGGAGGGGGTTTTAAGGGAAATCAACTGACGACACGGAGGACAGGAGAATGGGGGGGGACATGATAACGACATAAAAAAAAATGAGAGGAATTGAAAGGTGGAAAAAGGATTCTCCAAGAGGGGATACAGTTGGAGTTTATGAACAGATGAATCACAGGGATGTTAGGAATATTTCTTCAGCCCAGAGAGTGAATAGTTTAGAGAACCGACTGTTGTTGAATTTGGGCACTGTGCAGCTTTGGTGTCTTTATTGGGGGGAAAGTTTCGCCACACAGTGGGTTCGTCATCCCTCAAGGGAAGTCTTGAAAAGGAGGAGTGAGGTGGTCGGTCCCTCGGCCCCCGGGGGATGTGTCAGTCCATCAATCTTTAATAGAATGGGTGACCACATCGACTCAGGGTGGGGGGCTGATTGCCTCATCTCCCCTTTCTTAAGTTTCTCCCTTTTTATGGACTGGTGGGGGCCCCTGTGTGGCGAAGCGTTTCGCGATGGGATCCCAGGAGTTGCCCCTGTGTCGATTCAAAAAGCCACAGAGTAGTCAGGAATGGAATGTTTGGGAAGCGATGTATGGAGGGGAGGACCATACATAGCTTTTAAACAAAGGTGAAAGCTATGGTTCGGGGGGCACCAGTGAAGAGGCGGGCCCGGGTTGGACTCGACCCCTGCAACCTCAATAGGTGAGTACAAAAGGGGGAGTACAACCACAAACCAACACATACAAAACCCACAACACACATACCAAAAACACACACACACACACACACACACACACACCAACTACACACAACACAACACACAAAACCCCTACACACACACACCCCACACACACAACACACACACACACAACCCCAAAACCCCACACATACCCACACACACTACACCACAACAAACCACTGAGTAGCTAGATACCTCAAAGGCAAGGGGGCCGGATAACATCTCTCCATGGCTCCTAGGAGGGAGCAGAGGCCTTTTTTACCCCAAAAAGTATTAATACATCTATCGAAACAGGGAGTTTGCCTGAGGCATGGAAAACAGAAAATTATCCCAATTTTTTAAAAAAAGGGACAGACATGAAGCATGAAATACAGACCGTGTCACTGACATTTATAGTATGCAAATCATGGAGAAGATTATCAGGAGAAGAGTGGTGGAACACCTAGAAAGGAATGATATCATCAACACAGCCAACATGGTTTCAGGGACGGAAATCGTGTGTCACAAACCTACTGGAGTTTTGTGACATGGTGACAGCAGTAAGACAAGAGAGAGAGGGGTGGGTGGATCGCATATTCTTGGACTGCAAGAAGGTATTTGACACAGTTCCACACAAGAGATTGGTGCAAAAACTGGAGGGCCAAGCAGGGATAACAGGGAAGGGGACTACAAAGAATCAGGGGAAAACTTGTCAGGAAGACAGCAGCGAGTCATGGTACGTGGCGAGGTGTCAGAGTGGGCACCTGTGACCAGCGGGGTCCCGCAGGGGTCAGTCCTAGGACCAGTGCTGTTTCTGGTATTTGTGAACGACATGACGGAAGGAATAGACTCTGAGGTGTCCCTGTTTGCAGATGACGTGAAGTTGATGAGAAGAATTCACTCGATCAAAGACCAGGCAGAACTACAAAGGGATCTGGACAGGCTGCAGACCTGGTCCAGCAATTGGCTCCTGGAGTTTAACCCCATTAAGTGCAAAGTCATGAAGATTGGGAAGGGCAAAGAAGACCGCAGACGGACTACAGTTTAGAGGGCCAGAGACTACAAACCTCACTCAAGGAGAAAGATCTTGGGGTGAGTATAACACCAGTCACATCTCCTGAAGCGCACATCAACCAAATAACGGCCGCAGCATATGGGCGCCTGGCAAACCTCAGAACAGCATTCCGACATCTTAATAAGGAATCGTTCAGGACCCTGTACACCGTCTACGTTAGGCCCATATTGGAGTATGCGGCACCAGTTTGGAACCCACACCTAGCCAAGCACGTAAAGAAACTAGAGAAAGTGCAAAGGTTTGCAACAAGACTAGTCCCAGAGCTAAGAGGTATGTCCTACGAGGAGAGGTAAGGGAATCAACCTGACGACACTGGAGGACAGGAGAGATAGGGGGGACTGATAACGACTTTACAAAATACTGAGAGGAATTGACAAGGTGGACAAAGGATTCTCCAGAGATGGGATACAGTTGGAAGTTAAAGACACAGATGAATCACAGGGATGTTAGGAAGTATTTCTTCAGCCACAGAGTAGATGAATAGTTCAGAGAACCGACATGTTGTTGAATTGGACACATGTGCAGCTTTTGGGTGTCTTTATTGGGGAAACGTTTCGCCACACAGTGGCTTCGTCAGTCCATGCAAGGGAGAGGCTTGAACAGGAGAGGAGTGAGGTGGCGGTCTCCTCGGCCTTGGTCGATGTGGTCAGTCCATCAATCTTGAATAGAATGGACTGACCACATCGACTCAGGGCTGGGGGGCTGATTGCCTCCTTCTCCCCCTGTTCTTCAAGTTTCTCCTTTTTATGGACTGGTGGGGCCACTGTGTGGCGAAGCGTTTCGTCGATGGGGATACCCAGGGAGTTGCACATGTGTCTGATTCAACAGCCACAGAGTAGTCAGGAAGGGAATAGTTTTGGGAAGCGATGTAGTGGAGGCAGGATCCATACATAGCTTTAAGCAGAGGTATGATAAGCTCAGGTTCAGGGAGCGACCAGTGAAGAGGCGGGCCAGAGGCTTTGACTCGACCCCTCCCAACCTAACTAGGTGAGTCAACTAGGCGAGTACACACACACACACACACACATACAAACCCCCCACTACACACATACACACACACACACACACAAACACACACACACACACACACACACACACAATACACACAACACATACACATACACACACACACACAAAAACACACACACACACACACACACACACAACAACACACACACCCTACACACACACACACACTGAGTGAGCTAGATACCCAAAGCCCAAGGGCCGATAACATCTCTCCATGGCTCCTGAGGAGGGGCAGAGCGCTATGTGACCTAACAAACAGTATCAATACACACGAAACAGGGAGATTGCCTGAGGCATGGAAACAGCAAATTAGTCCCCAAACTTTAAAAAAGGAGACAGACATGAAGCATGACTACAGACCAGTGTCACTGACATGTATAGTATGCAAAATCATGGAGAAGATTATCAGGAGAAGAGGGGTGGAAACCTAGAAAGGAATGATATCATCAACAGCAGCCAACATGGTTTCAGGGACGGGAAATCGTTGTGTCACAAACCTACTGGAGTTTTGTGACTGGTGACAGCGTAAGACAAGAGAGAGAGGGGTGGGTGGATCGCATATTCTTGGACTGCAAAAAAGGGTATTTGACACAGTTCCACACAAGAGATTGGTGCAAAAACTGGGGGACCAAGCAGGGATAACAGGGAAGGCACTACAAAAGAATCAGGAAAACTTTTCAGGAAGACAGCAGCGAGTCATGGTACGTGGCGAGGTGTCAGAGTGGGCACCTGTGACCAGCGGGGTCCCGCAGGGGTCATCCTAGGACCAGTGCAGTTTCTGGTATTTGTGAAACGACATGACGGAGGAATAGACTCTGAGGTGTCCCTGTTTGCAGATGACGTAAAGTTGATGAAAAGAATTCACTCAAATCAAAGACCAGGCAGAACTACAAAGGGATCTGGACAGGCGGGCAGACCTGGTCCAGCAATTGGCCCCTGGAGTTTAACCCCATTAAGTGCAAAGTCATGAAGTTTGGGGGAAGGGCAAAGAAGACCGCGACGGACTACAGTTTAGGGGGCCAGAGACTACAAACCTCACTCAAGGAGAAAGATCTTGGGGTGAGTATAACACCCAGTCACATCTCCTGAAGCGCACATAAACCCAAAAATAACGGCCGCACATATGGGCGCCAGCAAACCTCAGAACAGCATTCCGACATTTTAAATTTAGGAATCGTTCAGGCCCCTGTAACCGTGTACGTTAGGTCCATAGTGGAGCACGCGGCACCAGTTTGGACCCTACACCAAGCCAAGCACGTAAAGAAACTAGAGAAAGTGCAAAAGTTTGCAACAAGACTAGTCCCAGAGCTAAGAGGTATGTCCTACGAGGAGAAGGTTAAGGGAAATCAACCTGACGACACGGAGGACAGGAGAGATAGAGGGGACATGATAACGACTACAAAATACTGAGAGGAATTGACAAGGTGAACAAAGACAGGAGGTTCCAGAGATTGGAACACAGTAACAAGGGGGACACAGTTGGAAGTTAAAGACACAGATGAATCACAGGGATGTTACAAAAGTATTTCTTCAGCCACAGAGTAGTTCAGGAAGTGGAATAGTTTGGGAAGCGATGTAGGGGAAAGGCAGGATCCATACATAGTTTTAAAGCAGAGGTATGAAAAAAGGCTCACGGTTCAGGGAGAGGGGACCTAGTAGCGATCAGTGAAGAGGCGGGGCCAGGAGCTCGGACTCGACCCCTGCAACCTCAACTAGGTGAGTACAACTAGGTGAGTACACACACGCACACACACACACACAAAGTCAGTACACGAAATGATGGACTGCGTAACAACAAAATGCAAGGAGGCAGAGGAAAGGTTTGTTCCCAAGGGTACCAGAAATAATGGGAAGACCAGAACGAGCCCCTGGTTTACCAGCAGGTGTTGGGAAGGCAAAAACTAACAGCGCTAGATAATGGAAAAAGTACAGAAGGCAAAAGACCCAGGAAAACAAAGAGATTAGTCGACGAGCCAGAAACGCGTATGCCCAGCGACAGTTCGAAAACGACATAGCATGGAAAGTCAAGTCTGACCCGAAACTGCTTTATAGCCACATCAGGAGGAAGACGACAGTCAAAGGGTTTAGGTAATCAGGGTGAGGAAAGAAGGTGGAGCAGCTCACAAGAAACGATAAAGTATGTGAAGAGCTTAACACGGGATTTAAAAGGGAAATATTTTTTAGTGGAGGCAAAAAGGGACACTGGGAAGACAAAGCAGAGGGGTACACAAACAAGGGATAAACCAACAAGTGTTGGACGAAATACTCACAACCGAGGAAGAGGTGAAGAAGCTTCTAAGTGAATTTGATACCTCAAAGGCGGTGGGACCGGACAACATCTCTCCATGGGTCCTTAGAGAGGGAGCAGAGACACTGTGTGTGCCACTAACCACAATCATCAAAATATCCCTTGAAACTGGGCAACTACCTGAGATATGGAAGATGGCATATGTAGTCCCAATCTTTAAGAGACAGAAACGAGGCACTAAACTATAGACCAGAATCACTGACGTGTGTAGTATGCAAACTGATGGAGAAGATTATCAGGAGGAGAGTGGTGGAGCACCTGGAACGGAACTAGATTATAAACGACAGTCGGCACAGATTCATGGAAGGTAAATCCTGTGCCACAAACCCATTGGAGTTTTATGACAAGGCAACTGAAGTAAAAACATGAGAGGGAGGGTGGGTTGATTGCAACAAGGCCTTCGACATAGTTCCTCACAAGAGAGTAGTGCAGAAGCTAGAGGATCAGGCACGTATAACAGGAAGGGCACTGCAATGGATCAGAGAATACCTGAAGGGGGGGAAAAAGAGCGAGTTAGGGTTTGGGTGATGAGGTATCACAGGGGGACCCTTTTGGGACAAAGGGGGGTCCCACAGGGGCCAGTCCGGGGTTTCGAGTGCTGTTCTTCATATAATGAATAAACATGAGGGAAAGGGGGTTGACTCAAAAAGGGGCCCCTTTTGCGATGATGTGAATTTAAATTTGAGGGAATTATATCAGATGCGGATCGGGACAGGATTTACAAAGAGCCCTTAGACAGGCTGGACGCGGTGGCCCAGAAAATGGCTCTTAGAATTTAACCCCCCCAAAATGAAAAAGTCAGAGTGGGGGAAAAAGGAAAAAGAAGACTGCGACAGAGTTAGGTAGGGGGCCCAAAAAGGACTGAAAACCCTCACTCAAGGAAAATTAGGGGTAAAGTTTAAATACCAAAAAAAAACATCCCCGGGAAGCACACTTTAAACCCCAGAAAACTGCTGCGGCTTTATGGGGCCTGGAAAACCCTTTGAGAATAGCTTTCCCGATACCTCAGTAAGGAATCATTCAAGATGTCCCTGTGTAAAAACAGGTTCATATGGAGTACGCAGCACCATTTTGGGGAACCCCCACCGGGTTTTCAAGCACGTCAAAAAAATTGGGAAAATGTGAAAAAGATTTGTAAAAAGGGCGGTTCCAGAGCTAAGGGGAATATCCTACGAAGAAAAGTTAAGGGAAATCGGGTCAGGTCAGGGAAGACATGATAACGACATAAAAACAAGGGGCCTCAATTGGAAATTGAAGACTCAGATGAGTCAAAGGGATGTTAGGATGTATTTCTTCAGCCATAGAGTTGTTAGAAAGTGCAATAATCTGGCAAGTGATGTAGTGGAGGCAGAAACCATACATAGTTTTAAGACGAGGTATGATGAAGATCATGGAGCGGGGAGAGGGAGGATCCAGAAGCGGTCAGTGAAGAGGCGGGGCCAGGAGCTAAGCCTAGACCCTTGCAACCACAAATAGGTGAGTACACACACACACACATACAAGCAGGCACGTAAATTACAACACATAATAGTCTCGTCCAAGTCTAACAAGTATGTAAATACAAATTCCCAAGCACACTTACTGTATTTAATATTCTGAGCCTTATATCACTCACACTTGTGTGCACATTCTCATGCGCATATCTGCGCTGTCTCACACTTGTGTGCACATTCTCATGCACATATCTGTGCTGTCTCACACTTGAGTGCACATTCTCATGCACATATCTGCGCTGTCTCACACTTGTGTGCACATTCTCATGCGCATATCTGCGCTGTCTCACACTTGTGTGCACATTCTCATGCGCATATCTGCGCTGTCTCACACTTGTGTGAACATTCTCATGCACATATCTGTGCTGTCTCACACTTGAGTGCACATTCTCATGCACATATCTGCGCTGTCTCACACTTGTGTGCACATTCTCATGCACATATCTGTGCTGTCTCACACTTGTGTGCACATTCTCATGCACATATCTGCGCTGTCTCACACTTGTGTGAACATTCTCATGCGCATATCTGCGCTGTCTCACACTTGTGTGAACATTCTCATGCGCATATCTGCGCTGTCTCACACTTGTGTGAACATTCTCATGCGCATATCTGCGCTGTCTCACACTTGTGTGAACATTCTCATGCGGATATCTGCGCTGTCTCACACTTGTGTGAACATTCTAATGCGGATATCTGCGCTGTCTCACACTTGTGTGCACATTATCATGCGCATATCTGCGCTGTCTAACACTTGTGTGCACATTCTCATACACATATCAGTAGTCGATTTTTCCTCTGAGCGAGGAATTCCGGTTTGGGCCTTCCACTGAGCGAGGAATTCCGGTTTGGGCCTTCCTCTGAGCGAGGAATTCCGGTTTGGGCCTTCCACTGAGCGAGGAATTCCGGTTTGGGCCTTCCACTGAGCGAGGTATCCGGTCTAGGACCAGCAGCTGGAGGGTCACCTTTTCACACCTAGGTGTTACTTCCGGTTTTGACCATGACCTCGCCCTCGAGACTACCTCACCCTTGACCCCCCAACCAATACCCCCGCCCACGACCCCCCCTTCGCGACCCCGCCGTCGCGCCGCGCGCCCGCCCGCGCGCCCGCCCGCGCCCTTCGCGACCCCCCGCCCGCGCGCCCACCCGCGCGCCCGCCCCGCCCCGCGCCCCCGCCCGCGCGCCCGCCCGCGCGCCCCGCCCCGCGCCTTCTGCTGCGCCTTCTGCAGCGTCGTCCGGATCGCCCCCCGCGCCTCGAATTTTTTTCCGATTTTTTTCGAATTTTTTTTGAATTTCATTTTCTTGTGCTCTCCATCTCCTTGGATCAAGGGTTTTGGATTACCCCTCTCACTTTCACTCCCACCCCAAAATTTCTCGATAATACCAAGACTCCATCTCCTTGGATCAAGGGTTTTTGAATTTCTCCATCTCCTCGGATCAAATTTTTAAGGTTTCCCCCCTCCCACTTTCACCCCCCCCAACCCCAAAATTTTCGGAAATCAAAAGTCTCCATCTCCTCGGATCAAGTTTTTGGTTTCCCCCCCTATGGGGTTTTGAAATTTTCTCCATCTCCTCGGATCAAATTTTTGAGGTTCCCCCTCTCACTTTCACCCCCCCCCCAAAAATTTTCTCGATAATACAAGTTTTGGATTCCCCCCTATGGAGGTTTCGAAATTCTTATGATCCCCCTCGGATCAAATTTTGAGGTTCCCCCTCCCACTTTCACCCCCCAATCCAAAAATTTCTCGAAAATTTACAAGTTTTGGATTCGCCCCTAGGGGGGGTTTTGAATTTCTTATGATCACCTTGGATCAAATTTTTGGATTACCCCTCCCATTTTCACCCCCCCCCCCCTAAAATTTTTCTCGATAATCCCAAAGACTCTACTTCCCGATCAAGTTTTTGGTTTTCCCCCCTCTGGGTAAAAACATTAAAAAATGAACCCCCATTGCACCCCAAAATTTTTTCGAAATCAAAGTCTCCATCTCCTCGGATCAAATTTTTGGGGTTTCCCCCCCCCTCCCCCCCCCTTTTCACCCCCCCCCAAAATTTTCCGGAATCAAAATTTTTCCAATTCCCGGATAAATTTTTTTGGTTTCCCCCCCAGGGGTTTTTTCGAAATTCTCCTTTTCCTGGGATCAATTTTTTGGGAAAATTTTCCCCCAATTCCTCGGATCAAGGTTTTTGGGATTCCCCCCCTGGGGTAAGCATTCAAATGAACTCCCCTAGGGGGCATGAGCTCCTCTTAATACAGGTCAAACAAGTGTACGTCATATTCCTTCATTAATGTTTTTCCCCTCGACGTCATGACGTCACCGATGCCCCCCACACACACGTGAATCTTGTCGACCCTTTTTATTTTTCATTCAAGATAATAAGGGGACTAGTTTGACGTCACACACACACGGGTTGAAAATCGCCCCTTTTTAGTTCTTTAAAAAGTTAAAAAGGGGATATAGTACCTACATCATGGGAAAACATTTTCACTCTTAACCCCCGTTTAAACCAAATAATTTCACATTTTTTTTTCGTTAAAACCCACAAAAATCCAAAAAATTTTCTTTAAAAAAACACAATCTAGACATTTTTTCGTTTTTTAAATACTTATCTCAGGGCCTCCCCCCCCGAAGTAACCTCCTCCCCACCCCCCCGAACCCCACACCCAACCAACACCCACAATTTTCACTATAAACCCCCAATTTTTCCCGTTTTAAAAAACCTTTTTTTTTTTTTTAAATTTGGGGGTTTGGGGGGGGGTTTTTTTTCTTAAATTAATAATTTTTTAATTAAAAAAAAGTTTAAAACGCCACTTTTACTTTGAAAATCTTCAAAAAACACCTCATAAAAACATTTGAATACTCCCAAAAAAAAAACCCTTTTTACATTTCCAAAAAACACTGAAATACTCCAAAAAAAATCATTCGAACACCCCCAAATCACCTCGAATACTCCCAAACACCTTCATAATACTCTTGCAATCATTTGAACACCTTCATAAGTACTCTATAAACATTTGTACACCTTTAAAAAACACCTTTGAATACCACTAAACACCCC
Organism: Cherax quadricarinatus; assembly: GCF_026875155.1. NCBI lineage: Eukaryota > Metazoa > Arthropoda > Malacostraca > Decapoda > Parastacidae > Cherax > Cherax quadricarinatus. Next base: position 34,118,163 of record NC_069441.1, read on the forward strand.
TTTAACACCTTCAAAAAACACCTTTGAATAACCTCAAAAAAACCTTTGAAAACTTTCAAACACCCTTGAAAACCCCCTTTAAAAAACCCTTTAACCCTTCAAAAACATCATTTTTAACACCTCAAAACACCTTTTTAACACCTTTGAACATTTCCAAAAAACTATTTGAGTACTCCCTATTAACCACTGATTACTACTAAAACAAAACCCCTGAATTCAATCAAAAAACCCTTCAACACCTTCAAACACCCTTAACCCTTCAAAACACTCTTGAACACCTTTAAAAACACCTTTGAACATTTCCAAAAAACAATTTGAGTACTCCCCCTTACACCACTGAATATTAAAACACCGTGAATTCAACAAAACACCCCCTTCAACACCTTCAAAAACACCTTTGAACCCTTTGAACTTTCTCCACACATGGGTGCACAGGCTCCTGCACGGATCTGCGCTGTCTCATAACTTGTGTGCACCTTCTCATGTACATGTCGGCGCTGTCTCTCACTCGTTGCACATTCTCATGCACATACTCGCTGGCTGAAAGGGTCGTGTGCTACTTTCTCTGGCGCATGTTCGGCGTGTCTCACACATGTGTGACATGTCGCATGCACGGATCTACTCGGTCTCACACTGGGTGCACATTCGCCAATGCACAGATCTGCGCTGTCTCACAACGTGTGTGCACATTCTCATGCGCTACCGGCGCTGTCCACACAGGTGTGCACCATCTCAATGCTCTAGCGGCGCTGTCTCACTCTTGTGTGCACAGTCGAAGCGCTTATCTGCGGCGTCTCACTCAGTGTGTGCACATTCTCATGCGCTATCTGGGCTTCTCACTCAGTGTGGCTCAGGCGCATGCACAATCTGCGTTGTCTCACCACTTGGGTGCACAGTCTCATGCGCGTCTGCGATGTCTCACACTTGTGGTATATCGTCATGGCATAATTTGTATTTAATGATAAGTGTTTACACGCAGAAGTTTGGTATGCAATGGGAAATCCTCTTTCACCTGTTCGGAGTAAACCATACATGGCATTTTGTGTAAACTAGGTTGCTTAACACAATCCGCCCTAAAGAGGTAAAATGGTTCAGATATGTTGAGGAGATTTTTCCTTTTATGCACAAAAAGGTAGATTATCACCATTTCCTTGGAAAATGAAAAGTAGCTTAGCCCATTCTATAAAACTTTACTGGTGATTTGAAGAAAATAACTCATTGCCCTTTCCCTGAGATTGTTTTTAAATGTATTAAAGGGTAGTAATGAATTCAAATTTAAAATTTGCAGATAAACCTACAAATAACGTTCCATGTCCACTATTTAGTCCCGCGCATCAATAGAGTCTTACTGTACCTGGTTTCTCATGAATTTTTTGAGAGCTTTACGATTTTGTAGTCATGAGGTTCATAGATTAGGAAATAGCCAAAATTGTATGAATCAGGTATGATTTATAATTCCTAGAAATGTATTTGATAAAATCTTTTAAAGTTGCGAGAAATACGTTTTACATATCCAAAAAGGGACACCAGCCCTTCAACTAAAAATGTTGGTTCTCCCTCCTAAGAAAACTTGTTGATATACCTTCTCATCTTAAGACGTGTAATATAAAGTTTGTATTCAATAATCTGATACAGTAAAAAAAACGTTTGAAGAAAGAATTACCCCAAAATGCGATGAAGTGTCATAAAGATTCCTTGTAAAATTTGCGATAAAGTTGAGTACGGTCAAACTGGTAAAATCTAGAAACTAAAGATTAAAACAAACAAAAAAAAAATAACAGATAGCAGTAGAACTGGACAAGATTTCCAAGGCGCCGATTATTCATGTAAAGAGTTTTTTAACCGATCCAATTGATTTCAAAAAGTTGAGAAAGTAGTATCAAGCAATCCATGGGTCGACAGGAATAGAAAAAGAATCGTGTTTCAGAAAAAGCATTTTGACAAAAGTATGAATATTGGATTCTTTGGTTTTATATAAATTAAGATTCCATTTATAAGTAATAGAATTTAGGGAAGAATTTAATAATACACTGGACAAAGAATAATTTTTAAATTGCTTGGGTAGAATAGTTGGTGGGTGAGTTGTGCAAAAGACCTATCCAAGTTGGGTCGGCGCGTGTCAGGTGTTGTAACCGTTGTGGGATCTGATAGTGAGGTGTTGGCCAACCCCTTATTTAGCTTCCGTGGATGCTTTACTTTCATAGTTCCACCCCCGCCCACGACACCCCCTTCGGCGACCCCGCCGTCGCGCCGCGCCGCCCGCCCGCGCGCCCGCCCCGCCCTTCGCGTCCCACGCCCGCGCCGCCCACCCCGCGCCCCGCCCCGCCCCGCGCGCCGCCCGCGCCGCCCGCTCCGCGCGCCCCCCCCGCGCCTTCACTGCGCCTTCTGCAGCGTCGTCCGGATCGCCCCCCGCCCCGAATTTTTGTCTCGATTTTTTCGATATTTTTTTTGAATTTCATTTGCTGGTGCTCTCCAATCTCCTTGGAGTCCAAGGGTTTTGGATTACCCCTCGCAATTTCCACGCCCACCCCTAAATGTCGCGATTAATTCCTTACGTCCATCTCCTTGGTTTCAAGGTTTTTGTATTGCCCTTCTCCTCGATCCATTTTTAAGGGTCCCCCCCGCCCAACTGTCTCCCCCCCCAACCCCTTATTTCTCGGAATCAAAGTCTCGCCAGCTCCTGATCAAGGTGTGGGATTCCCCCCCTATGGGTTTGTGAAATACTCCATCGCCGCGGATCTAATTGGGAGGTTTGCCCCCCGCTCACTTTCATCCCCCAACCCTAATGTTCGCGAGAAGTACAAGGTTGGATGCCCCCCTATGGAGTTGCGTAATTTCTTATGAGCTCCTCGGATCAAATTTTTGAGGTTCCCCCTCCACTTTCACCCCCCCATCCCATAAATTTCGCGTTATGACATGTTTTGGTTTGCGCCCCCTATGGGGTTTGATATTTCTTATGAGCAACTGGTGCAATGTGTGGGTGGATCCCCGCCCACTTTCTTTCACCCACCCCCCCCACCTCAAATTTTTCTCGATAATAACTGACTGCTACTTCCTCAGGACATGTTTTGGATGCCCCCCTCTGGGTAATAACATCAAATTGAACTCCCACTTGCATTCCCAAATTTTGTTCGAATTCAAGGCTCCATCTACTCGATCAAATTTTTGAGTGCCCCTCCTCCTCCCTCCCGCCCCACTTTCACCCCACACCCCTAAATGTCTCGGAATCAATTAATTCCCAATTGCCTCGGATCAAGTTTTTTTTTGGAGGCCCCCTATGGGTTGCGTAAGCTCCAATGCCCGGTGCAAGTTTTTGGTAATTCGCCAGCCGCGATCATGGTTGTTTGGTTTCCCCACGCTGGGGGAAGCAGTCAATGATACTCCCTCCTTATGGGCATGAGCTCTCTCTTATGTCAGGTCTAGAACAAGTGGACTCTGGATGCCGCTCATTATGTGTTGGACGCGACGTCAGGGGGACGGCTCGCGATGACCCCCAATCTCACAGGCTGAATCGGGCGACCCTTTTTGTTCTTTCAAGTTTATTAGGGACATAGTATGTGACGTCTCACACTCTCCGGTTGTAGCATGACGAAACCCGGTTTAGTCATTAATGTGATTAAGGGGAGAGAGTACCTACAGCAGTGGGAAAACTTTCTTCTCGCTTAACCCAGGTTATTCCATAGTTTTCACAGTTTTGTTTCGTTTATACCTCTTCAACCATCATTTTCCTTTACAACACAAGTCGATAGTCCAGTTTCGCGTTTTTATACTACGTCCATCTCAGGTCACCCCCGCACGAAGTATCCCTCCTCCCCCACCCGCCGATCCCTCACACTCCATCCAACATCCTCACAATTGTTCCACTCATAATCCCTATTTGTCTCGTGTTATAATAAATAACCCTGTTGTGTTCTGTATAAGTTTTGTAAGGGGACACAGGACTTCTTAAGTCTCCACAGCCTTTCAATCCACTTTCGTAAATTCTCTATCGCACAATGGACATATTACTATGGGAAAATCGCACCTTGGACTGTGGAACATCTTTCATAAATCACTCTCATTAATCTTTGAATACCTCACTTAAATACCTTTGATACAGTCCAAACATCACGGAAATAACTCCAAAAACATCATTCGATCAACCCCAAACTCCTCTGAAGACTCCTGATCACCACCTGCATAAGTACTCTTCTCAGCAGTTATCACCGCATATTACTCGCTTAATCTTTGTACACTTGCAAAAAACACCTTGGATTACTCACAGAATCTACCCGTGAAATAATAAAATTAACACCGTCAAAACACCGTTGAATACCTCAAAAACTCCTTTGAACACGGTCAAACACCCTTGACTCCGTCATAACTCCCTGAACTCGTCATTAAACAACATCATTGGAATCACACTCAAAACACCGTTGTACTCCTTTGAAACTGTCCAATACACGATGTGAGTACTCCCTATTACTCCCTGTGTACTAACTAAATCACCGCGAATTCAATCAATACACGGCCTTCATACACGGCAAACACCCTTGAACACCTGCAATATCACCTCTTGAACTCCTTCAAAAACCATCCGTTGATACTGGTTCAAACACTAGTGAGTACTCCCAATGACTCCACTGAATACGACTAAAACTCCGCGGAATTCATCAAACATCCCGTCAACACCTGCAAAACTCCTTTGTACTCCTTTGAACTTTTCCAAAACACTATTTGAGTACTCCCAAGTTCCCCACTGATGTACTACTAACAATCACCGCTGAGTTCAATCTAATACACCCCGTCAACACCTTCAAACTCCCGTGACACACCAAAACTCCCTTCAAACTCCTTCAAAACACCTTTGTACTCCTCAAAACACCTTGGAACTCTGCAAACTCTCTCATAAGCAGTTGATCTCTCTTAAAACACCTTTGATTAACCCATTAACACCGGTGAACTACCGTCAATAACACCCTGGAAACAACCTTGATCACCGTCAAAAATTACATCATTTGAATCACACGCATTACACCTTTGAAGTACCTCATAACACCTTTGTTCACCTTCTATATCACCCTGAACACCCGTGATCAACTTCAAAAAATCATCTTTGAACCACTCTTAACTCCTTTGTATCTCCTGTGAACTTTTTGCAAACAACACTGATACACTGCCAAAAACACCATTGTGAGTTACGTCCCTAATACACCACGATTACTATAACACAACTGAATACACTCAAACTCCACCATATTGCACCAGAAACGTAGATTCTTCTCCCTCAGCACCCACATCACCCACAAACCCACTACACCCTCAAGTTTTTCTCGTTTGATCTTAGTTCTTCAGAAAGTCACAAACACCCACACCGCCCATGTTGTGGCTCGGGGTACTTAGTGCCGCAGAATAAGTCACTTCATCAACCCGCGTAGTTACGTCTTTTCGGGACTCTTGTTCGGACATCAACACCCTCATCCTCTACTCCCTCAGCCCACAGCCATCACACACACTCAGACACTCACTCACACACCTAACCTAGCCTAACCTAACATAACTTATCCTAACCGAACCTTACGATCCGTAACCTAACCAACTTACATAACCTATCTAACCGAACTTATCCTAACCTTAGCTACCTGAAACCAACCCTAACCTTACCTAACGTAGCCTATACCTAACCTATCCTACCTAACGCTTTCGTGTGTTTGTGTTTTGTTTACCTTTCGTAACCGAACGTCGAACCGTACCTAACCTATCCGAACCTTTCCGATCATACCCGACCTAACCTTACCTAACATAACCTAAACCTACCTTACCGTAATCCTATCCTTACTGTTCCTAACCCAACTAACCTAACCTAACCTAGCCTAACCTAACTTCACCTAACCTAAGACCTAACCTAACCTTCCCGAACCTTTCTTATCCTTTCCTATCCGATTCTTGCTTTACCTAACCTAAACCTTTACCCGAGCCGATCCTAGCCGAACCGTTCCTAACTTAACTAACTCTAACCTAACCTTACCGGAACCGTACTTAACCTAACCAGCCTTTCCTGCCTATCCGCATCTTATCCGAATCGATCCTTGCCTAACAGTACCTAAACTAGACATTTCCTATCTTAATCCTAACCCAACCTAAACTACCGATCCTTATCCTAACCTAAAACCTAAAATATATGGGTACACTTCCATAATACTTTAGAGTACTCCAGAATGTTACGGAACGACTCCATTTTTTGGAATTCCTAAGTAGGTGAATAACGTAGCGTATTAATATCGAACATTATTTTTCTGTGTGGTGGAAACACACTCATGGGAGATAATATGGACGCGAGGTCCGTTTAGTAAACACTTTCCCGCGCTGAGAGTCGCTTTGGGTCACGCCCTTCCCCCCAACAACCATCGGGGTATAGGCGGTTCACTCCCAAGGTGAATTTAAGATAATCTTGAACACCTGCGTCAACTCCAGACAACCAGACGCCCATGATATTGCGTGTAACTTCCATAGGGTAGAAAATCTTCTCTTTCCAGACCTAACGTCTATCCTAACATAAACCTAACGTAGCCCTAACTAAATTAGCCTATCTAACCTTTCCTAACCGAACCGAACCTAACCTTACCTATCTCCATAAACTACCTTCGAAACTACCTAACTTAACCTTACCGTACTCCTTTCCTAACCTACCGATCCTAACCTAACCGAAACCTAAATCTAACACCTCGATCCGAAACCTAACCGTACCTTACCTAACCGAACTCAAGCAAATACCTCGTAGTCTTCCTACTTAACCTGAACCTAAACGTAACCTTATTCCGTTCCTATCCTAACCTACCGAAACCTAACCGTACCTATCCTATTCTAACCTAACCTTAACCTAACCTTACCTAACCTACCTAACTTATCCCTATCTAACCTATCCTAACCTAACCAACCTTACCTACCTAACCTAACCTAACTCACTCACCAACACCTTTGAACATTTCCATCATCACTGTACACTTGCAATTTATCATTTTGTTTACTCCCAATATAAGATTTGACTCGCGATGTAGCTTCACTGACTCTTATCTAAGTATATTGACTTCTCATCCCCCAACGCCTCCCCTCATTCTCCCAACTTACAACAGTAAGCACATAAATAAAATAACTATACGCATAATCACTTATGACATGAAACATTACCATATCTTACTCACTGACTAACTTGGAACCTATCTCTGATCACCACTGAGCTTCTTCATATATTCTCGGCACATCATTTGGAACACCTTCAAAAAACACACCTTCTAAACTACGCCGATTACCCTTAAAACACTACTGGTATTTACTACCAATCACCTCTGATTACTACCAAAGCACCGCTTAATCACCTGAATTTTAGTTTAACTGCCTCCATCTAACATCCGTTTTTTGAAATCCCCCTCTTATATCACGATAAAACCTAGAACGAACTTTTGCCCGCCCCAGTTGGGCGCTTATAATAAATAGCTGAACACAAACCCGATTACGCAAACACTTGTTACTTGATCACCTGCAACTGAAAACATTCTTGACACACACTTATTCTTGACTACCATCCATTCTACATTCTCCCCAGTTCACTTACCGCAAATAGCACTATATCCAGAAAAGCAAGTCAGTTTTAGAAACTAGTTCACACTCACAAAATAAAAATAAAAATATCATTTTTTTTGACAAGATCGTATGCGCACTCACCGCACTACCCACCAACACTTAACGATGTCACACCGCACTGGACCGACGAGCTACCGCTTGAAGTCTCACTCCCTTTGGTTTCTTGGTGGTTGGTAACATCACACCCTACCCACCGGTTTCAACCTGGGGTACCCTACATTATCGAAGAACATCGATAGCCAAGACGATGTTCCGAGTTTATGATCCCCAACTCCAAAGATCACAGAAAACTCTACTTTTTTATAATTATGCACTCAAAAATCACTTCACCAATTCCATATCATGTTTTCCGTCATCTATCATCACTATTCATCCAAGATCACCAAAAATCTAAGATCAATGCAGCTCAAACTACTATATGATCACTGAAAACCCGGATTGGTTGAATTCAGTCGCACAAAAATATGATATAACACAAAAATACCCACAACACGGCCACCAACATCTATAACATAACATGACTCATAACATATCATCACAAAAAAAAACCAAAAAAATAATACACTACACCCTCATATTATTCAGTTCATCACAAATTAAGTCAGAGACATACACACCAAATCTAAGATCATTCACCGCCCCACTAAGACATACCACCTCACCCCTTAATTTCCTGCCCTTTTCAGCCGTATACTCCTAAGCTGTTTAAACCCCGACGGACCCATCACGACGTAGAGCCAGAGGAACCATCACCACTCCACACCCACCTTCTACACTCGGCTCCTACGTCGTGATGGGTCCGTCGGTTAAAAAAACTCTCTAGAGATATTCGGGAAATGAATTAGTAGGATGGTTTAGGGGTGAGGTGTATGTTTTAGTTGGAGTATGGCGTAGATGGGGGGTATGTCTCATGGCTGATAAAGTTGTGATTGAAATGTTATAAGATGGGTGTCTGTGTATTATTTTTTTGTGTTTTGTGATAGGATATGTTAAGTGCTCATCGTATTTTATAGATGTTGGGGAAGTGTGGTGGTAGTTTTGTTATGTCTTATTTTTGTGCGAATGTTTTAAAATAGTGTTCTCAGTGAGCATAGTAGTTTTGAGCTGCATGATCTTAGATTTTTGGTGTATCTTGTGAAATATTGTTGATAGATGACGGTAAACCATTGTATATGGAAGGGTGAGCGTGATTTTTGTGTTTGAATTCTAGAAAAAGGTGTTGTCTGTGATCTGGGTGTGGGGTGCATAAAGCCGGTAAGCGTCTTTGATCGAGTGTTTCTGAGAGAAGGTAGGGTACAATCAGGTTGAAATCATGGTGGGTTGGGTGTGGATGTACCAACCACCCAAGTTAACACAATGGAGTGGTGACTCACTGGAGGTGAGCTTCGTCGGTCCTGTGAGGTGTGACATCGTGGGTGTGGTAGTGAGGTGAGTGAGCTGTAGATATTGTCATATAGATTTTTTTTTGTAAATGTTTGTTTTTTAAAACATGATGTGGTTTTGTGATAGAGTGTTTTGAGGTAAGTGAACATGGGTGAATGTATTTGGTGGGTGTCTTAGATTAGGTGTGTGTACAAGAATGTTTTGTCAGTTGATGTGATCATGTACTATGGGTTTGCGTATTAGGTTGGGTTCTTTGCTGTTGTGTGGTGATGCGCATAGGGGGAGGGAGGTTCTGGTTATAGTGAGTTGAGGTATCTATAAAAGGAAGGTAGATGGTGATGTGATACTTGTAGTTGCTGGTGAATTTGGACGGTGATTTGGTAGTAATCATGTGATTTGGGAGTTATCAGTAGTGTGTTTTTGGAGTATTCGGATGTGTTTGATGGAGGTTTTTGAAGGGTTCCTAATGATGTGCATGAGTATTTGGAAGAAGATCAGGGGGGCTCAGTGTTGGTTCAAAGTTAGTCAGTGTGTTAGAATATGGTATGGTCCAGGTCATTAGTGATGAGTTAGTTGTTTTTGTGCTATTGTTGTATAGGCTGGAGATTGAGGAGGAGTTTGGGAGATGATTGTAATTTATTAAATGTGTAATGTGTAATTAAATTCATGAGCTGTCCAATCTGTTTTGGAGAATCATATATGATATTTTGGGAAGTGCTTCAGTTTGTTTGGAAAGGGTCAAAGGTGTTTGTGAGGAGTTAGGTTAGTTGGGTATGTTAGTGTGGTAGGTTAGGTTAGTTAATGGATAAGTTAGGTTAGGTTAGGTTAGGTTTGGTTAGGTTAGGTTAGGATAGGTTAGTTAGGTTGAGGTCGGAGGTTAGGTAAGGTTTGGTTAAGTTAAGTTAGGTTTAAGGTGAAGTTAGGGATTTTCGATGGTTTGATGGATTTATGTTAGGACGTTAGTTAGGTTAGGATAGAGGTGATTTGGATTTATTAGGTTAGGGTAGTTCGGTAGGTTTGGATGGTTAGGTTAGGTAGGATAGGTAGATGTTAGATAAGGTTGGTTATTAGGATAGTGAGACTGGGGCTGGGATTGAGAGAGTTTGCTACTGTGGATGTTATCCCGCATTTCATGGCGGCTGTCGGTCTGAATGACGCATGCTCATGATTACTGAAATCTTACCTTGGGGTGTGATCCGCAGTACCCAGTGGTGTTGGGGGGGTGGTGACCCTCAATGAGTTCTCCAGAGCGAGAAAGGGTTTCGATTGGGAAATCGAGTAAATATTTCTACATTGAGAGTGTTGACCAACTTGAATAGTATTTGTCGATTTTACGATAAAGTTGTCAAACTAATTGGAAATATCCAAAAATTGGGTCGGTCAAAGTAATCTGAGTACTCTAATGTATGTTGGAAGGGTTTCCTTTTATATTTGGTGGTTTGTTAGAGAGGTGTCGGCTAGGGTAGGTTGGAGGTTAAGATAGGTTAGGGAGGTTATAATGGTTAGCATAGGTTTGAATAGAATAAGATAGTTTGGTTTAGTTAGGCTAGGTGAGGTTAGGTAAGGTTAGGTAGGTTAGATTAGGTTAGTTTAAGGTAGGTAACGGTTAGGATAGGTTCGCTAGGTTAGGTTAGGTTAGGTTAAGATAGGTTAGTAGGTTAGGAGTGTAGGTAGGGTAGGGTAGGTGTAGTTAGGTTAGGTTAAGTTAGGGTAGGCGAGGTGAGGGGTGGGGGGGGTTGGTTGGGTTAGGTTTAGTTTGGTTAGGTTAGGTTAGGCGTGTAGGGTGTTGTGTGGGAAGTTTAGGTTAGGGGAGTGCGTGAGTTAGGGTATAGGTGTGGTTAGGTTGATTGTGTGTTGAGTTAGGCTTGGGTGGGTAGGTAGGTTATTTCTGGTAAGGTGAGGTGAGGTTATGGTTGCTTGGTTTGGATAAGGGAGGTGTAGGTTAGGTTTGGGATGGATGATAGGGGGGTTAGGGGGGGTTAGGTTGGTAGGTTAGGTGATATAGGGAGTTAGGTTAGGCTAGGTTAGGGTGGGTGTGTGGGGTCTGTGTGGGGTGGGGGATGTGGAGTGGGTTTGTGGATGTGGGTGTTGTTGTCGAACGCGAGATACCGATAAGACGGTATAAGTGGGTGGGGGATTGTCTTTGTCTGTGGAAAGAATTAAAACGAAAAATAATGGGGAGGGTGGGTGTTGTGACTTCTGATGAAATAGATAAAACGAGAAAAAATTGGGGTGTTGTGGTTGGGTGTTGTGGGATGTGGGGGTTGAGCTAGGTTAATGTGATTTTTGGTGGTGTGTGAGTGGAGGCATGGTGTTTTAGTATTCTGTGGGTATTTGAGTACTCACAGTGGTGTTTTTGGAAGTGTTCGGTTTGTGTGGAAAGGTGCAAAGGGTTCAAGGTGTTTTTGATGTGTTCAATGTTGTTTTTTTGAAGGTGGAGCAAGGGTGCAAGTTTTGAAGGTGTTCATAGTGTTTTGAGGGTGATTCAAAGGTGGTTTTGAGTGTGTTCAAATGATTAGGAGAGTGTTTGGAATGGGGGCAAAGGTGTTTTGAAGGGGTTCAAAGGGTTTGAAGGGTTAAAGGGGGTTGGAGTGTGTTCAAGGGGGTTTTGAAGGTGTTGAAGGGTCTTTGGTGGATTTTCAAGAGTCAGCGGTTGTTTTAGGAGTAATCAGTGGTGTAAATGGGAGTACTCAAATTAGTGTTTGGTAATGGGCTAGGGGTTCATAGGGTTTTGAAGGGGTTTGAAGGGTGTTTTGATTGAAGTCACGGTGTTTAGTAGTATGCAGTGGGTAAATTGGGAGTACTCAAATTGGGTTTTGGGAATGGTTTCAAATGTGTTTTTTGAAGGTGTTCGAGTGTTTTGAAGGTTTCAAGGGGTTTGTAGGTGTTGTAGGGTGTTTCTGATTGAATTCAGCGGTGTTTTTAGTAGTAATCAGTGTTGTATTGGGAGTACTCAAATATGTTTTTGGAAATGTTCAAAGGTGGTTCAAAGGTGTTTTGAAGGTGTTGAAGGGTGTTTTGATTGAATTCAGCGGTGTTTTAGTAGTAATCAGTGGTGTAATTGGGAGTACTCAAATAGTGTTTTGAAGGTGTTCAAAGGTGTTTTGAAGGTGTTCAAAGGTGTTTTGAAGGTGTTGAAGGGTGTTTTGATTGAATTCAGCGGTGTTTTAGTAGTATTCAGTGGTGTAATAGGGAGTACTCAAATAGTGTTTTGGAAATGTTCAAAGGTGTTCAAAGGTGTTTTGAGTGTGTTCAAATGTTGTTTTTTGAAGGTGTTCAAGGGTGTTTTGAAGGTGTTCAAGGGTGTTTTGAAAGTGTTCAAAGGTGTTTTGAGATGTTATTCAAAGGTGTTTTGAAGGTGTTCAAGGGTGTTTATGTGAGTATTCAAAGGTGTTTTGAAGGGGTACAAAGGATTATGAGATACTTAGGAAGGTTGTTTCCAATGATGTGCAAGAGTACTTTATGAAGGTGTTCTGGGAGTATTCAGAGGTATTGGGTGTGTTCGAATGATGTTTTTGAGATTTCGTGTTGTTTGGAAATGTATAAAGGTATTTTTGTGAGTACTTCAAATGATTTAATGAGAGTGTTTTTTGAAGATGTTCAAAGTAAATAGTGCGTATTTAACTATCGAGAATATGATAATTGTGAGTAGTGAGATTTAAACCGAAAGTGGATGTAAGCTATGTGTGACTTTCTGCTTACTGTGTCCCCTTAATAACTTTTAATGAACACAAAGGGTTAAAACGAGAAAAATTGGGTTATGAGTGAAAATGTGAGGTGTTGGTTGGAGTGTAGGGTTCGGGAGGGTGGGGCGGAGGTTATTACTTCGTGGGGTAGTGACCTGAGATGACAGTAGTTAAAACGAGAAAAAATGTCTAGACGTGTGTTGTAAAGAAATTGTTGTGGTTGTGGTATTAACGAAACCAAAATTTGAAAATTATTTGGATGAACCTGGGTTAAGAGTGATAATGTTTTCCCTATGAGGTAGGTACTGTATCCCCTTAAGTAACTTAATGTACAAAGGTCCGTCAATGATTCAACCTGTGAGTTGTGGTACGCTCTACTATGTCCCCTTATATCTTGAATTGAACTAAAAGGGTCGACAAGAGTCAGCTGTGTGGTGGGGGTCATCGCGTGCCGTCACGGACCTCGAGTAAACACAGTAAATAGAGGAATACTGACGTCACACTTGTTTAACCTGTATTCAGAGAAGAGCATACATGCCCCATAGGAGGAGTTCATTGTGAATGCGTCCCCAGGAGGGGGGAATCCACAAAACCTTGATCCGAGAATTGGAGAATTTTCCAAAACTTGAATCCGAGTGAATTGGAGAATTTCGAAAACCCCAAAGGGGGAATCCAAAACTGAAGCCGAGAAATTGGAGAATTTTGATTCCGAGAAATTTGGGGGGGTGAAAGTGGGGGGGAGGGGCGGGGGAACCTCAAAAATTGATCCGAGAGATGGAGACTTTGATTTCGAAAAAAATTTGGGATGCAATTGGGAGTGTCATTTTGAATGGGTATACCCAGAGGGGGGAATCCAAAAACTTGATCCAGGAAGTCGAGTCTTGGTATTTAGCGAGAAAAATTTGTGGTGGGGGGTGTGAAAGTGGGAGGGGGTCATATCCAAAAATTGATCCAAATGATCAAAGGAAATTCACAACCCCATAGGGGGGGAATCCAAAACTTGATTATCGAGAAAGTGTTTGGATTGGGGGGTGGAAAGTGGGAGGGGGAACCTCAAACAAATTTGATCCCGAGAGATCATAAGTATTTCGAACCCCCATAGGGGGTAAATCCAAAACGTGTATTATCGAGAAAATTGGGGGTGGGGGTGAAAAGTGCAGAGGGGAGCCTCATAAATTTGATCCGAGGTAGATGGTAGAATTTCGAAAACCCCATAGGGGGAATCCAAAAAACTGAATCGGGGGCCGAGGAGAGGGAGACTTTGATTCCGAGAATTTTTGGGTTGGGGGTGGGGTGAAAGTGGAGGGGAACCATAAAAATTGAATCCGAGAGATGGAGAAATTCAAAACCCTTGATCCAAGGTGATGGAGTCTTGGTATTATGCCGATATTTTGGGTGGGAGTGAAAGTGAGAGGGGAATCAAAACCGTGATCCCAAGGAGAAGGAGAGCACAAGAAAATGAAATTCAAAAAAAATTCGCAAAACATCGGAATAAAAGAGATCGAGGCCGCGGGGGGCGATCCTGACGACGCCTGCAGAGGCGCAGCAGAAGGCGCGCGGCGGGCGCGCGGGCGGGCGCGCGGCGGGGCGCGCGGGGCGGGGCGCGCGGTGGGCGCGCGGCGGGGGGCGCGAAAGGGCGCGGGCGGGCGCGCGGCGGGCGCGCGGCGCGACGGCGGGGTCGCGAAGGGGGGGTGTCGTGGCGGGGTATTGGTTGGGGGGTCACGGGAGAGGTAGTCTCGAGGGCGAGGTCAGGGTCTTAACCGGAAGTAACACCTAGGTGTGAAAAAGGTACCCTCCAGCTGCTGATCCTAGACCGGATACATCGCTCAGGGAAAGGCCTAATACGAAGTCCTCGCTCAGTGGAAGGCCCTAACCGAATTCCTCGCTCAGCGAAGGCCCAAACCGGAATTCCTCGCTCAGTGGAAGGCCCAAAACCGGAATTCCTCGCGCAGTGGAAGGCCCAAACCGGAATTCCTCGCTCAGAGGTAGGCCCAAACCGGAATTCCTCGCTCAGTGGAAGGCCCAAACCGAATCCGCGCTCAGAGGATTAATCGACTTCGCATATCGCCGTTTGTCTCACACCTGTGCGCACATTCTCATCACATATCTGCGCGTCTCACACGTGTGTGCACATCCTCATGCGCATATCTGCGCTGTCTCTCACATGTGAGCGCAGTCTCATGGCATTATCTGCGGCTGTCTCAAACAGGAGTGCGCCTCATTCTGTGCGCATAGCCTGCGTTGTCTCACACTGTGTGCACATTATCATGCGCATATCTGCGCTGTTTCACACAGTGTGCACATTCCCATGTGCATACTGCGCTGTCTCACACATGGTGCAATTCCATGCCATATTCGGCGCTGTCTCACACATGTGAGCACATTTCTCATGCACAGACTCTGCGCTGTCGCACACATGGGTGCCACATTCTCATGTCGCAATCTGCGCTGTCTCACACAGGTGTGCACAATCTCATGCACATATACGCTGTCGCACACATGTGTGACAATTCTCAGGCCATATCTGCGCTGTCTGCTCACTAGTGTGCACATCTCATGCGCATGCTGCGTTGGTCCCTCACATCTTGTGTGCACATTCTCATGCACATCTCTGCGCTGACTGCACAACGTGTGTGCACATTCTTCAGGCGCATATTCTGCGTTTGTCCTCTCATATGTGGGCACATTCTCAGGCGCATACGGGCCGCTGTCTCACACATTGAGCACATTCTCTATGCGCATAGCGGCGCTGTCTCTACACATGTGTGGCCTCTTTAGCTAGTCACCTAACTGAGCGGTCGCACACTGGGCACACATGCTCAGGCGCATATCTGGCGCGGGCTCTAACGGCTGGGCTCAGATCTCAGGCGGATTTCTTCGCTGTCTCACACATGTGTGCCAGTCGCTAGGCGCTTCGCTGCGCTGGTCTCACTCGTGGGTGCCACAGGCGCATGCGCATATCGGCGCGGGCGCACACTTGTGTGCACAGGCCAGGCACGATTTCGCGCTGTCGCTCACTTGTGTGCACATTCTCATGCGCTTAGCTGCGTTGTCTCTCTCTGGGTGCACTTTCGCATGCACAATAGCGCGTTGTCGCACACTTGGGTGCACACATGCTCTTGCACATAGCGCGCGGGCTCACAACGGTGGGTGCACTTGTCTCTTGCTCATATCTCACCGGCTCTCACTTGTGTGGCTCATTCGCAGGCACATAATCTGCGCTGTCCTCACACTTGTGTGCACATTCCTCATGCAGCATTATCTAGCTGTCTCTCACTTGTGGTGCAATTCTCATGCACTTATCTGGTGCTGCTCCACACGTGGCACATTCAGCACATTTCAGCTCTGTCTCATAAATGTGTACACAGCTCATGCCTTATCTGCCGGGCGCACACTTGTGGTGCACTTTCGCATGCACAAATCAGCACTGTCTGCACATGTGTGCACATTGCTCATGCGTGATCTTGCGCTGGGCACTTCGGGCACATTCGCATCGCATGACTGCGCTGTCGCCACGGTGTGCACAGTCCATGCCGCATAAATCTCGCGGTCTCACACTTGGCAAATTCTCATGCGCAATCTGCGCTGTCCCTCACACTTGTGGTGCACTTGCTCTTGCGTATATCTGCGCGGTCTCACACTGGTGAGCACAGTCTCATGCGCATAATCTGCGCCACTCACACGTGTGCTGATTCCTCATGCCATATCTGCGCGGCTCGCACATGTGTGACCACAGTCTCATGCAGCATGTCTGCGCTGTCTCATACACATAAGTGAACCATTCTCATGCGCTTATATCGCGCTGGCCTCACTCATGTGTGCAAATCGCATGCTCATTCTCTGCGCTGTCTCACACTTGTCTGCATCATTCTTCAGGCGCATATCTGCGCGGCGGCACACATGTGGGCTCTTTCCATGCACATATCGGCGCTGTCTCAACACATGTGGGCACAGGCGCATGCACCAATCTGCCGCTGTCTCCACACTGTGTACACATTCTCATGCTCATGTTGCGCTCTCTCCACTGTGTGCACAGTCTCAGCGCACATACTGCCGGTGTCTCTTTCTTGTGTGCACATTCCATTGCACAGATTGCGATCTCTCCACACATGGGTGCACAGGCTCCTGCACGGATCTGCGCTGTCTCATAACTTGTGTGCACCTTCTCATGTACATGTCGGCGCTGTCTCTCACTCGTTGCACATTCTCATGCACATACTCGCTGGCTGAAAGGGTCGTGTGCTACTTTCTCTGGCGCATGTTCGGCGTGTCTCACACATGTGTGACATGTCGCATGCACGGATCTACTCGGTCTCACACTGGGTGCACATTCGCCAATGCACAGATCTGCGCTGTCTCACAACGTGTGTGCACATTCTCATGCGCTACCGGCGCTGTCCACACAGGTGTGCACCATCTCAATGCTCTAGCGGCGCTGTCTCACTCTTGTGTGCACAGTCGAAGCGCTTATCTGCGGCGTCTCACTCAGTGTGTGCACATTCTCATGCGCTATCTGGGCTTCTCACTCAGTGTGGCTCAGGCGCATGCACAATCTGCGTTGTCTCACCACTTGGGTGCACAGTCTCATGCGCGTCTGCGATGTCTCACACTTGTGGTATATCGTCATGGCATAATTTGTATTTAATGATAAGTGTTTACACGCAGAAGTTTGGTATGCAATGGGAAATCCTCTTTCACCTGTTCGGAGTAAACCATACATGGCATTTTGTGTAAACTAGGTTGCTTAACACAATCCGCCCTAAAGAGGTAAAATGGTTCAGATATGTTGAGGAGATTTTTCCTTTTATGCACAAAAAGGTAGATTATCACCATTTCCTTGGAAAATGAAAAGTAGCTTAGCCCATTCTATAAAACTTTACTGGTGATTTGAAGAAAATAACTCATTGCCCTTTCCCTGAGATTGTTTTTAAATGTATTAAAGGGTAGTAATGAATTCAAATTTAAAATTTGCAGATAAACCTACAAATAACGTTCCATGTCCACTATTTAGTCCCGCGCATCAATAGAGTCTTACTGTACCTGGTTTCTCATGAATTTTTTGAGAGCTTTACGATTTTGTAGTCATGAGGTTCATAGATTAGGAAATAGCCAAAATTGTATGAATCAGGTATGATTTATAATTCCTAGAAATGTATTTGATAAAATCTTTTAAAGTTGCGAGAAATACGTTTTACATATCCAAAAAGGGACACCAGCCCTTCAACTAAAAATGTTGGTTCTCCCTCCTAAGAAAACTTGTTGATATACCTTCTCATCTTAAGACGTGTAATATAAAGTTTGTATTCAATAATCTGATACAGTAAAAAAAACGTTTGAAGAAAGAATTACCCCAAAATGCGATGAAGTGTCATAAAGATTCCTTGTAAAATTTGCGATAAAGTTGAGTACGGTCAAACTGGTAAAATCTAGAAACTAAAGATTAAAACAAACAAAAAAAAAATAACAGATAGCAGTAGAACTGGACAAGATTTCCAAGGCGCCGATTATTCATGTAAAGAGTTTTTTAACCGATCCAATTGATTTCAAAAAGTTGAGAAAGTAGTATCAAGCAATCCATGGGTCGACAGGAATAGAAAAAGAATCGTGTTTCAGAAAAAGCATTTTGACAAAAGTATGAATATTGGATTCTTTGGTTTTATATAAATTAAGATTCCATTTATAAGTAATAGAATTTAGGGAAGAATTTAATAATACACTGGACAAAGAATAATTTTTAAATTGCTTGGGTAGAATAGTTTTTGGGGGAGTTGTGCAAAGGACCCATCCAAGTTGGGTCGGCGCGTGTCAGGTGTTTACCGTTGTGGGATCTGATAGTAAGGTGTTGGCCAGACCCCTTATATACTTCCTTGGATGCTTTACTTTCATAGTTCCTTGATATTGTGAGTAGTCACGAAAGCGCTTGGAATTTCTCTGTTCTTTCAGAGTGGTTGTTTTGCATATTCTGAAATCACCTGTTTTACTGTGATCTTATTGCATATATATAAAATATATATATATATATATATATATATATTTTATATAATATATAAAATATATATATATTATATATATATATATATATATATATACATAGTAGGTTGGTAGACAGCAACCACCCAGGGGAGTACTACCGTCCTGCCCGATGACTGTGAAGCGGAAACCTGTTTAAATGTTTTGCATGATGGTAGGATTGCGGCCTCTTTTCTGTCTCATGAACCAGTAAACGGGAAATCTATCCTGTTGCGGTTCACTTACGGAAAACAAATTTTATAACGAAGTTGACAAACTCTTAAAGTTAAATATCATTGAACCTTCTAAATCAGCTTTCTGTTCAGCAGTTGTCATGGTTAAGAAATCAGACAATTCTTACCGACTGGCTCAAAATTTTCGTTTTTAAATGTTATCACTAAATGGGGCGTTGAGCCCATGCCGGTAATCGATCATGACTTGTAAATTTTTCTCTTGATTAACATCTCATAAGCGTACCATCAAGTGTCATTACACCCAGACTTTAAACCATACACGGCTTTCCCTAATGCAATATCGCACAGTGCCTTACGGCTTGGTCACCGCGTGTGCCCGTATTTTGGCTTATGAGAAA
>NC_069441.1:34137952-34185085 GCF_026875155.1 Cherax quadricarinatus
TTTTTCAAAGTGTTTTGAGTGTGTCAAATGATTATGAGAGTGTTTTGAATGTGTTCAAAGGTGTTTTAAAGGGTGTTCAAAGGTGTTTTGAAGGTGTTGAAGGGTGTTTTGAAGGTGTTCAAGGGTGTTTGAAGGTGTTGAAGGGTGTTTTGATTGAATTCAGCGGTGTTTTAGTAGTAATCAGTGGTGTAATTGGGAGTACTCAAATTGTGTTTTTTTGGAAGTTTTTTCAGTGTTGATTGGAAATGTTCAAAGGTGTTTTTGAAAGTGTTCAAGAGTGTTTTGAAGGTGTTCAAGGGTGTTTGAAGGTGTTGAAGGGTGTTTTGATTGAATTCAGCGGTGTTTTAGTAGTAATCAGTGGTGTAATTGGGAGTACTCAAATAGTGTTTTGGAAATGTTCATGGGTGTTGTGGGATGTGGGTGTTGTGGGTGTTGTTGTCGAACTAGAGATACCGAAAAAAAATGTTATAAGTGGGTTGTTGTTGGGACTTTTTCTGATGAAATTAGCTAAAACGAGAAAAAATTGTGGGTTGTGGATGTTGTTGTTGTAACTTTCTGATGTACTGTGTCCCCTTATTAACTTTAATGAACTAAAAGGGTTAAAACGAGAAAAATTGTGGGTGTTGTGGGGTGTGTGTGCGTGTGTGTTAGGTGTCATAGAGATTTTTTTTTTGTGAAAATCTTGGTTACAGTGATGACATTAGTTAAAACGAGTAAAATTTGTTGGTAATTGATGAGGGTAGTGGTCGAATTAGAGTTACCGATAAAAGATGATATAAATTTGGGTTGTGATGAAATTAGTTTAAAAACGATATTCAAAGGTGTTTTGAAGGTGTTCAAGGGTGTTTATGTGAGTATTCAAATGATTATGAGAGTGTTTTTGGGGGTGTTCAAAGTAAAGTGTTTGAGTTAGTTTTTGTGACTTTTTTCTGATGTATTGTGTCCCCCTTTAAAAACTTTTTTAAAGAACTAAAAGGGGAAAAACGAGAAAATGCCTATCTGGGAAATGAGGGGTGATTTTTAATTTAATGAAATGGTAAGTGCAGATAAATTAGAGAGTCAAATCTTATTTGGGGGTACTCAAATAGTGTTTTGGAAATGTTCAAGGTGTTCAAAGGGTTTTTTAGTGTGTTCAAATGTTGTTTTTGAAGGTGTTCAGGGTGTTTTGAAGGTGTTCAAGGGTGTTTTGAAGGGGTTAAAAGTGTTTTGAGGTTATTCAAAGGTTTTGAAGGTGTTCAAGGTTTTTTTTGAAGGGTTCAAAGGTTTTTGAGTTATTCAAAGTTTTTTTGAAGTGTTCAAGGTGTTTATGTGAGTATTCAAAGGTGTTTTTTGAAGGTGTACAAATGATTAAATGAGAGTACTTATGAAGGTGTTCAAATGATGTGCAAGAGTATTTAAATGAAGGTGTTCGGGGAGTATTCAGAGGTGTTTTTGGGGGTGTTCGAATGATGTTTTGGAGTATTTCAGTGTTGTTTGTAAATGTATAAAGGTATTTTTGTGAGTATTCAAATGATTTAAGAGAGTGTTTTTTTAAAGGTGTTCAAAGTGAGGGTTTTGTGCGTATTAACTTCGTAATATGTAAAAAATTGTGACTAGTGAATTATCGAAAAGTGGTTAATAAGTGTTGTGGTGACTTTCTGATGTACTGTGTCCCCTTATTAACTTTAATGAACTAAAAGGGTTAAAACGAGAAAAATTGGGGGTTATGAGTGAAAATTGTGAGGTGTTGGTTGGAGTGTGAGGGTTCGGGAGGGTGGGGAGGAGGTTACTTCGTTGGGGGAGTGACCTGAGATGAAATAGTTAAAAAATGTCTAGACTTGTGTTGTAAAGAAATTGTGGGTATTAACGAAAAAATGTGCCTTTCTGATGTATTGTGTCCCCTTATTAACTTGAATGAACTAAAAGGATCGACAAGATTCAGCCTGTGTGCGCGTGAGGTCACTGACATAGGGGGTGACCTGATTCAACCTGTGTGCGCGTGACGTCACTGACATAGGGGGCGACCTGATTCAACCTGTGTGCGCGTGGTCCTTTTTAGTTCATTTAACTTAATGAGAGGAATACTGACGTCACACTCGTTTAGACCTGTAGTAAGCATGCCCCCATAGGAGGAGTTCATTTGAATGCTTTACCCCCAGGGGGGGGGAATCCAAAAAACCTTGATCCAAGGAGATGGAGTCTTGGTATTATCGAGAAATTTTGGGGTGGGAGTGAAAGTGAGAGGGGTAATCCAAAAATTTGATCCAAGGAGATGGAGACTTTCGAAAACCCCATAGGGGGGAATCCAAAAAAAAAACTTGATTCAAGGAGATGGAGAATTTCGAAAACCCCATAGGGGGGAATCCAAAAAAAAACTTGATCCAAGGAGATGGAGAATTTCGAAAACCCCATAGGGGGGATCCAAAAAACTTGTATTATCGAGAAATTTTTGGGGTTGGGGGGTGAAAGTGGGAGGGGGATCCGAGGAAGTGGAGACTTTGATATTGAAAATTTTTGGGGATGGGGGGTGAAAGGAGGGGTACCCAAAAAACTTGATCCGAGGAATTGGAGAATTTCGAAAACCCCATAGGGGGGAATCCAAAAAACTTGATCCGAGGAGATGGAGACTTTCGAAACCCCCATAGGGGGGAATCCAAAAACTTGGTAATATCGAGAAATTTTGGGATGGGGGTGAAAGTGAGAGGGGGAACCTCAAAAATTTGATCTGAGGAGATGGAGAGCACAAGAAAATGAAATTCAAAAAAAATTCGAAAAAAATCGGAAAAAATTCGAGGCGCGGGGGCGATCCGGATGACGCTGCAGAAGGCGCAGCAGAAGGCGCGGGCGGGGGTCGCGAAGGGCGCGGGCGGGCGCGCGGGCGGGGCGGGGCGCGCGGGCGGGCGCGCGGGCGGGGGTCGCGAAGGGCGCGGGCGGGCGCGCGGGCGAGCGCGCGGCGCGACGGCGGGGTCGCGAAGAGGGGGGGGTCGTGGGCGGGGGTATTGGTTGGGGGGTCAAGGGTGAGGTAGTCTCGAGGGCGAGGTCATGGTCAAAACCGGAAGTAACACCTAGGTGTGAAAAGGTGACCCTCCAGCTGCTGGTCCTAGACCGGAAGGGATGTCTCTGCCGCAAAGGTTTTTGGGCTAAACCGGAAGGGATGCTCCAGCCGCATGCCTTTTTTCCGGAAGGGGTGCTCCACCGCTTTTATCACTACTTATAAAATATATATATATATATAATATATATATATAAATATATATAAATTATATATATATATAATATATATATATAATATATATATATATATATATATATACATATATATTTTAAAATATATATATATATATATATATTATATATATATATATATATATATATATATATATAAAATAATATATAAAATATATATATATATATACATATATATATATATGTATATAAATAATTATTTTTACTATTATTATTATTATTATATTATTATTATTATTAACACATAGGCTGTGTCCCACGAAGGCAGGGTAGCCCAAGAAAGAAACTCTTTCACCATCATTCACTCCATCACTGTCTTGCCAGAAGTGCACTTACACTCGAGTTATAAAATTGCAAAAACTAACACCCCTTCTTCAAGTACAGACACTGTACTTCCCATCTCCACGACTTACGTCCAGCCTGCTGACTTCCCACACCCCCTCCTAATTTCCAACAACGAACCTCTGTTTATTTTTTTAAAAACCACAAATGCCCCAAACATGACACTCCACCCTCCAGCCTTCTCCTTGTTGCAACATTCTTTAAAACCCATGCTTCACCAAACCCATAAAGACTTTGGGTATAACTATACTCTCATACTTTCCCTTCTGCTCCACGGACAAAGCTTTGTCTCCTCAGTCTCCAAAGGCACCCCACCTTTTCCCTTTTCATCATTCGTGATTCACAAAATCTTTCATAGACCCATCTGCTGACACGTCCACTCTAACACTAAATACTTTCACCTCCTCCAAAAAACCCTCTCCCTCCAATCTGTTTCACCATACACACACACAACACACAGCGGAGAAGAAAGTATTGCATAGCGGGAACCTTCAACTCTGGGGGTCCCAAGGTAAAAAATTTCAGTGATGTTAACCCACCACAAACAGCAGGGGGCCAAGGCAAGAGTATGACGGAGCAATAGAGCGATGGTTGACACACTGGCGCAGTGGCCAAAAATTATACATGCAGGGCAAAGCCCTGAAGGGCGAACTTTAACCACAAGGGGAAACGAATGGGAAACGGAGCCACAGGGGGCCCAAGAACATGGAGGGCTAAGATGATGGGGTGGTACTGAAAAACTTCATGTACCAAACGTAAGGACACACAAGAGAGAAGGAGATGAACCACAAAACTGGGCTTAGTATTCCCCTTTAGTATGCAATATCGAGGACACACATAAAAGACCCCTTTGGGGGCCCCATCATGTGGTTTTGAACTTCGAATACACGTAGAGCTACAATGGGGGGGAAGCAGGGAAGGGCCAGGACGAAAGAAACCAAAAATACAGGAAAGGGGGCTACACAGAATGAGAACTTCCTGAAAGAGGTTCAGGGGGCAAGAACGGGAGGGAAACCAGTTAATGAATAGGAATATGTAGTCACAATGTGCAAGGAGGCTGAGGAGAGGTTTGTCCCCAAAGGGGTAACAGGAATAATAAAAAGCCAGGATGAGCCCATGGTTCACTCAAAGATGCAAGGGGGCAAAACCAAGTTGCTAGGGAATGGAAGAAATATAAAGGCAAAGGACCCAGGAGAATAAGGAGAGCAGTCGTAGAGCCAAGAAACGAATATGCACAGATAAGAAGGGGGGCCCCAACGTCAATATGAAAACGACATAGCAGCAAAAGCCAAATCTGACCCGAAGCTGTTATACAGCCACATCAGGAAGAAAACAACCGCAAGGGCCAGGTAATCAGGCAAAGGGAAAGGGAAAGGGAGGAGAGACAACAAAAATGACATGAAGTATGTGAGGAACTCAACAAGAGATTCAAAGAAGTGTTCACAGAGGAGACAGAAGGGGCTCCAGAAAGACGGAGAGGTGGGGTACACCACCATGAGCTGGACACAGTACACACAACCGAGGAAGAAGTGAAGAGGCTTCTGAGTGAGCTAGATACCTCAAAGGCAATGGGGCCAGATAACATCTCCCCATGGGTATTGAGAGAGGGAGCAAGGCGCTATGTGTACCCTAACAACAATATTAAATACATCTATCGAACAGGGAGATTGCCTGAGGCAGGGAAGACAGCAAATGTGTACCAATTTTTAAAAAAGAGACAGACATGAAGCATTAAACTACAGACCAGTGTCACTGACATGTTTAGCTGCAAAATCATGGAAAAAATTGTCAGGAGAAGAATGGTTGAACACCTAGAAAGGAATGATCTCATCCCCCAGCAACAACAGGTTTCAGAGAGGGGAAATCCTGTGTCACAAACCTACGGGAGTTCTATGACATGGTGACAGCAGTAAGCCAAGAGAGAGAAGGGTGGGTGGATTGCATTTTCTTAGACTGCAAGAAGGCGTTTGACACAGTACCACACAAGAGATTAGTGCAAAAACTGGAGGACCAAGCAGGAATAACAGGAAGGCACTGCAATGGATCAGGAATACTTGTCAGGAAGACAGCAGCGAGTAATGGTACGAGGAAGGTGTCAGAGTGTGCACCTGTGACCAGCGGGGTCCCACAGGGTCAGTCCTAGGACCAGTGCTGTTTCTGTATTTTTGAACGACATGACGGAAGGAATAAACTCCGAGGTGTCAGTGTTTGCAGATGACGTGAAGTTGATGAGAAGAGTTCATTCGATCGAAGACCAGGCAGAAATACAAAGGGATCTGGACAGGCTGCAGACCTGATCCAACAACTAGCTCCTGGAGTTCAATCCCACCAAGTGCAAAGTCATGAGGATTGGGGAAGGGCAAAGAAGACCGCAGATGAGTACAGTCTAGGGGTCAGAGACTACAAACATCACTCAAGGAAAAAGATCTTGGGGAGAGTATAACACCAGGCACATCTCCTGAAGCGCACATCAACCAAATAACTGCTGCAGCATATGGGCGCCTGGCAAACCTCAGAACAGCATTCCGAAAATCTTAATAAGGAATCGTTCAGGACCCTGTACACCGTGTACGTTTTGGCCATATTGGAGTATGCGGCACCAGTTTGGAACCCACACCTAGCCAAGCACGTGAAGAAACTAGAGAAAGTGCAAAAGGTTTGCAACAAGACTAGTCCCAGAGCTAAGAGGTATGTCCATGAGGAGAGGTTAAGGGGAAAACAACCTGACGACACTGGAGGACAGGAGAGATAGGGGGGACATATAACGACTTACAAAATACTGAGAGGAATTGACAAGGTGGACAAAGACAGGATGTTTCCAGAGATTGGACACAGTAACAAGGGGACACAGTTGGAAGCTGAAGACACAGATGAATCACAGGGATTTAGGAAGTATTTCTTCAGCCACAGAGTAGTCAGGAAGTGGAATCGTTGGGAAGCGATGTAGTGGAGGCCAGGATCCATACATAGCTTTAAGCAGAGGTACGATAAAGCTCATTTGGGTTTAGGAGAGTGACCTAGTAGCGGGCCAGTGAAGAGGGGGGGCCAGGAGCTTGGACTCGATCCCTGCAACCTCAAATAGGTGAGTACAACTAGGTAAATACACACACACATACACACACACACATACACAAAATACCCACATAAAACACACACACACACACACACAACACATACACACCACATACACACACACACCCCACACACACACACACACACACACAAAAACACACACACAACATCACACAACCCCACCCCACCGCGCACACAAACACAAAAACAAATATTTTTTAAAAAAATAACTTTACAATAATTTAAAAATAAACAAACACAATAAAATAAAAAAAATCATTGGGTTTTCAAAATGATTTTTGCGAAATTTTTGCATACAAAAAAATTTTTTTTTTTTTCGGGGGCCCATTTTCCCGCAAAGAAGAGCTTTACTTTTAACCCAAAAAAACAATTTTCCACCTTTTTCGGCACGACTTATATATTGCAGTGTTTGGGGGCAGAGACAATAACATTCCCCAAAACCCCCGGGACACTATGAAAAAATTTCTCTATTTTTTTAATTCACTAAAAAAACATTTTGAAAAACATCAAAAACCCCCAGTAACACTGGACACGTCCCCCCCTTTCCCAAAAAAACCAGATACCCAAAAACACTGACACGTCCCAGCTGCCAAAGAAAAAAAAACATCAATACCCAGTAACACTGGACACTTCTCCAGCGCCAAAAAAACCAGATACCCATAACCGGACCAGGTCCCCCACCCTCCCAGAAAACGTCAAAATACCCATAACACGGGACACGTCTCCATTTGCCAGAAAACTTTCAGATACCCAAAAAAACACGGGACACGTACCCAGCTGCCAGAAAACATCAATACCCAAAACACGGGACACGCCCTCCGCTCCCAAAGAAAAAAATCAGATCCCCCATAACACTGGCACGTCTCCGCGCCAGAAAAAAACAGATACCCATAACCCTGGACACTCTCCAGCTGCCAAAAAAAACATCAATCCCCAGTAACACGGGAAACCGCCCCAGCTGCCAGAAAACATCAGATACCAGTAACAACTGACCCCGTCCCAGCTCCCAGAAAAAATCAGATCCCCCCAAAACCCTTTTGAAAACTCTCCAGCTCCAAAAACATCAGATCCCCCGAAACCAACGGACACGTCTCCAGCTGCAAAAAAACACAGATACCCAGAAACATGAAAAACGTCTCCAGCCCCCAGAAAACACAAAATCCCCAGTAACACTGACACGTCTCCAGCTGCCAAAAAAAACAGATACCCATAACACTGGAAAACTTCCCAGCGCCAAAAAAAACAGCCCCCCGAAACCACGGACACGTCTCCAGCTGCTAGAAAACATCGATACCCATAACACTGGAAAAACGTCCCAGCTGCCAGAAAACATCAGAAAACCCAGTAACACGGGCCCAAAACGTCTCCAGCCCCCAAAAACATCGATACCCAGTAACACGGAAAAACGCCCCCAACTCCAAAAAACATCAGATACCCAGTAACACGGAAACTCTCCATCTGCCAAAAAACCCATCAGATACCCAGTAACACTGACACGTTCCAGCCCAAAAACTTCAGATCCCAGTAACCTGGAAAACGTCTCCACTGCCAGAAAACATCAGCCCCCAAAGAAAACCGGGGACACGTCTCCACTCCCCAAAAACATCAATACCCATAACACGGGACACGTCCCCCAGCGGGCCAAAAACCCTCAGATACCCAGAAAACCGGGACACGTCTCCCAGCTGCCAGAAAAAAAACAAAAAACCCCGGGAACACTGGAAA
Organism: Cherax quadricarinatus; assembly: GCF_026875155.1. Lineage (NCBI taxonomy): Eukaryota > Metazoa > Arthropoda > Malacostraca > Decapoda > Parastacidae > Cherax > Cherax quadricarinatus. Next base: position 34,146,338 of record NC_069441.1, read on the forward strand.
ACGCCCTCCACCCTGCCAGAAAACATCAGAAACCCATAACACTGGACCGCTCCACTGCCAGAAACATCAGATCCCCCAAAAAACACGGGCCCCACGTCTCCAGCTTCCAGGAAAACATCAAAATACCCAGTAACACTGGAAAAACGTCCCCAGCTGCCAAAAAACACAAAACCCTTTAACACGGAAAACGTCCCCCACTGCCAGAAAACATCAGATACCCAGTAACACTGGACACGTTCCAGCTGCCAAAAAAACACCCAGATACCCATAACACTGGACACGACCCAGCGCCAGAAAACGCCCGATACCCAGAAACACTGGAAAAACGTCCCAACTGCCAAAAACATCAAAATACCCAGTAACCGGGCACGTCTCCAGCTCCAGAAAAAAACATTTTAACCCAGAAACACGGAACACGTCTCCAGCGGGCCAAAAAAACTTTTCCAGTTACCCTAACACTGACCCCCGTCTCCAGCGGGCCAAAAACACCGAAAACCCGGGAAACACTGGAAAACTCTCTCAGCTCCCAGAAAAAAATCAGATACCCAGAACACGGACACTCTCCAGCTGCTAGAAAACATCAATACCCATTTAACACGGGACACGTCCCAGCTCCCCGAAAACATCGGGATCCCCTTTAACACTGACCGTCCCCAAACGGGCCAGAAAAAAAACAAAATACCCATAACACTGGACACGTCTCCGGGCCCCAGAAAACATCAGATCCCCAAATAAAAAGGAAAAGGGTCCCCAGCGCCAGAAAACATCAGTTTCCCCCAAAACACGGGACACGCTCCAGCGGCCAGAAAACATCAATACCCTAACACTGACACTTCCCCCAGCGGGCTAAAAACATAAAGATACCCAGTAACAGGGGAAAACCTCCCAGCTCCCAGAAAACATCAGATACCCAGAAAACACGGACACGTCCCCACTGCCAGAAAAAAACCAGATCCCAGTAACACTGGACACGCCCTCCAGTTTCCCGGGAAAAACATCAGATACCCATTAACACTGGACACGCCCCCCGGGCCCAGAAAACATCAATACCCAGTAACGGGGGACACGCCCTCCACTGCCAGAAAACAACAGATCCCCCATAACGCTACAGGGGTCTCCAGCCCAAAAAAAAACAGATCCCCAAAAACACTGGACACGTCCCAGCGGGCCAGAAAAAATCAAAAACCCAGAACATTGGCCCACTCTCCACTCCCAATAAAACATCAGATACCCATTTAACACGGGAAAACGTTTTCCCACTGCCAGAAAACTAAGATACCCTTTAACACGGAAAACGCCCCTCCAGCGCCAAAAACATCAATCCCCCAATAACACGGGACACGTCCCCCACTCCCAAAAAACCCATCAGATACCCAGTAACACTGGACAGGGCCCGGGCTCCAAAAAACATCAGATACCCGTAACACGGGACAACGTCTCCACTCCCCAAAAAACATAAGATACCCAGTAACACTGGAAAAGGGCCCCAGCTGCCAGAAAACTTTCAGATACCCCAGTAACACGGGACACGTCCCCACTGCCAAAAACACAATTCCGGGGTAACACCGGGGGAAAACGTCTCCAACTGCCAGAAAACATCAGATACCCATAACACTGGACACGCCCTCCACCCCCCAAAAACATCAGTACCCATAACACGGCCCACGTTTTTCCAGCTGCCAGAAAACCTCAGATACCCAATAACATTTGAAAAACGTCTCCAGCGCCAAAAAACCCTTTCAGATACCCATTAACACTGGACACTTTCTCCAGCTCCCCAAAAAACCCTCAATACCCAAAAAAACCCACTGCCCACCTCCATTTGCCAAAAAAAATCAATACCCAGAACACGGAAAATCCTAGCGGGCCAGAAAACATCAGATCCCCAGTAAAAACTGGCCACTCTCCAGCGGCCAAAAACATCAAAACCCCCATTCCCCCTGGACAACGTCCCCCAGTTTCCCAGAAAACTAAATTTTCCCCATTAACAGGGGACACGTCTCCGGGCTGCCAGAAAAAAACAAAATTACCCAAAAACCCGGGACACCTCCACTGCCAAAAACATCAATACCCAGTAACACGGACACGTCTCCCCTGCCAGAAAAAAAACAGATCCCCCTTAAACGGGAACACTCTCCGGGCTGCCAAAAAAACATCAGAAAACCCATAAAAATGGAACCCTCCAGCCCCAAAGGAAAAAAAATCAAATACCCCTAACACTGGACACGTCCCCCACTGCCAAAAAACCTCAATTCCCAAAGTAACACTGGACACTCTCCACTGCCAAAAAAAACCGTCAGATACCCAGAACCCCTTTGGAAACCAACGTCCCACCCCCAAAAAATCAATACCCAGAAAACACTGGACAACCCCCTCCACTGCCAGAAAACATCAAAAACCCAGTAACACGGGACACGCCCTCCCCACCCTCCAAAAAAACATAAATTTACCCGTAACCTGGACCCCCGTCCCAGCGCCAGAAAACATCAGAAAAACCCAAAGAAAACACGGGACACGTCTCCAGCTGCCAGAAAACATCAGAAAAACCCATAAAAAGGGAAAACACGTCTCCAGCTGCCAAAAACATCAGTACCCGTAACACGGAAACACGTTTTCCACTGCCAGAAAAAAATCAATACCCCAGTAACACGGCAGCCCCCAGCTCCAGAAAACTTTCAATACCCAGCCCCTTTGGACCGCCCTTCCAGCTGCCAAAAACATCAAAAAAACCAGTAAAAACGGACCGTCTCCACCTGCCAAAAACATCAAATCCCCATAACACGGGACACATCCCCCAGCTGCCAAAAAACATCAGATACCCTTTAACACTGGAAAACGTCTCCGGGCGCCAGAAAACACCCAAGATCCCCAAAGAACACTGGCCCACTCTCCACCTGCAAGAAAACAAAATCCCCATTAACACGGGACAGGGTCTCCACTGCCAAAAAAAACAGAACCCTTTAAACACTGGACACGTCCCACTCCCCAGAAAACATCAATCCCCAATTTAACACTGGACACGTCTCCACTGCAAGAAAAAAACAGATCCCCCGTAACACTGGACACTCTCCACTCCAGAAAACATCAGATCCCCAAATAACACTGGACCGTCACCAGCGCCAGAAACACAGATACCCAGTAACACTGGAAAACCTCCCCGCGGCCAAAAACATCAATCCCCAAAACACGGGACACGTCTCCAGCTCCCAGAAAAAAATCAATACCCAGAACACTGGACACGTCCCCACTGCCAAAAAACACAGATACCCAAAAACCACGGGAACACGTCCCCCAGCTCCCCAGAAAACATCAGATACCTAGTAACACGGGAAAACGCTCCACTCCCAAAAAAACATCAGATACCCAGAAAACGGGAAAACGTCCCCAGCTGCCAGAAAACATCAGATACCCATAACACGGAAAACTTCCCCCACCTCCCAGAAAACATCAGTTTCCCAAATAACCCCGGAAACCTTTTTCCCAGCTGGCAAGAAAAAAACAGATCCCCGGGAAACACGCCCACGTCTCCGGGCGGCCAGAAAACATCAGATACCCCATAACACGGACACTTTCCCCCCAGCTCCCAAAAAAACCCTGGGAATACCCAGTAACACTGGAAAAAACCGTCCCCAGCGGGCCAGAAAACATCAGATCCCCAGAAACCAGGACACGTCCCACTGCCAAAAACATCAATACCCTTTAACATTTGGAACACTCTCCACTCCAAAAAACTTCAATACCCAAAAACTCTGGAAAGTCCCAAAGCTGCCAGAAAAAATTCGGCCTCTGGAAATCCCAGTTTAAATTACATACAGTTTTTTAAAAAAGCATCAAGAGAGAAAAGTTTTTTTCGGGGGCAAACAAAAAACACGGAAATCTGATCGGGAGGGAAAACCATGACTTTTACCAAGAATGCCCCACACAGTAGGTAAATTACCAAAGGGGCCTTTTCATCAAATGGGAAATCCCCAAGCTACTTTTACCACACATTTGTTATGAAAACCAGTACAATGTAAAAGGTAGAGTACAATTTTGGGGTAGCAGTCAGGACGGAGGAAAAAAGAAGGGTCCCGAGGTCCCATACGATAAATAGGAAACCTTTTAACGGTTTTCCCAGGTACCAGTAAATTGTTGAGTTACCAGTACGGTGTTGACGACCAGTACGGGGGTTTGAGGACCATTACGGTTTTTGAGGTACCAGAAACGGGATTCAGGTAAAAAAAACTTTTTTCAGAATCCCGTAAGCGTTGAGGTCCAAAGTACGGTGGGGTCCCAAATACGGGTTGGGGTACCATAACGGTTTTTGGGGCCCCAGTACGGTTTTGATGAAACCCTTTTAGGGTTTTTGAGTTACCTTTAAAGTGTTGTAAAACCAAATAGGGGCCGAGGTCCCGGGTACGGTTTTTGGGGTTACCGGAACGGTTTTAAGGTAACAGTAGGGTTTGAGGCCCAAAGTACAGTTTTGAGGAAACTCGTACGGGTTGGGGTTTCCGGTAGGGGGTTTTTAAGGGTACCTTTAAAAAGTGTTGTGGTCCCAGAAAACAGTGTTGAAAACCCCGAACGGTTTTAAAGGGAGCATACAGTTTTGTGGGTACCAGTACATTGTTGGGTACCAGTAAAAATTGTTGGGGGGAACCAGTACAGTTTGGGGAACCAGACAATTTTTGAGAAAACCAAAACAGGGGCTGAGGAAACCCTAAAATTTTTAGGTCCCAAACTTGTTGAGGACCCGTACGGGTGTTGAGTACCATTTAGGGTGCTGAGGTCCCAAATTTAAAAAAGTGTTTTAAAGGGTATCAAAACGTTTATACCTTAAATGTTAAAGACAGAACAGTTTTTGGTCCCCATACAGTTTTCAGGGCCATCCCATTTTTCGGGAAAACCGGGACGGGTTAAAGGGAAACCATACAGTTTTTTCGGGTTACCGTACATTTTTCGGGAAACCCAAATACAGTTTTTCGGGTACCAAAAAGGGCTTTGAGGTACCAAAAAAGGTTTTCGGGGGGTTACCAGGACAGTTTTAAAGGGAAACCCAGTACAGTTTCAGGTACCAGTGCAGTTTTGAGGTACCAGTACAGTGTTCAGGACCATACAGTGTTGGGGGAAACCGGGACATTTTTAAAAAGGTACCAGTGCGGGTTTGGGAAACCTTTAATCATTTTTCAGGTACCAGTACAGTGTTGGGTCCCAAGTACATTTTTCAGGTACCAGTACAGTGTTGGGGAACCAGTACAGTGTTCGGGTCCCAAAAGTACAGTGTTGGGGGATCATACGTTTTTGAGGTCCAAAGAACAGGGGTTGAGGTACCAGAAACAGTTTTTGGGGGTACCAAACGGGTGTTCAGATACCATACATTTCTCAGTTAAAAGTTTTCTTTTACCCAGTAAAAGTGTTAAAATACCAGACAGGGGTTGGGGTTTCCAGTACAGTTTGGGGTATCAAAAAATGTTGAGGTGCCATTTACAGTTTGGGGTACCAGTCAGTGTTGAGGAAACCAGTAAAAAGTGTTAGGTACCATTACATGTTGGGGTATCAGAAAAAAGTGTTCAGGAAACCTTTACAGGGGTTGAGGTACCATACAGTGTTAGGACCATACAGTTTTGATGACCAGTAAAAAGGTTGAGGTACCAGAAAGGTTTTGAGGTACCATACAGTGTTCGGGTACCAGAAACGGGTTTTAGGGTTTAACCAAAGAAAGGGGTTGTTGAGGTACCAGTACAGGGGTTTTGAGGTGCCATACATTGTTCGGGAAAACGCCAGAAAGGTTTTGGGGTTACCAATCCCGGGAGTTAAATTTCCAGTAAAATTTTTTTGAGGTACCAGAACAGTGTTAAGGGTAACCAGAACGGGTGTTTAAGGAACCATTAGGGGGTTTTGATGCCAGTACGTTTTTTGAGGAAACCAGTACGGTTTTTGATTTTACCGGGTGGTTTTTGGGAACCAGTACGGTTTAAAGGACTAGTTTTTGTTTTTGGGGTACCGTACGGGGGTTTTTTTAAGCAGAAACAGTTTTTAAGGGTACCAGTACAGTTTTTGGGGTACCAGAAAAGGTTTGTTGGGGTTACCATACGGTGTTGGGGTACCAGTAGGGTGCTGAGGTACCATACATTTTTTCCAAGTACCATACAGTGGGGGAGGAACCAGTAAGTTTTTGAGGTACCAGAAACCGTTTGAGGTACCAGTACAGTGTTCAAAAACCATTCAGTTTTTAAGGTACCGGGAAAAGGTGTTGGGGTCCCCAATTTACAGTTTTAAAGGTACCAGTAAGGTGTTGAGGAACCATTAAGGGTGTTAGGCCCATTACGATTTAAAGTACCAAAACATGTTGAAAACCATAAGGTGTTGGGGGAAACCAGTACAAGGGTTGGGGTACCATCCAGTTTAAGGTACCATCCCGTGTTGAAGTACCAGTACAGTTTTGGGTCCCAGTAGGGAAATTTGAGGTCCGGGTACAAATTTTTTGGGGACCATACAATTGAGGTCCCAAAGTACGGGTTTGAGGAAACCATACGGGGTTGAGGTACCAGTCCCTTGTTTTTTTTAAAAACCAGTACAGTTTGAGGTACCTTTACATTTGCTCGGGAAACAGTACAGTGTTGAGGGGGGCCAGTACAGTGTTAAAAGGTCCCAGAACAGTTTTTGAGGAAAACCATTACAGTTTTTAGGTACCAAAACGTGTTGAGGGTTACCAGTACATTGTTGGGGTCCCAGTATAGTTTTTGAGGTCCCCATTTACGGTTTTTGGGGAAACCAGCACAGTTTTGAAAGAACCAGAACAGTGTTGAGGTCCCCGTAAAGTGTTAAGAACCAGAATGTATAATTTTTCGCCAAGACCGTATTTCCCTGCACGGGTCTAAATCTTGCGATGACCCGCCCTTTTTCCTCCCAAAGGGGAGAAAGGTTTCTAAAAACGAGCACATGTGCTTTAAAAGCACTCTTTTTGGTCAGTTCAACGGTGAAATCCTAACTAGGGCCCACTAGCGGGGAGGAGGATTTTTTTTCGTTATCAAAAGGTAAAAAGCTTGTTGGTTCGTTGACTCCATGGTACACTGGGTTTTCCCGGCGTAAACTCGGGGTCCTTTTTCGGGGGGGAAATATCACTCCTAGTTGCCTGCGGTGTCTAAAGAAATTCGCCCTCCAGAAGATAGTGGGGTTAGGGGCGCTGGACAACGTGCTACGTACGGCACATCTCCTCAGCCTTGTCAAACCATCATTTTGGGGCTGGGGGGAAAGCCCAAACGAAGCCGAGGGAAGGGGGAACATTTCGCTCTGGACCAGCTTCTTCATAGGGGGGGGGGTTCCCCCTGAGTCCCCCCGGGTACCAACTGTTGAAAAGGGGTATCACCTAAACCTCCCCCAAAGTTTCATGGCCGGGGCAGCCACCATTTGGTCTGTCGTGGGCTGTTTGGGGACAGTAATCCCAACATGTGGATGGGTCTTTGGGTTTGGCGTTGGCTGCTCATCGCCCCCCTCTTTTCCCCGTTTGCCAGAAAGGGCGGGGGTTTCCAGTTAAATTTTCGATCTTTTTACCCTGAACTTTAAGGCTGCCCTTTTAGGCCAGGATCGATGTGATGGGGTTGGACATTTTCCTGGGGTTGAGGACCAAACGGGTTTTGAGGTAAAAATACAGTATAAATGGTACCAAACTTTTTGTTGAGGTCCCCGTAAAGTTGGGGGTCCCCTAAAAATTTTGGGGTACCATTACAGTTTTTTTGTTTTGGGCCATAAGGAAGGGGTTTACCAGTAGGGTGTTGGGATTTTCCCATACAGTTTTTTGGGGGTACCAGTACATGTTCAGGTACCATTTACGGGGGTTGAGGAAAAACCAGAAACAGTGTTAAAGGTGCCATACATGTTGAGGTCCCGGGAAAATTGTTGAATCCCATACATTTGTTGAAATACAACACAGATTTAGTACCATTACGGTTTTAGGTCCATACAGGGGTTTGGGGTGCCAGTACATTTGTTGAGGAGCATTACCCGGTTGGGGAAACCATTACAGGGGTTTGAATACCAGTACAGTGTTGGGGGTCCCAAAGTAGGGGTTTTGATGTCCCAAAAAATACCGTGTTGAGGTCCCCGTAAAAGCTTTTGGGAGATCCCCTTGGGTGTTGAGATACCAAAAGGGGGGTTGGGGTACCAGTACATGGGGAACACCAAACGGGTTTTTGGATACCAGTACGGTTTTTGAATACCAAACGGAGTTAGAACTAGTAGGGGGTTTTTGGGGTGCCCGTCCCGGTTTTGAGGACCAGTCCCCAGGGGTTTGGGGGACCATTTACAGTGTTGAGATACCGTACATTTTGAAATACCAGTACAGTGTTAAAATCCCAAACGGTTGGGGTACCAGTAAAAGTTGGGGTACCATTACGGTTGTCACTTTTTCTTAAACCCAAAAACGTAACATTACCAGTTAACGTACCCAAACTCCCCAATACACTGAGAAAAAATATTAAACTTGTCTGTGCCACAATATTCCTCCAAAAAATAAGAAGTTTCCCTAAACGTCACCACTTTGGGTTTTTTGGGTTGTTAAAGAAATTTTTTTACTCTATCGCACTCGATATTGTGTCTACCCCCAGCTATGCCACCGTGGCAACCGAGGGGAACCCATGCCTACACCCACTAATGCCACTGTGACCTCGAGGGGAACCAGTGCCAAAACACCCCCTAAGCCACTGTGGCACCGGAAAATTGAAACCCCTGCCCCCAACAAAAAACTAGAGCCCCCTGTGGCACCCGGTGAACCCAGTGCCTACACCCACTAATCCACGTGACCTCGGGGAATCCAGTGCCAGCACCCACAGAGCCACTGGGCCCCCGAGGTTAACCCAGTTCAGCACCCACTATGCCACGTGGCACCGAGGGGAACCCCCCCTGCCCAAAAAACCCAAATAGATGCCACTTGGCAAACCCAGTTGAACCCCCTTCCAAGCACCCACTAGAGCCACTGTGGCACCGAAATTTAACCCAAATGCCCAACAAACCACTATTTCCACTGTGGCAAAACCCGACGGAACCCAGTGCCTTTTCACGCACTATTCCCCCGTGACCCCGAGGGGAAAACCCGTGGGCCCAAACCCCCCACAAAAGGGTACGTGGCACCGGGGAAGGGGGCCCAGTGGGCCCAGCAAACCCGCGGTTTCCACGTGACACCGAGGGCAAGCCAGGTCTAAACACCCACAGTGCCATGGGGAAGAGAAGTGAACCCCTTTGGGAGCTACCTTCAGCCTCAATTTGTGGACGCAAGGGTTTTTGAAATAAAGATTTCTAATAGGGGTTTAAACCCCAAACGATTCACGGGTTATTAAGACCATAACACCCCCCAGTGGGGGATACTTGTGATATTCACCACTCAGTGTGTATCCTTTTGTGATAAATTTTTAAACCCCTCAGTGTGTATACTGTGTGAAATTTACCCCTCAGTTGTATTTCTGTGTGATATTCCCCCCCCCACTCGTGGGATACTGTGTAAAAATTCACCACTCCAAAGTTTATACTGGGGTGAAAATTTTACCACTCATTTTGGGGTACGGTAAATCACCCCTCAGTGTGTATACGGAAAAATTCACCACTCATGTGTAACCGTGTGATAAATTTACCACTCAGGGGCATACTGGGGTAATATTTTACCACTCAGTGTGTATACTGTGTAATATTCACCACTCAGTAAAGATAAAACTGTGTAATAAACACCACTCAGTGTGTATACTTGGGGAATATTTACCACTCGTTGGGGATCTGTTAATATTCACCACTCAGGGGTGCATACTGTGTGATATTCACCATTCAGTTTTGGGAAAACGGTAATATTCACCACTCAGTGTGGGATACCGTGTGATATTCACCACCAATTGTAAAACTGTTGATAATTTACCACTCATTTTGTATAAATGTGGGATACACCACTCCCTGTGAAAACGTTGGGGTATTCACCACTCAGTGTGTATCTTGGGTATTCACCACTCAGTGTGTATACTGTGTAATATTCCCAAACCCTCAGTGTGCATCTGTGTAATTTTCACCACTCAGTGTGTATACTGTTTTGATATTCACCCCCTCAGGTTATACGTGAATATTCAAAACCCCCTCCCGTGTGCAACTGGGTTTAAATTCACCCCCTCCGTGGGGTAAACTGGTGAAATTCACCCTCATTTTTGCATACTGTTTGAAAATTTAAACCCCCTCAGTGTGTATATCTGGGGTGTTTTTCACCCCAAGTGTTTATAACTGGTAAAAATTCACCACTCAGTGTGTTTAAAATGTTAATATTTACCACTCAGTGTGTATACCCGTGTTTAAAAATTTCCCACTCAGTGTGGTATACTGTGTGAAATTCCCACTCAGTGTGTTTTACGTGTGATATTCACCACTCAGTAATCGGGAAAAGATTAATTGAAGAAAAAGAGATAGGGAAAGGAAAAAGGGGAAAAAAAACTGGTGATAAAAGAAAAAATAAGACCCAAGTGACAAAAAAAGACGTAACCAAAGAAAAGAAGAAAAAGTGAAAGGGGGTGGAAAAGGGGGGCAAAGATTAAAACAAGACAAGCAAGGAAAAAAAAAAGAATAATGGAAAAAAGTAGGAAAAAGGACCCTTTTTGGGGACGGGAAAAAACTGAAATTTACGATAAAATTTTCGAAAATTTTGTTTTTGGGGTTGTAATATTAAATATTTTAAAAGTATCCAAAAGACGCTTCAGCAGAACCACAGAAACAAGAACCCCTCTTAAATTTTGCAAAATGAAAATTGGGAAAAAATTTCCTGAGAGCCGAATCCTTTGGCGGGTTTTTTCCCCTAAAGGGTGGTGGAATGCTGGAAATGCTGGTATAAATGTAGTGGGTTTGTGGTGGGAGGGTGGAAATGGTTTGGGAGTACGTAGTGCTGGGGGGGGGGTGGTAGGGGGTAGTGGGGGGGTAGTTTTTGGGGAGTGGTGGTAGGGTTTGGGATTGGGGGTTTGTACTGGGAAATGGGGGTTGGGGTAGTACGGGTAGGGGGGTGGTAGTGGTGGTATACTGGTAGTGTGGTGTGGGTAGTACGAGTGGTGGTTGGGGGTTGTAGGGTGGTATGGAGGTAGTGGTGGTATTTGTGGTATGGGGTAGTGGGGTAGTGGTGGTAGTGGGGAAGTCTGGTAGTGGTGGGGTGGTGGTGTGGGGTAGTTGTGGTAGTTTTGGTAGGGGGGGGGTGTGGGTGGTAGTATGGTAGTGGTGGTAGTTGTGGTGGGTGGTGTGGTGGTAGTATGGTGTGGGGGTAGTGGGGGTAGGGTTATTTTGGGGTAGTGGGGGTGTGGTGGTAGTGGGGGTATACTGGTAGTGGTGGTAGGGGTTTGGTAGTGGTGGTAGTTTTGGTGTTGTGGTAGGGTGGTAGTGGGGGTAGTATGGTATTGGTGGTATTTGTGGTAGGGGTGGTAGTGTGGTAGTATGGTTATGGTTTGGGGAGGGGTGAGTGGGGTAGTACTGGTAGTGGGGGTATGGTGGTAGTTGGGGTTTGGGGGGGTTTAGTGGTGGTAGGGGTGGTGGGTGGTAGTACGGGTAGTGGGGGTAGTGGTGGTAGTCTGATGGGGTAGGGGGCTGGTGTACTGGTGTGGTGGAGTGGGGGTAGTTGTGGTAGTTGTGGTAGTGGGGTGGGTGGTATGGTGGTAGTACTGGTAGTGGTGGTAGGGGTGGTGTACTGGTAGTGCGGTAGTGCTGGTAGTAGGGTAGTGGGGGGTAGGGTGGTAGTGGTGGTGTTGTATTAGTGGTGGTGTGGTGTGGGGGTGGAGTGGTGATATGGAGTGGGGAGGGGTAGTGGTTGTGCTGGTATGCTGGGTACGGGTAGTGGTGGTAGTGGTGGTATTTGGGGGTTGGTGGTAGGGTGGTAGTGCTGGTAGTCGGGGTAGTGGTGGTAGTGGTGGTATGGTGGTAGTGGGGTTGGGGTAGTGGGGTAGTGGTTGGTAGTAGGTAGTGGGGGTAGTTTTGGGTGTGGTGGGAGTAGGGGTAGTACGGGATTGGTGGTAATGGTGATTGTGTGGTTGGTAGTGGGGGGTAGGGGTGGTGTACTGCTGTAGGTAGTACGGGTTTTGGTGGTAAATGGTGGTTGTAGTGGTAGTGGTATGTGGAGGGGGTAGTACTGCTATACTGGTAGTATGGTATTGGTGGTAATGGTGATTGTAGTGGTATGGTAGGGGTGTAATGGTGTAGTGCTACTAGTGGGGTAGGGTGGCAGTGGTGGTAGTGGTGGAGTACTGGTAGGCTGGTAGTGGGGGATGTGGTAGTGGGGTAGTTATGGTGGGGCGGGTATTGCGGTAGAGGGTAGTACTGGTATTGGTTAAATGGTGGTTTAGTGGTAGGGGTATGGGGAAATGGTGGAGTGCTTAGTGGTGGTAGTGGTGGCGTGGTGGTAGGTGTAGGGGGTTGTTATGGTGGTAGTTGTTACAAAAAAACGAGATTTTAATAATGAAGAGACCCCGGTAATACTAGAGGTACTGCCTTTTACATCCCGCTGTTTTCTGGATTTAGTAACAAGAGCAGTCCCGGTCCAATTTTTCCATTAAATTCAATAAAAATTAAAGTGCTCAGGATTACAATGGTAGATTACAAAAATAAGGAAAATTAAAAAATTTAATAAATTTTTTAAGTTTTCTAGGGGTATATCAAATTAAATTAAATCAAATCAACAAAAAAAACAATAATCCTTCTCTCGTGTCGTTAGTATTTGCTGAAAACAAATTTATGTCTTAAGTACCGTCTGGACATTAACATTTAATAAACAAAAATACAAATAAATTTTTGTGTGTTTTGGGGAATGCCTAAGTAGTTCCTATGTCCACGACTCGACTAGACTTAAGCAAGTGACTGACAAAGTCCTCTATAAAATAACTTCTTGACTTTGCAAAAACCCGAATGGGTTGCAATATATATAAGGATTATGATTGAATATAAAGTATATTACCTTTTCATAAATTTTTACGCTTTAAAATTTGGATAAAACTAAATCGTGAAAATATTTCTTTATAATATTATTTGACTTTGTTACCCCGTTGTTTTAGGAGTAACATATTTTTGTGCCATTCAAAATCTTTTATTGTCTAAATATGTAAATTTTCGTCTTTTGCTCGTTTTACTGCCGGCTTTGTTTTTTGAGCTGCAGGTCCACGGATATCACGTGATCGAGGGGGGGGTGTCCCACCTGCCTGAAGTATTCAGCTGGCTGACCGCTGGGGGTTGGGCTATTCCCGACAAATGCCTAAATCTCCCTTATAGGCCCTTGTTGGAAGACCCTCCTTTTTCATTTTTTTTAGTTCTGTGAGATCTGTTCCGAAAAATTGTATAACTTAGTAAATTTTGACGTTTGTACTGAGGTTGTTGTCTCATAGAAAATCTGAGCAAATCGGTCCTGGCTGTAGCTTTGACCTAACTTGTATGGTATTGTGATTACACAGTCGGGGATTTTCTTGCTGAATTTAGATTCAGTAGTTGGGATTTTGTGACTTTTGTGGAGGGTTGCTGGGTCCCTACTAAGTGTCGTTATATTATTCCTTGTTCCCGACTGTGTCGCTTGCTTGTTTATTCTTTGGGTTTTTGATTTTTTTTGTTGTTAAACAGACTGTTTGATTGGCCATTGTCAAGAAATTTGTTTATTTGAGGGCTTTGTAGCACTTTTTTTAAGTCTAGTGAGTCTAGACATAGCAAAATACTTAAGCACTTTCACCATACACACTTTACTATTTTTAATATCTTAAAAAAGTTAATGTACCGACGGTACTTTAAAAATTATAAATGTGATTGTGCTTTCAGCACAATAATATTTTTAAACGGAAAAAGTGATATTATTTTAATTAATGTGAATAATTTTAAATTTTAATTTGTACAAGCCTAGACAACTTTTAAAGACTAAAAATTTTTTAAATTTTTTAAATTTTTTAGTTAGTAGCCCACCGTTGTAATCCTGAACATTTTTGGGAAACTACTGAATTTTAATGGAAGGACAAGGTACGACTAATGTTACAAAAAAAAAACCCAGAACACGGATGCTAGAAGGGAGTCCTTTTCCCAGTATTCCTGGAACTCTAAGCTTTTAGAAACGCGTTTCCTGTAACAAATGGGGGCCTGTCCGGGAGGCTCTTGATCCAAGGTGTTGGAAAAATTGTCTAGTTTGACATAGTAGTAACTCTATGATCAAACACTTTGAGTACTTTCCTAATCTGAAGACTTTGAGTTTAGTCTTGTACAGCATACCAGGTGGATGTATGTACTTGACTGAGTCTCTTGATCCAAGGAGATGGAAATACTGTTAATGAGTTCTATTTCTAAGACATCCAACACTAAAATTACTATTAGGATTATAGTTTCCCATAATCACTCTCTCGTAGTACATTTATTTTTGTGATGTATGCCAGAGTGAAACAATTAATTGATACTCTGACTTTGTCTGAGTTAAGTACATTAAAACTTCAGACGTGTTGGCAAGTAGCCAAATACCTCGGTGTGACGTATAACAGGAATTACACCGCAGAAACTGTCAGAGCGTTAATTCAAGATATATTGTTTCCTGCTCATACAGAGATGTCTGATTATGATTCAGATTCAGAAACCCTAGTGTCACAATTAGGAAGTATGACTCTATTTGATGAAGAAGAAAGAGGAACTAAGGCAGAAGTGAGCCTAGTGTCTGAGCGTAGTGTAGCTCAGTTCTCGCTCACGCCTTTCCTCCTAACTGTTAGTATGACGCAGCCACAAACTAGTACAGTGTATGCTACACCTGTATCTACTTATCCTAGACCAGATCTAGACTCTCTAGAGACGCCTGAACGAGGTGCCCGACCTAAGGACCGTTCAGACCACGTTAGATTCCTTACTCCTCCATTACCCACTGGTCCTATCTCTCAGGAACAGTTTGAGAGGTTTGAACGCCTCATTATGTTGCAGACTGCACAAATAGAGGCACAGAGGAAATTGAACGAAGAAGATTTCCAAAGAGAAAATGTTCTCTGGGAAGACAACAGACTGATAGATCACAGGACACATTTAATGTGCAGAAAGCTGCATCCATGGTTCCTAAGTTTTTTGAAAGTGACTTAGACACCTATTTTTATGTGTTTGAGAACCAGGCACGTGCTATGAACTGGCCACTTAAGCACTGGGCTACCTTGTTGCACACAGCTTTGACAGGAAGTGCTCAAACTTGTACTGCTGCTTTACCATTTGCCAAGTACATTAGTTATGACGCTGTCAAGCAAACTATTCTAGAGACGTATAACTTGTTACCTGTAAGTTATCAAAGCGCATTTCGTATGTTACAACGACGACAAGATCAAACTTGTGTAGAATTTGCTCGTGAGAAAAAAGTTGCATTTGAGAGGTGGTGTAGGTCTGCCAAGTGTAACATCTATGACAGCCTTGTTCAGTTGTTACTACATGAAGAGTTTAACAACTGTATGTCTGCTGACATACAACAATATCTGATCGATCATACTACCTCGGATATTCTGGAAACTGCAGCATTAGCAGACAATTACGAGATTTCTCACGAACTTATACGTACTAACACACACAGAAACAAGGTAACTAAAAGTTGTCATAGAAGTTGGCAACCTAAATCAGCTGCTCATTTCCGGCCTGATGTACCTGCTACTGTAACTTCTCGTACCTTTACCAGGAAAACTCAATCTGTCTCTGTGGCTAGACAGAAGTCTGATATCGAGAAGAAGAAAGTTAAATGTACCTATTGTAATAGAAAAGGACATGCTAGAGAGTATTGCTATAAGTTGGAAAGAGATGCGAGAAACAGTCGTGCGGCTGGCGCCCCCACTTAAGTCGTATCCTCTTCCGAGCAACAAAGGCACCAAAATCCTAGTAATACCTCGGATCCTACTGTTTTAGATAATGTTACTCAGGACAGATGACTAGCGTCAGAAAGTGTATCTGACGAAAAGATTCTTTCAGCGATGAGTCCTTACTTTTCGAGAGGTAAAGTAGGATTTGACGAATCACATCTAACTGAGATAATTACTTTCAGAGACACTGGCAGTTATCTCACGTTATTAAGAGAAGATGTACTGCCCATAACTGACGATACCTATACCAAGATAGATGTATTGTTAGAAGCCTATGGTGGGGCTGTTATAAAAGTGCCTCTGCACAAAGTTTATATTGAAAGAAGCTATTATACTGGTTATATTTCAGTGGGTATATCCAGTGGTGTATTTCCCATCAGGTCAGTGGACTTGTTGATAGGGAACGATATCCTTCATGCTGGTATATGTAA
Organism: Cherax quadricarinatus; assembly: GCF_026875155.1. NCBI lineage: Eukaryota > Metazoa > Arthropoda > Malacostraca > Decapoda > Parastacidae > Cherax > Cherax quadricarinatus. Next base: position 34,162,581 of record NC_069441.1, read on the forward strand.
AGAACCACTTGTGGTAATTATGATGATAATTATGATGATAATTATGCCATTGAAGCTTGTAGAGAGAAGCCTATTTTATTTCCTCTCAGCACAATTACTAGAGCTATGTCAAAGATTCAACAACCATTCTTGTCTCCTGTTGAGTTTTTTTTTTTATATTTTATTTAAAACTAATACAGTTTAACATAATAATAAAGAAACAGTATGGATCTCAATCAAATTAACTGACAAACGGATTGCACCTATATGCTGGCAAGATATTGCTGCCAAACATACAACAAGAACTTACGGCAAGAACATAACTAAAAAAAATACTGTCACAGGGTCATGAATTGACATATATACACATTCATCAATGCAAAACCTTGCATATATATAAATTGTACATATAACATGACATCTGACAAAGGCTCAAAACACTTGAACATAAAATATACAAGAAGTTATTCAGTTAAATTCCCATCCTTCGCATTAATAAAAAAAAAAAAAACCTAACATCATAATCTTACTAGAACATCTACATATGTAAACCCTAACAATACAGCTTTACATATACCAACATACGGAAAAAAAACATAAACCGTCTAGATATGTCTGTTAACCATACAGACTAAAACTTAACATCAAGAACTTAGCATCAACACCAAAACCGGTATCAGGGTACAGACCATAATTATAAACTTTAAAAAGAATCGAATCATACATATATAAAGTATTACATAACGTCTGACCCATGACAAAGGCTCAATACAATAGAAAGGATATATATATATACACACACCCCACACAACCCACACCCACACACACACACACAACACACACACACACACACACACACACACACACACCCACACCCACACACACACACATACACACACACCCACACACACACACACACCACACACCACACCCACACACACACACAACACACACACACACACACACACCCACACACACGTACACAAACACACACCCACACACACGTACACAACACACACACACACACACACACACACACACACACACACCACACACACACACACACACACCCACACACACACACACACACACACACACACGTACACACACACACACACACACACCCACACACCCACACACACCACACACACACACACACACACACACACACACACACACACACACACACACCCACACACACACACACACACACACACACACACACACACACACACACACACACACACACACACACACACACACACACACACACACCACACACACACACACACACCCACACACACACACACACACACACCCCACACACAAAACACACACACCCACACACACCCCACACCCACACACACACACAACACACACACACACACACACACCCACACACACACACACCACCCACACACACACCACACACACACACACACACACACACACACAAAACACACACACACACACCACACACACACAAACACAACACACACACACCACACCACACACACACACACCCACACACACCCCACCACACACACACACACACACCCCACCCAAAACACACACACACCCACACACACACACACACACACACCACACACACACACATACACACACACACACCCACAACACAACAACACACACACACACACACACACACACCCACACACACACACACACACACACACACCCCACACACCCACACACACAAAACACACAACACACACACACCACACAACACAACCCCCACACACACACCCACACACCCACACACACCCCCACACACACACCACACACACCACACACACACCACACACACACACACACACACACACACACACACACACACACCACACCCACACACCCACACACACCACCAAACACACACACACACACACACACAAAACACACACACCCACACACACACACCACACACACACACACACACGTACACACAAAAATTTGTCACAAAAATCACATTAATCAGTTTGCACTGTATGCACAAAGCAAAACAGTATCTAAGTATATCTCATCGTGCAAAAAATCAGCACGAACATACAAACTAAAACACACTTCATGTCGCAAATAAACTTACTACTCAAGAATCATGTTATACAAGACTGATACACATCAAATTATACATAAAAAAAATCTACTATATTATACCTACATTCTGAAAGTGTTATATCTAACATAATGAGACCTTGACCTCTACATCCACACTTGGCTGCCATAAAGTCTGAATGAAAACCCGAAAACCTTTCCAAAACCCACATTCACAACACTCTCACGACCCGCCCCCCCAAGGAGGCGAGCCCCTTGTGACCCCCTGACTCCCTCCAACCTATGAAAACCCCTTCACTCACTCATTATCAATCACAGATTTACGAGAAACCCTAACGTTAGCATTCTATACCCCTCTGAGAAAGCCTGGGTCCCACCCCCTCCCATACAAATCTTGTTACGACACATCGTACTATAGAACGTTACCGCAAGAACCTTTCTTCTCTCCTCCCCTATCCCCCTCCCTCTCCCCACGACATATATATATAATCTACCATGATATAATCTAAAGCTCTTATGACCCCCTCGTCTAACCCCCGTATCCGCGGAAACCGAAAACCCCCAGGGGCCCCCCACCCTCTTTTTTTCCCCCCCCCCCCCCCCCCCAACCTATTTAAACCCAGAAACCAAACCTTTCCTCTACCCCTTTCCAAAAGTAAACTAAAAGGGAAAACGCTTTTTTCTCACCCCCCCCACAGATCCACCCCCCCACCCTTTTAACAATCTGTCTTTTTTGTAGTATCTCCCCAGAGGCCCCAGGAACCCGGGCAAAAAAACGAAAACATCACCTCCCCGCGCCGAGGGGTTTTAACTTCTTTTTACTAAAAAAAAACCCAAATACCTTCCTTTCCCTACATGGGGAACAACCCCTAAACTGGGAAAACGCCCCAACCTAAAAAGTAACCCTACAAAAAACCCCTTTTATACAAACCCTTTCTCATTTCCTTTAAACCCAACACCCCAGCCCTAAAAACGATTTGCTTTCCCCTCAACCCCAAATTCCTCGATACCAAAAACCACCCGGGTCGTGTTTCACCCCCAAAACTCCCCCGCGTTCCCCACCCTCACGCAAACACTTCCCTTTTAAATAAACAACTTTTTAGCCCTCCGCTAAAAACCATAAACCCCCAACCCCACCCTAAATTACAGGTAACATTAAAACTTCTCTCCATAAAAAAACACAATGTGAACCCCACAAAAATTTGTACCCCCCTTTAAAATTTCCCCGCAATCGCTGCCCCCTTGTAATTGGGAACACAGCTGAACATCCCAAAATCTTACTATAATAAATGTTTAGGGACTATCACTCGGTAAAAGGGAGTTAGGTTTTTTGGGGGTCTCAGAAAAAAACCTGGGACCCCCCAAACGACCCTTTCCAATAAACCCCCTTTCCCGGAAGTTTTCCTCCCCCCACCGCAACCATGTATCCTTAAAATTTAATACCACAAATCTTTAAAGAACCGCCCTTTTTTAAAAACATTACATCTCCCCCCCGCCCCCCCCCCACCCAAAAAACCCAAACCCCATGAAACCTTGACTTCGCACTTTTTTCCTCCCTACCTTTGGCATTCCAAATAATTGCAAAACCCGGTTCCAAACACTCCCTTGGGACCCCTTCACGAATAAAAGGGCGTGGGGGGTCGTAAAACGTTTCCCAAATTAAACCCGGCCAGGCCCCCCCCACCCCCAAACTTCCTCCAGGGGACATAAGCTGCGGTCAACCATTCTATAAAAGGGGTCCTGGAAACATCCCAAAACAATTTTTGGGGAAATGGGGGCACCCCTGAAAAAGGCCCTCTACCCATTCCCAAAAATCCCCCCCCAATACCCCTCTTTTCATTGCCCCTGCCAATCAGAGCCAAAAAAAGCCGCCCCTTCACCCCCCCCCTTTGCTTTCCAAAAAAATTCCCATTTCCCATGTCCTTCAATCATCGATTTTCCCGGAAACCCCCAAACTAAAGATTTTGACAAAACCCCCTTCCCAAACACTTTTAAACCTATTACCAAAAAATTTTGCAAAACCCTTATAGTTGCAACAGCAGTGATATGGCTGGGTTTCCCCAAAGGGTGGGCTCCCCCCTTGACCTTCGGGACCAACACTACAACTGCTGTTACCGTTCCCCCCCAACGTACCCTTCTCCTTCATACGATTAAAAACCTAATAAAAAAATTCCCCTTTTTAAAATTTCCAATGTTGAAAATTTAAAATTCTACTGGGAGACCTTTAAATACCCGGGGGTTTTTCCCCTTCCTCTTTCCCCCTTAAAACGCATTCTCTATTTCTCTCCCCAAAAATTGTCCCCCCTAAAGCCTTCCTACCCACTATTTCCTAAATTACACGTCAATACATACACCCTTGTCCAACGCCACGTCCCCCCCCCCCCCCACTTTTCCAGTTTCTGTACCAAGCCTCCGCATACGCACACACCCCCTTCGTGGTTGGGTATCTCCTCCCCCTGCTTTTAAAATTTCCCCAAACCCATCTCCGTTACCTTTAAACATGGGAATCGTCCCCGCCTCCCTTTGTTTTTGAGGGCCGAAAAAAACACACGCTGAGGGCTTGTCGCCCCAAAGCACCCCCTTCCACCCTCCCTGCCCCCTTCCCGCTTGAAACCTTTCATTTTGCAACCCCCTAAAACCCCCCCTTTATTTCAGTATTTAATCCATGGGAAAATTTTTCCCACCCACCCCTACCCATAGCAACCTCTTAACCTATCCTCTAAATAGTTAGCCGGGTTCCATATTTTAAATTTTTTCTACTTTTTTCCTTCCTCAATAAAACTTTTCTAATCCTTTCCTTTGAAAACCACTATCCCACCATGCCCAAATGCCCATCCACTCCCGGGTCTTCCACACAAAGCCCCCCTCCTAGGCCCTGAAAACCCCCCCAAACCCCCCTTTCATCCCCTAATCCCACTTATTTTTAAAATTTCCCAAAAATTTTCTATTATGTCCGCGAGGCCCCCCACCCAACCCCCCCCCCACCACTGCCCTATGATCGGGAATTGAAAGCCCCCACGAAATAAAAGATTTCACTTTCCCTCCCTGAGAAAGGTCCCACTCTATCTAGTCTTGCAGCATATCCACCTAACAAACGTATTTTCAGTTTTCGCCCACCCCCCCCCAAAGGCATCACGAAACCCTTTAACACCCCTTAAATAAACCCCCTAAGAGCCACGGGACATAAAATCCACCCCCTTTTGGGTCCACATCAGCCCCCCTGATTCCCCCTTTTTCCCTTTCCCCACCAACAAATCGCCACCTCGGCAGTGCCTTAAAAAAAACACAAGACCCTTTCCAAACAAAATCATTTTTTCCCTTGATGTTTTTTCTGTGGCGCATACACCCTCACAAAAGACCCCCGCTTCCCCATCCACCCCCCATCCCCCGCAATACCCCCCCTCCCCTCCCCCCTCGCTTCTCTGCAAAACAAACGGGCGTCTCCCTTTTTAAAAATTTCCACACCACCTTTTAGACGGGGGTTTGGCAGGGTACTACCGAAATCCTGCCACCCCCAAACCCCCCCCCTTCCCCTCTTTAAAACTTTTGCCCCTGCGGGGAAACACAAAAAACCCACTCTGATTTGTTCGGGAAAAATTAGGGAAAACCAATCTCTCTTCATCCCGCTACTTTAACCCTTTAACCATTTACGGACTTTACACCAAAGGGCCCTTTATTAAATTTTCCACCCCTGCTTCATCCCCATCACTCTTTAAAAACTCCAGAGCTTGTTTTTTAAAGGGTTTGACACCTTCAGAGTGCTCTGTTTCCCTCCCCCTTCTTCTGGTCCCTCCATCTTGGCTACCCCCCACATCACTCCCTTCACACTTCACCTCAGTCTGTTTCCCGGGCCCTTTGGGAGGCGAAAGGGAACGTCATCGGGAATCTGAAGTAGCCGCCCTCTTTTTTTGACCATCATGTTACCCATATCTTGATCAGATGTTTGCCTCTCGATAAACCCTCCCCCTCAAAAAAACCTTTTGAGAAGGGTTTTAAATGTTCAACGGAAGATTTCCAAACCAACCATCACGCCCCAAAATTCCCCCCAGGGCCCCCGACTTTTGGAAGTGGGGCCTCTCCGATGACCCCACGCTCAGATGTAAACGTCCCTCTTGGTGGGAAAAAAGTTTTCAACACCCCCCAACCTATTTTCCTCAATTTCGAAAACCCTTCCCCTTTTAATTGCTCCTCCTTTCCACGGGGAGCGTTACCGGGTTTAGGCAGCTGGGGGGGGGAAACCCCAAATCACCCCCTTCCTGTGTCCCCGATCCCTATCTCGCTCCACAAAACCCCAACGCCTCCACCCGAGGTTTTTTTTTCACCGGGCCACCTTTGAAGCAGGGGCTGGGGAAAACCCCCACTTGTCCAGGCCCCGCGTCTTCGCTTTTTCACAGGTCGCCGCAGGGGGACCCATACTCCCCAACATAGGCGGCAGTACGTCGTTTTCCTGAAATCTTGTAGATACACATAGGACGGTATTGGGTGCCTCAACGTCTTTTGAGGTTGAAAAAAACCCTCGGGGATAACCAGCATAGGACCCGGGCCCCCCACGTACCATGGTTTAGCATAATGCACCGTCCCATATTCTCAAAAAACTTTCCTTATATCCCCCTCGTCCCCCTAAAGGAAAGTTGGTAACATGATCCACGTTAAAAGCCGTGAAACATCATCAAAACTTTCACTGACGCTGGTGTGACGCTAAGACTTATGTCCCGTAAAAATGGTGGGCTAACGATTATAAAACCCTAGCTGATGGGCAGTTTGGACGAATATTTTTTTGGGGTTCCGTTTAATGCTACCCCCTTTCAAATCACTATCTTGTTTGCCATATTCTCCCCGGGTATCTTTGGCAATAAGACTTTCGCAGAACTAGGGGGTTATCGTTTTCCCTTTTAAATGCTCAATGCCTACAGTATTTATCCTGGGGTCCAGACTAACCGCCTCTTGACATCCAGTGCACCATGTTGTTAACAGAGGCGTGACAGCACCCCTTCACCGGGTGCAGCCCAAAAGGGAACTGACAAAGGGGCTGCCCACAAACAGCAGAGGGGTGCAGAGCACAACCACACTTACCGTGGTCAGGGGAGCAAAAAACAGTCATCCTGGTTTTTAGGGTTTTTGGGGGGGGATGAACCCAAAATTTGGGGGTTGAATAGTTGTTTTGTGACCCCTCTGCACCCCGGGGTCTTTTAAAACTGGGCTTCCCCCCGGGCAAACAACCTAGTCAAGGGCACAAAATGACGTTAAAAAATTTTTAAAATCATGATTTAATTCCCAAAGGGTCAGTTTTTTTGGGTCAAATCACTGGAAAGACTGGAGATATTTGCAGTTACTGAGAGTGAAAACAAAAGGGTTTGGATAATTTTTATAAATTTAGTAATGTTTTACTGTTTGGAGAAAAATACCTGTAAGTTGTCGCTGATAGTGGGTTTTCCCCCACAGTCAAAGGGATTTCGTAGTTCTACCCGTTACATTTTTGTGAACAAGCCATTGATTTTGCTCACAATAGACCCATAGGAGGACATTTGGGTGTCACGAAGCACTCGGTAAACTGGCAAAAATTTTACTTGGCCAAAGATGAAGGAAACCCGTAGCTGATTTACGTGCGGGCGTTGCCCCGTGTGTCAAGTGACAGGAAGCCCGCACACAACCCACACCTACACCTTCACCGTGTTTAATTAGTAGCAAAGTTTAGTTCTCTGGACTAGGGATTGTTCGATTTTTTCAAAAAGGTTTTAAGCATCTGCTTTCCTTGCCCAGTGTTTTTGGGCCAAATTTCAATCTTCCCTTTTTTTTTACATATAGTGGGAGTGGTTATCCCGTGGGTTTCGTGCTGCTCCAAAAGTCCAAAATCCACTGATATTCTCCAAACCTATAAGTACTATTTATCTAAGCTCTAACGCACCCCGAAAAAAAAAAGCCAAATTTTTGAGAAAGGGCTCTAGCTCTTTTGGGGGGGGTGGGCCTTGGAACCATTTTGGCGAGTATTTGGGCAATTCCCCATTTAAAAATTTTCGTAAATTTTTTCCCCCAAATTTTTTGTTACTTGGGTATGTCAAATTCGAGAGTAAATTAATCCTCCAGCCCTTTAAAAATATGTATTCTCATGTCATGTTAATTTTATATTTATATATTCACAGTAATGATGTGTTGGGAGGAGAATAAGCTGAGGGATGAGTTTGGGTAGTGTTTTTTGTGGGCGATGTACTTTCGTGAGAACCTGTCCTGGCCCCCGACCCCCCCCCCCTCATAAACTTTAAACTGTTTTTATATCAGGGTGGCCATTCTGCCCTAGCTTTCCCCAACCTACTTAAAAAGGGAAAGCTGTTTTCCCGTCTATAACACAAGACATTATGCTTTTTTCTGGCTATCCTGTCTCTACAGTGATTTACATAACCACGAGTATGCGGAGATACGGTACTGTGTACTGCCCTAGTACTAGGGGCACATCTTATTGTATAGACACTGTTTAAATTTTTAGAAGTGTTGGCACAAAAGTGGGCTTGAAATTTAAAGTTTATATTAAATTTTGAATTGATATGATAAACAGTAAAAAATGGGGAAGACATTAATTAATGCAACCCTAGTGCAAAACCCTTTGTCGTGTTGGGGGGGATGTTGCAACCCCCGAAAGGATTGCAATTTTATATAAAGTGTATTTGATTTTGAATTTTAATTTTTATTACCTTTTTTATATAATTTTATACTGCTTTTATTTCCCATAATAGCTAAATCGGAATATATTCTTTATAAAATTATTTGATTAGTTACCTGTTTTTAGGTAGGATGTAACATATTATGTGCCCCAGTTCAAGTCCTTTATTGTCTAATACTTTTAATTATCGCTCTTTTTCTCTTAAAATGGGCGGGTTTGTTTCTGGGGCTGCCAGCTGTCCCCGGAGATCCCCGTGATCGAGGGGGGTGTCCTCACCTCGCCGAAGTATTCGTTGGTTAGACCGTGGGTGGTTGGACGTATTCCGGGGAAAAAATGCCTAAATCTCCCTTTAGGCCCTTTTGGGAAAAATGTTCTTGTGTCATTTTTTTTATTTCTGTGAGACTCTGTTCACCGAACTTCCCAAGACTTATTTATTTTTGATGTTGTACTTTTGGGGTTTTGTGTCTTTATTTGCACTCGAAAAAGTCAGGTCCTGGCTGTAGCCCTTTTTACCTAATTTGTTTCTGGGGATCTGTGATTATCACAGTCGGGGATTTTTTTAGGGTGAAATTTGGGTTCGAGTATGGGGTTTTGGGGACTTTGTGGGGGGAAACTGTGATGGCCGTACTAAGTGGGCATTATATTTTCTCCTTGTTCTGATTTGTTTTCGCAGTTGCTTGTTAAAATTTCTATTGGGCCCCTTTAAAATTCATTTTGTTGTTTTAAGCAGAATGTTCTGATTGCCAGTTTGGGCCAAAAAGTTAGTTTATTTGAGGGAAATTTGCCAGTCCTTGTTTTAAATTTTAGTCCCAGTTGTGAAGGGGGGGGGGGGTAGCGAATACTTAGGCACTTTCACACAAACACACTTGTAATTAAATTTTTAATTCTTATTAAATGTTAATGTACCAGACGGTACTTAAGAATTATAAATGTGAATGTGCTTTCAGCACAATAAAATTGTACACGAGAGAAGTGATTTATTTTTATTTTAAAGTGAATTTAAATTTAAATTTAAAATTTTTTTTACGCCCAGACAACTTAATGATAATAAATTTATTAAATTTTAATTTCTTAGTTGTAGCCACCAGTTTTAATCCTGAAGCACTATTGAATCAACGAATTTTAAAGGTAATTGGACAAGGATACTGAATAATTTTTACGAAAACCAGTTAAAAGGCTGGATGCTGAAGGGCAAATCCCTTTTAGTATTCCCCTGGGGGATCTCTAAGCTTTTTGAATCGCGTTTTTTGTTAAAATTGACCCAATGGCAATCAGAAACCCGTCTGCCTTTAAAAATAAAAAAAAGGGAAAGCTAACCCCAAAAAGCCCAAAATAACAAGAAACTGCGACACCCAATTTAAAGGAAAAAAGGAGGGTAATTTTAAAAGACACTAAATAGGGGGCCATCAAAGGTCCTCCACAAAAGTCAAAAATCCATTTCTATTGAAAACTAAGTTCAGGGATAAAAAAATCCCCTACTGTGCAGTACAAAGATTTCTAGTACAAGTTAGGTCCCCGAAGTAAGCTCAGGACCTGGTTGTCAGAGTGTCTATGTGACACACAACCCAGAAAACGTCGAAAATCACTAAGTCCATGCAATGTTCTGTGAACAGAGCCCCAAGAACCTACAACAATAATGGACAAGCGTTTCCAAAAAGGGCCAGAAAGGAACAGTTAGGCACTAGTCAGGGATTCGTCCAACCACCCAGCGAGTTAGACCGACTGAATCATCGGCGAGGTGAAAACCCCACCCCCCCTCACTCGTGATAGCTCCGGGAACATTTGTGCCAGAAACCGAGAAGCGGAAAAGTAAGAGCCCAAGCGATAATTACAGTAGTTAAAAATCAAGCAAAATATATGGAGCACAAATATTTATGAATGTTACTCCCCTAAAAAAAAGAAATAAGTAAATAATAATATAAAGAAATTTATTCCGATTTAGCTTTTCGAAAAATAAAGCAATTAAAATTATATAAAAAGGGTAATATACATTATATACTAATAAAATATCCCATCTTACATTGAAAACCTTTCGGGGGTTGCAACAGTAGTACGGGAGTGGGGGAAGTGTTGGTAATGGTGATAGTACTGGTGTGGTGGTACTATGGTAGTGGGGGTAGGGGTGGAAATGGTGGTAGTGGTGGTGGCTGATAGTGCTGGTGTAGGGGTGGGTGTAATCGGGTAGTGGAGGTTAGCGGTGGTAGTAGGGGTTAGGGGTGGTACACTGGTAGTGGTGGTAGTGCTGGTAGTGGGGGTGCCGGGTTTGGGGGTGTACGGTAGGGGTGGTAGTACTTATGGGGTGGTAGTGGTGGTGTATTGGTAGTGGTTTTAGTGGTGGTAGTGGTGGTAGTGGGGTAGTGGTGGTAGTGCGGGGAAGTGGGTGGAAATACTGGTATTTGTGGTAGTGGTGGTAGTATGGAATTTGGTGGTAGTACTGGTAGTGGTGGTAGTAGTATTTTAGTGGTGGTAGTTGGTGTACTAGTAGTGGGGAGTTGTGTAGTGGTGGTGTGGGGTAGTTGTGGTAGTGTTTGGTAGAGCTGGTAGGCTGGTGTGCTGGAAATATCTAGTGGTGGTGTATGGAAAGGGGTAAAATGGTAGTAGTGGTAGTATTGGTATTGGTGGTAGGGGTTGTAGTTGTAATGGTAGTGGTGGAGTACTGGTAGGGGGTAGGCTGGTAGTGGGGGAAACACTGGTGTGGTGGTAGTATGGTAGGGTTGGTTTAGTGGTAGTACTGGGTGGTGGTAGTATGTTTGGGGTGGTAGTACTTTTGGGGTGGTAGTAGTGGTAGTGGTGGTGTACTGGTGGTACTAGTAGTGGGTGGTGTTGTGGTAGGGGTGGAAGTGGTGGTAGTGGGGGGTTTATGGGGTTGTGGTGGTAGTGGTGGTAGTGCGGTATGCGGTAATACTGGTTTGGAGGTAGTACAATGTGGTGGTAGAATGGTTGTGGGGAGTACTGATATTGGTGGTGTGGTGGTATTTCGGTAGTGGGTTGGAATACTTATGTGGCGGTAGTGGGGTAGTATTGTTGTGGGGGTAGTGGGAGTCTGGTGTGGTGGTAGTGGTAGTGGTGGTATGTGGTAGGGTGGTAATACGGGTAGTGGTGGCAGTACTGGTTTGGGGGTGTACTGGTATTTGTGGTAGTGGTGGAGTACTGGTTTGGGTGGTAGTAGGGGTTTGTACTGGAGTGGTGGAAAACTTATATTTTGGGTGGTATGGTGGTAGTTTGGTAGTGGTGGTAGCGGGGCAGTGGTGGTAGCGGTAGTCCCCGGTAATGGGGGTGTGGTGTAAGGTGGTAGTACTGGGGTCGTGGTAGTATTGGTGGGGTTTAAAAGATGGTATGGTGGTGTAAAAAGGGGTGGTAGTATGGTAGTGGGGGTAGCATGGTATGGGGGAAAGGGGTGGATGATAGTAGTGCGGGTTGGTGATTTTATAGTAGTTGTGATAGGGTGGTTGTACGGGGAGTTTTGGGTAGTACATGTAGTGGTGGAAGAGGTGGTAGTGGTGGTAGTGCTGGTGTGGGGGGTAGTACTGGTGTGGGGGAGACTGATAGTGGGGGAAAGGGGTGGTAGGGTAGTGTAGGGTAGTGGTGGTAGTACGCCAACGGTGGTTTGGGGTGTTAGTATGGTAGGGGGTAGTGTATGATAGTGGTGGCACCGGTGGTGTGCGGGTATTGGTGGTAGTATGGTAGGGGGGGTAGAAACGGGTAGGGGTGTAGTACTGATAGTGGTGGCACTCAGGGGGTAGGCTGGTAGTGGTGGTAGTACTGGTAGGGGGGTGTACTGGTAGTGGTGGTGTACTGGTGTTGGGTTGGGTGGTAGTATCGGTAGTGGTGGTAGGGGGGTAGTGGTGGTATGGTGGAAAAGTGTGGTAGTGTGGTGTAGGGTGTGTTAGGATGGTAGTACTGGTAGGGGTGGTAGTGGTGGTAGTTGGGAGTGTGGTTTAGTACTTTAAGGGGGGTAGTCTGGTGTGGTGGTAGTATTTATGGGGAGGGGTGGTTTGAGGTAATGCTGGTGGGTTTGGGTTTTATAGAGGGGTGAAGTGGGGGTTTGTACGGTAGTTTGGGTTGTTGGTAGTGGTGGAAGTGGTGGTAGTGGTGGGTCTGGTGTGGTGGTATACTGGTATGGGTAGTATTGTAGTGGGGAAAAGTGGTGGTAGTGGTAGTAGTATGGTGTGGTGGTAGTACGGTGCGGGGGTTTGTGGTTTTGTATGGTAGTGGTAGTAGTATGTTAGTTGTGTTAGTGCGGTTTTGGTGGTGTGGGGGTGAGTGGTAGTGGTGGTGTACTGTAGCGGTGGCATCGGTGGTGTATGGTAGTGGTGGTAGTAGGGTTTGGGGGGGGGTGTAATGGTGTGGTTGTGTACTGGTGTTGATGGTAGTGGGGTAGGGTGGTAGTTTTGGGTTTGTGGTGGTAGTGGTGGTAGTTTGGTAGTGGTGGTTAGTGCTGGTGTGCTGGTAGTTTGGTAGTATGGTTGTTAGTAGTGGTGGTAGTAGGTGTGGTTGTAGTGGTGGTAGTTTGGGAGTGGTGGTAGTACTGGTAGTGGAAAATATATGGTATGGTGGTAGTCTAGTAGTGGGGGTTGGTGGTAGTATGGTAGTGATAGTAATATGGTACTGGTGGGGGTGGTAGTGAGGGTAGTGTGGTAGTGGTGATATTACTAGTAGTGGTGTTTAGTGTTGGTTAACTGGTGTGGTGGAAGTGGTGGTAGTTTGGTGGGGTGAAGTACGGGTTTAGTTTGTTAGTAGGGTTTAAAGGTGGTGGGGTGGGGTACTGGTGTTGGTGTACTGAAGTGGTGGCACTCGGGTGGTAGTATGGTAGTGGGGGTGTGGGGGTAGTAGGGTAGTGGTGGTAATATTTAGGTTTAATGTGGTAGTGATAGGGTGTAGTAATAGGACTATTAGTAGTGTGTAGTAGAAATGGAGTTGTGGTAGTAGTGGTGGAGGTATTGTGGTTGAGTGACAGGAGTAAATATTGGAGAAAATCGAAAGTGCATGTCTATGACTTCAGAGTGACTTAATCGTAAAGATGACACAGTCTTGACAGATGACACAGTTTGACAGAAGACACAGTTTTTGACAGTGCACAGTCTTGACAGATGACACGTCTTCAGGACGCACGTTTTGACGAAGACACAGTCGGAAGATGGCACGTCTTACAGAGGGGCACAGTCTTGACAGACGACCCAGTCTTGAGGGACGACACGTTTGACAGAAGAAAACATTTTACAGATGACACGTCTTGCAACCGAAATGTTGAGAATGGTTTACCAGTGGGTTTAAAGGTTAAATTGAGAGAGCTTAGCTGTAAGACGTATCGTTACACACCCGCCCCTGCAGACGACTTGAGAAGTTCTCATCCACTTCTTAACAGGGGGAAAAAGATTATATTATGTTGATAATAAATTCCCCCTAGGGGGGTTTGTCGATTTTTCATTCCAGATGGTGGGCACTTTTCCGGGACCCCAAAGGTTCCTTCCCCGGGGTTTTGATAGTGACTAACTCTAATTAGATCACTGGCAGAAAATAAAAATAGTACATCACGAGTTGAACATTACCGGGTTTGATTACCTGTATTTTCCCCCGGATACCCGATGATTTGATTGAAGAATAGTGTTTTTAAAGAATGTCTCATACACTCTGTTGGATCGAAAACACTCTTTGTTACCTGTTCATAAATAATGTTACAAAATATCAAAAAAGAAGCTGATCAGCTTTATGAAATGTTTATCGTGTTTTGGAGACATTTTGTTCCACTAATGCAGGGGAACAGTGTTTTTTGTTGGTTACCCTGGCGTCGAGTGACTCTCAGTGAGTAAAAAGAAATCTGCCCCTAAAGCGCCCTTTTAGCTGCATGCCTCTCGAACATTAAGGAAAAGCTGACTAGTACTTTTGCTTCTTGCCCTTCCCCCCATAAATTCAAAGCAGATTGCTGATTTTTGCGTCTTAAGCATGGGAAGCAATGTACCCAATCTTTAAAATGGTAATAAAGTGGAGCGGGGACTTTCCTTAATTGTCCTGCTAAGGTAAGAGATGGACTGTCTTTTTTTAAAATACCTTTGCAAACGGACTTGAAGGAGCGGTGGGTTGCCCACGTCACATATCTTACGCATCTGGGAAAATTTTACTTGTCTGCAGTAAAAAAGATTTTTGCCCTTTGAGAGGGCTGGGTCCCTCGGGTTGAAAGGGGAAAAAAAAAGGGGTGAAAGGGGCTGATCCCCCCCTCCTGGAAAAAATTTCCCACACGGGGGGCCCCGGCGGGTTCGTTGAGGTAAAAATATTTCACTTAACATTAATTTGATTTTCTCACTCGCCCCCACTGCTGCTTGCCTTTCTAAAAAGCTTTGTCGCGTGGTTTTGGGTCCCCAAAACTTTGGTTTCAACCTGTGAAATTCTAACGGCATGTTTATTTACTGCCCGTTTTCACTACCCCTTTGCTAAAAACCCCAACTGTCCTGATTTCCTTTTGATCAGGGGATTGGTCACAATTTTTCCCCAAATGGCCATTGGGACCTCTGACCTCAATGTCAATAATCACTATGTCACCAGGGGTTTAAGGACTTTGATTTTCAGGAAATCCCGCCCCTAGAAATGTTCTTCAAAGAGAGAGATAATTTTTTTGCCCCCAAATTTTTTCCCAACGTTCAATACTTTATTAAGGTGTCTGAATTTAGTCTAAAGTTGCTCGGTTCGAATTAAGTGGGAAACCCTCTATGATTTCTTTATCTTTCTGGTAGGAACAGGTTCGAGCCTTCTGCCTTTGGAGTAAAGGGGGGAAAAAAACTTCAAATTTTGTCCGATCTGGGTTTAAAGTAATTTAAAGGGTTTGTTTTTGACCTATTTTCATTTCGACACAAGTGTGGGGAAATGCTTCTAAGTCTTTTTCCTGAAAAAGGAGAGTCTTCCTTAAAAAAACTTTTTTCCCAATGCCGATCATTCTTTCTTAAAATCCCCCGTCCCATGGGATTTAGGGGGAAAATGTTCCCCAACCCCACAACTGCTTGATTCTTTTTCTTTTTGTATTTTTGGGTTTGGGATCAAAAGATCTTGCTTTTAAGCAGCCCCAGAAAACCAAAGTTCGTTTGCATTTCTAAAAATCATCAGTTGGGACATCCCCTTAAGGTTTGCAAACCTTCAAAATAATTTTTAAAAAAAAGGTTTCGAGACATGTCAGTGGTTTGCTTTTTTAGATTTTCTGCTCTAGTTTAGCAAAAGTGAAAAAAACCAAATGTACACCTTGGGGGGAAACTTTGAAACTTTTTTGGGGTTTAAAATAATTGGTCCAGTTTTAATCTACACCTTTTCTTTCAAATGGGTGTATGAAAAAACTCTTTCAGAGGGATTGGAGGGGGCCCTGGTACTGACATACTCGCATATCGTAGTGACGACAATTTTTTACAGCCCTTTTATTAGTTTTTTTCAACCCTTGTCGACCTTAGGTTCCCGTAGGTTTGTCGTATATGACAAAGGGTGTTTAGCTACCCCACCCTGTAACACGTTACTGTAGGGGTTTTCATCCCAAACAGTTTTGTTAGCCAAAAGATTCTTTGGGAATTTAATTTATTGGAAAGTAAAGGTTTCTTTTGGTAGTGGGAAAAATTATGAATTCTTCCCCGCCTCTTATAATCTTTTCCCGAGTCGAGGTTAAAAGTCCCAAAGGGAAATTTTTTTAAAGACAGGTTTCCTTTGGGGATTTATCATTGTTTCCCGAAATTTATTTTTCCCGTAGAGAAAAAATTTTCTGTTTAGTTTCCCCAGTATTTTAAAAAGGGTTTAAAAAATTATAATCAGATTTTATTCTTTAATTAAAATTTTAAAAACAAGAGTGTTTAAACCAAAAATGGGATTTAGATCCATCAAAGATTTTTTTCTGTGTGCGGGAGTTTTACACAAAATTTTTTTTGCTGTGTTCAAGCAATGTTTCTTCTGGCATAATGTGAGCTTTTTGCTGAGGGGCCCCCTTTTTTTAAAATTTGGAGGGGGTGTTCGGGCCGGGAGCCATAATTGTTTTTTCACAAATTTTTGAGTGGAAAACCACGTGACAAAAACGTCAGCTGGTTTTTCTTGGGTAGAGACGTTTGGGGGAAAAAAAGATACTCTTCTGCAACTCTTTTTTTTTCTGCTTTCTTGTTTTTACATAGACCAAAATTACTCTTCTTAGGAGAAGTGCTTTTATTTTCATTCCAATGACAGTTTCTTCAATTTGTGAATGTCAGTACTTTGTTGAGATAGACAGCTTTGTTTTTTTTCCAATTTTCTCCAATTTTGGTACTTTTTCTGCCTTCAAGGGTGCTACCCCCGGGCCCTTTTAAGTAATTAGGGGTTGCTTCCTTCAGCATTACTCATGTAAGCTACAGCGCCATAACCTCTGGTTGACGCATCACAGAACACATGTAATGTGTAATTGTTTCCCTCTTGACCTATTTGTCTGGGAAGTTTAATTTGATGAAGTTGTTTAAACTCCCTGGATATTTCATCCCATGCTTGACTCATTTCTAGAGGCAAGTTCTCATCTCATCCAATTTTGAGCTTCCATGCATCTTGCATAAGTATTTTACCCTTTATGGTAATCGGTGAGACGAGTCCTAGAGGATTAATACATTGTGATACCTCTGACAGTAAACTAAGGTTGGTGAGTGTACTGCATGATTTATTGTTTATCCTTTTGAGACTCAAAGTATCTTCCTGTGTGTTCCAATTAAGTCCCAGCATATTGTTGCAATCAGGAACTTCAGTTTCAGGGAAATCTCCTTTGATAATTTCCCTTAATTGCTTTGCATTTATATTCCACATCCTTAGAGGCATATTTGCTTCTTTCATCTTGTTAGCTTCTCTGCACAAGGATTTCCAATTCTCCTCTTTATTCACAGTACCTTGACGATTATCCACATAAAAACTTTTCTTTAAGATTTCTTTGAAGGGACTTTCAGATTTCTTCAAATCTGTATTTGGAGTAGCTTCTAGTAAGAATGGAGAGGATGTTGCACCAAATAATACTGATTTGAAACGATAAGTTTTCACAGGGCTTTGAGAATCATGTGGATTTTCAGGCCACAAGAATCGAGTATAATCTCTATCTATTTCTTGTAGTCCTACTCTTAAGAAAGCTTTGGAAACATCAGCCGTGTAGGCATATGGGTTTGTATGAAATTTCATAAGCACGTCTCCAAGCTTCTCAGTTAGTGAGGGTCCGGTCATCAGACAATCATTAAGACTTGCTACATCTTTATTTGCACGTGCGCTGCAATTATGTACAACACGTAGTGGAGTGGTTTCAGAATCTTTTCTGACTCCATGGTGCGGGAGATAATGAGCGTCAGTCTTCAACTTATCTTCGACTACTTCCTCAATGAATTTATTGTCCAACTGTTCTTGTATGATATTATCATAGACAGTCAGCAGCTCTGGATTTTTCCTGAGCTCATGTATTTGTGCTTTCATTTGTCCGAAAACCATGCGATAATTGCTAGGCAGATGTGATGGATTAATTTCAGTGGTAACCTAACCCAATACTGTCCATCTTTATATTTGACAGTGTCCAAATATTGGCTATAATTCAGAGACTCTTGTGGGCTTGGTTTATTTACATCAATACCTATCGCATCTAAATCCCACAACTGATCAACTGGTTCATTCATTTCTCCCAGAAATGATAATTTTTGCTGTGGTAAATGATCAGCGGTTATTCTCGTAACTAGTACATTTTCCACTGAATCAATATCAGCTTCTTTCCCACTTTGAGAGGGAATGGGACCACATATCATGTGGCCTCCTGCTGTTTTCAGCAAGTGAACATCATGTTTACTTACTATATTTTGCACAAAACAGTGATAATAATCACTTCCAATGATTAAATCAATTGGACTAATTGTGTCCGTCTGTATGTCAGGAAAGGCTAACTTGACCTTAGCTGCTTTCAGTGCTGCAACTGTTTCTTTTAATCCCTTGATCTGCATAGACTTAGGCAAATCATCTACTACCACAGCTTCTACTGTCTTTTTCCTGTTTCCTAGACCAACAGTGATTCTGGCTAGGTCATATGTCTGTTTACCAGAATTGTGGAAAAAACCAGCTATATCTGACTGTACTTTGGCTCAGGGTTGTTTATTCAGTTTCTGCAACACTGTTCTTCTTATGAATGACCTTTGTGAGCCTTGATCAATAAGTTTAGCACATTGGTTTTGTGTAATTTATTAGATAACTCAACTCGAGCAATCGGGAGAGCAGTTGCTTTAAACTTATCTCTCTCATTTAATGCTGTTGCTTATTGACTTCCTGATTCTATGGAAGTCTTCTGCTGTTCAGCAAAAGTATTTGGGCATAATGCTGTATGATGCATACCCTTGCATTTAAAACACTTCTTCAGTGAGCATTTACCACCCTTGTGTTCACCTAAACACTTGATGCACCTTTTCAGCTGATGAACACGTTGTTTACGTGCCTCCATTGATGTGTATTGACTACAATACTGTGGCCAATGTGTTCCATCACAAAGTACACATTTTGGAGTACGTTTATGTATGACAGTCTTTTTACTGTCTGTTGTATTCACAGCTTGATAAATGCCTATATGGGATTTCCCATTCTGTGGTTTAGTGGGAGTAGGTATACTCTTTTTATACTGAGTTGAAGGTTTATTATCCACTGGATTTGTGGATTTTTCATCTTGTCTCGTTGCTTGCATGCATGAAACTATTGTTTGTAAACCATTGCTAATTTCTTCACAAGTGAAATAGCGTTTATTGAACATAATATTTAATCGTTCAATAGTTTGTGGTGACAGCTTATCCTGTACAATACCACTGATAAACCAATTACATTGTCTTAGGTCATATTTAGCACCTAGAGATCTGAGACTATTGTCTGATGTGATCCTAAATGCCTGTAAGTCTGAAAAACGATGTTTGGGTGGCTTCAAGCTTGATATTAAGACTGCAAGTCTAACTCTGGCCATGTCAGCATCATAGTAATTGTCTGCTAAGACACGTAAGGCTATTTGATAATTGCCTTTAACCACCGGAAATGACTTAATCAGTTCATAGGGTTGTCCCTTCACAAGACATTTAAGATAATTGAACTTAGCAATCTCATCTATGTTAGTTCGTGAATTTACTATGGATTGAAAACCACTAATGAATTCTTCATAATTATGACCTTGGAAAATAGGTAATGGCAAGGTAGGTAAACTTGGTAATGGTACACTTGTTGTTACAGGTGTAACAGGTGTTTGACCACTAGTTACAGTAGGTCTCTGTGACAGGGTTTCACGGCAAATTGCCAGTACTCCTGTCCACCTTAATTTTTGATTACTAAAAGTGTCCAAAACATTTTTAATTTCATTCTCAGATGGATCTGATTCAATAAACTCCTTTTCATAACGTATATAGTCTGAATTAATTATTTCCAGACGTTGTGCAAGTAATTCAAATTTGACCTCAAGATCATCAAAATCTATGTTTGTATCTTGAGTTAATCCTATACAGACTGAAATTATATTTTCTAATTGTGTAATTTTAGTCTGTAAAGACTGACACTGAGTTTTCAAACAAGCAATTTTAATGGTATAATGAAAATTATAGCAGTTTTTATACTGCTATAAACAGCTGAGTTTTGCTATGCTTAAGTCAGCAATACTCGAGTCAGACACTACTGACCCACTAAGCTTAACCTCAGGGTCAATGACCATGAAGGGTACACAGTACATATGGCTGGTGTTTATGGCTTGAGTTTGCTGTGTCAGCCTGACCACGATGATTAATCGTAAATAACGTTATACACTTCATTCACTATACACTATAAATGTCCCTGTATAACTGTAAATCACACGTGAATATTACTTACATATATATAAATGTCACTGTTAATATATATATGTATATATATATATAATATATATATTATTATATATATATATATATATATATATATTATATATATATATATATATATATATATTATATATATATGCGTGTGTGTGTGTGTGTGTGAAAGCTTACACTTCATATATAGTTTCCTTTAATATAACAGTTATATTTATAAGAAACTTGAACACAGTCTCGTCTCTTAATCTCTGTCTATAAACATTATAGACACTGTGTGTATATACACTCACACAAACTGAACATCAATTGGGTTGCTGCTGTCGTCAGCGTTTCTCGAGCTGGAGCAGTGGATGATGGGTGCCATCCCCCATTTTCTTGTTGGGTGAGTGACCCAGCTCCCTTCTTTTGAGTGAACGGTGGGCGAGCCCCCGTTTTTTTTTTTTGGCTGCCCATTCTCTGTGATTGAGTCTGGAGGGACTCATTTATACAGATTTATATTGTAAAACACTAGTTTTACAGCTTTTTTCGAAGGGCCATGGCTCGTAGGTTATTTGTACACTGTAGTGCAACATATTTGGGCCACATTGTGTCCTTCATCAGGTTCGAGCACTACCAAATTGTTGAGAAACGGTTTACCAGTTAAGGTTAAAGATTAAATATAGAGAGTGCTTAGCTGATAAGACAGCTATCGTCTACACAGCCGCCCCTGCAGACGAGGTCTTGAGAAGCTGTCTCATCCACTTCTTAACGGGCTGAAAAAGATTATATTATGTATGATAATAAATTACCCCGAAAAAGATTATATTATGTATGATAATAAATTACCCCGATGGCTGACGGCACTTACTTCCTTGGACTCGAAGGTTCACTTCTCACCGGGGTTTATGATAAGTGACTAACTCGTAACTTAGACTCAACTGTGCAGTCAGTAGTAGTACATCACGAATTAGAACACTTACCTGGGTATATGTATCTGACCCATAGTTACGTCCGGATATCTCATGAGTTGATTGAAGAATAGTGTTCTTTGAAGAATGTCTCACTACACTCTGTTGGATTGCAACACTCATTGTTACACTGTTCATCAATAACTGTTCACACCATATCACTAAAGAAACTGATGACACTTCTCTGCAGTGTTTATCGTCTTTTGTGAGACACTTTGTTCACACTAATGCATGGATCAGTGTTCTTTATTGGTAATCCTGGCGTCAGTGTTACTCTCAGTAGAGTCAAAAGTAATCTGACCTCACAGCGTCCTACGCTGCTATGCCCCTCGAACATAAAGGAAAAGCTGACCTAGTACTTTTGCTTCCTTGCCACTTCCTCCATGAATCAAAGCAGAATGCTTGATTCTTGCTGTCTTAAGCATAGACAACAATGTACACTATCTTTAAAATGGTAATAAAGTGGGAGCAGGACTTTCTTTAATTGTCCTGCTAAGGTAAGAGATGGACTGTCATTTATTAAACTACACTTTACAACACTGGACTTGCAAGGAGCGGCGATCGCTTGACCACGTCACATACTCTTACTGCATCTGGGATCAATTACTTGCTGTAGCAGTAAACAAGATGTTTGCCCCTTCTGAGAGGGCTGGGTCCCTCAGGGCTGAAAGAAGCTAAAAGGGGCTGAAAGGGGCTGATACCCCCTTCCTGGAGAAAATTTCTCCAAAACACAGTCTTGACAAAACATGCAGTCTTGACAATTGACACAGTCTTGACATAAGGTACAGTCTTGAAGGATGACACAGTCTTCACAGATAAGGCACAACTCTCCATGTTACTCTTAAAACTGTAGATGAAAATTAAATACTCTGTTATTTAAAATACAAAGGTGAATGGCTGAAAATTATTTAGTTGTCCTGGGAAACTGACACCTTGTTTTAGTGAACAAACAGGTTATTGTGATCAATGAATTTTAAGGTGAAGTGCCTGCAGTGTCAGGCTGGAGGGTGAAGTACCTGCAAAAACAACGGGGGTTTA
>NC_069441.1:34185585-34203085 GCF_026875155.1 Cherax quadricarinatus
GGCCGGATTTTATGAAAAGAATGACGGCTTTGTAAAACTTTTTAAGGAAGACTCTCATCTTCAGAGAATAGACTTAGAAGCATTCCGCACACTTGTGTCTGAAATAGGAAATAGAGTCAACAACAAACCTCTAACTTACGTTACCGATGATCTGGACAATTTAGAAGTGTTTAGTTCATCTCATTTACTCCATGGCAGAAGGCTCGAACCTGTTCCTACCATGAATGATAAAGAAATCATAGAGGTTCCTACTTAATTCGAACCTGAGCAACTCAGACGTAAATTCAGACACCTTAATAAAGTGATTGAACGTTGGGAGAAAATTTGGCAAGAAGATTATCTCATCTCATTGAGAGAACACTTCTATGGGGCTGGAGTTCCTGAAAATCATAAGTCCTTAAGACCTGGTGACATAGTGATTATTGACATTGATGGTCAGAGGTCCCAATGGCCACTTGGAAAAATTGTGACCATATACCCTGATGCAAATGGAATCATCAGGACAGTTGATGTTTTGAGCAAAGGTGTAGTGAATAAGCGGACAGTAAATAAACTAGTGCCGTTAGAATTACACAGTGTTGAAACCAAAGTTAGTGATTCTCCAGAAACCACACAGACTAAAGCTGTTCAGATAAGGCAAGCAGCAGTGGTGGCGAGTGAGAAAATCAAATTAATGTTAAGTGATGAATAGTTCACCTGCAACGAACCTCTGCCGGCCCCCAGTGTGGAGAAATTTTCTCCAGGAGGGGGGTATCAGCCCCTTTCAGCCCCTTTCTGCCCCTTTCAACCCTGAGGGACCCAGCCCTCTCAGAAGGGGCAAACATCTTGTTTACTGCTACAGCAAGTAATTGATCCCAGATGCAGCAAGAGTATGTGAAGTGGTCAAGCGACCGCCGCTCCTTGCAAGTCCAGTGTTGCAAAGTGTAGTTTAATAAAAGACAGTCCATCTCTTACCTTAGCAGGACAATTAAGGAAAGTCCTGCTCCCACTTTATTACCATTTTAAAGATAGTGTACATTGCTGTCTATGCTTAAGACAGCAAGAATCAAGCATTCTGCTTTGATTCATGGAGGAAGTGGCAAGGAAGCAAAAGTACTAGGTCAGCTTTTCCTTAATGTTCGAGGGGCATAGCAGCGTAGGATGCTGTTAGGTCAGATTACTTTTGACTCTACTGAGAGTAACACTGACGCCAGGATAACCAACAAACAACACTGATCCGTGCGTTAGTGTGAACAAAATGTCTCACAAAACATGATAAACACTTACAGAGAAGCATGATCAGCTTCTTTAGTGATATGTTGTGAACAGTTATTGATGAACAGTGTAACAACGAGTGTTGCGATCCAACAGAGTGTAGTGAGACATTCTTCAAAAAACACTATTCTTCAATCAACTCATCGGATATCCGGGCGTAACTACAGGTCAGATACATATACCCAGGTAAGTGTTCTAACTCGTGATGTACTACTATTGACAGCGCAGTTGAGTCTAAATTATGAGTTAGTCACTTATCATAAACCCCGGTGAGAAGTGAACCTTTGAGTCCACGGAAGTAAGTGCCGTCAGCCATCGGTGAATGAAATATGCTGACATAACACCCCCTAGGGGTAATTTATTATCATACATAATATAATCTTTTTCAGCCCGTTAAGAAGTGGATGAGACAGCTTCTCAAGACCTCGTCTGCAGGGGCGGCTGTGTAGACGATAGCTGTCTTATCAGCTAAGCTCTCTCTATATTTAACCTTTAACCTTAACTGGTAAACCATTTCTCAACATGTGTCGTCTGTCAAGACTGTGTCATCTGTCAAGACTGTTTCTTCTGTCAAGACTGTGTCGTCCGTCAAGATTGTGTCGTGTGTCAAGACTGTGTCGTCTGTCAAGACAGTGCCATTTGTCACGACTGTGTCTTCTGTCAAGACTGTGTCGTCTGTGAAGACTGTGTCATCTGTCAAGACCGTGTCTTCTGTCAAGACTGTGTCATCTGTCAAGGCTGTATTGTCTGTCAAGACTGTGTCGTCTGTCAAGACTGTGTCATCTGTAAAGTAAAAGGACACAAGTGCAACTAATGTGACATTTATTGTGGCAACGTTTCGCTCTCCAGGAGCTTTATCAAGCCATTACAAACAATACATGGACACAGAGGGTATATAAAGGCTCAGAGTGAGGTGAATACTAGTGAGGTACCATTTCGATGTTCACTAGTGGTAGTAGTAGTAGTAGTAGTAGTGGTAGTGACAAAAGTAATACAATATGGTAGAGCAATTAATTGGTACATGAGTAAAAGGATATAAAAGCTATTACTTGGTAACATAAAAATAGGTTGGACAAATATAAACTGGAATGAGGCAGCTTGTTTCAGTGTTCACTCTCTGTGCTTTGTGTAATATAACAGGGGAGACTATGTGATGGCAGGGTTTACTGTTTTCAGGAGGATTCTTGCTAAGACTTCGGAGATGGTGAAGCTGCCGTTGTTTTGTTTAAATGTATTCGAAAACAGCGATCAGTGCTGATTCAAGGCACTTGCGTGTGCGGAAATTAGTTTCTTTTATCACTAATTGGGCGTCTCTGAATTTCATAAGATGATTGGTGGAATTTCGGGGGTGTACAAAGGCGTTTTTTAAGTTGTCGTTCCACATGGGGTATAGTGTTCTTTGAGGCGGGTGTCGAGGTTTTCTTGCTGTTTACCTACGTAGAATTGCCCACAGCCTCCACGGGGTTTATAGTTTTAAAACTCCTGCATTGACGGTTCGGGGGTTGTTTAAAGGTTTTTTTTCCGGGTTTAGACCCCTTTATTGAAGTGGTAAAACCCGTTTGGCGACCCCGGGTGGGTTAGCTTTTTGAAGTATTTTTGAGACGTTTAGTGCAACCTGGCTTTTGGGGAAAAAAAGAATTAAAAACTTTTTTGGGGAGCGGGGGTTGATGGGGGAGAATTGTTGACTAAAAGGGCCTTCTTTTCTTCCCAGCCCTTTGATGAAAAAAAAGGGGGAAATTGAACCCTTTAAAAGGGTTTGGTGGAATGTAAGTACATTCCCGTCAAAAACTCAGGACCTACAAATTCGGTAGGCTCTTGGGAAAAAAAACCCGAAAAGGTGCCCCTTTTTTTTTGGGTTTATCTTGACGGAATGAAGTTGTGAGATCATTTTTATTGGGGGTTTTCCCGAAAAACCTTAAAAATTTATCGTCACGCCCCTTTAAACCGACTACGAGAAAAAAGAAACCGAGCCCCTGGGCCCTCAAATTTTTACCACCAAAAATACGAAAACCCTATAAACTCAATCTTGTTCCCTTTGGAACCCATAGAAAACCATTGACGGCAATTTCCCAGAAGGGTTATATACGGGGCCTTTCACTCAGTTTTTTTTAAAAACCTTTCTTCTTCTAACTTCCTAGAAGAAAAATTCACTGCCCTTAAGGACTCCCCCAAACGACCCCCCATTTTTCGTCACCCCCGGACAAAGGGGGGGGAAATCGTCAAACTCAACCCCCAGGGACTACAACATTTAAAATGATGGACCTTTTGAAATGACAACCCAAACATACAAACCCATCAGCACTCAACGTGGGGGGCCGCTCCCCAAAAAGATTTTTCTATAAAAAACCGGGACAAAACTCTTTACGCACTAGAGAAGGGAAAAAACTTCTGTACTTGTTACCAAGCCCCCCCAAAAACCCACCCACAACTGAAGGGTTTTAAACCCAAGACCAAAAAAACAAAATATTCCTCTCAACCAATCACGTCGGGAAATAGGCATTTGTCCACACAAACAAACCGGGGGTTTTTGGCCAAACATTTTTCCCTGCCTTCGGGGGACCACCCCCCGCTATTTTAAAACACTCGGCAAACCTTCTAAAACCCCCGGGCATCCAAAACCTCTCCACCCGTACAAAAAACCCAAGCATTTTGGATTGATTTCCCCTTACACAAAAGGGCCTCCCAAAAAAAGCCATCGATTTTTCTACGCCCGAAAATAAACCCAAGGACCAAAAATTTTTCTTTTAAACCCCCCGGAGATTTTTTTTTACTTGATTGAACTCTTTTTTAATTTCAATGTTTTTCCTTCAATAACAAGTTTTAAAAAAACAAACCTACGGCAGGGGGAATGGGGCCCCCCAATAAGGGGCCGTCCTACCCAAAATTTTAATCCCAGGGAAACCCCAAGAGACCGAACACTCCCCAAACCCATCCCCCCTTTAAAGGGGTCACTTTTGGTTCGTTACGGGGACTTTCCCTCGTAAAACTCCAAAACTTTTTGGATGTACGGTCTTCGGGCAAGGCTAAACCCGCAGGGGAACCAGGGGATTCATTTAAACACGGGGAAGAAGAGTCCCAATGAAAAGCTACCTTTCCTCGACGTCCTCATTCAAAAAGTAACAACAACCTAAGATTTCAAGTTTTTTGGGAAACCCCACCAAAAAAAATGTCTCACACACTTCTTTTCCCCGTCAAGCCCAAAGGGCCCCAAAAGAGCTTATCATCGGGTTTTCCTAAGGCATACCGAATTTTTTGTAGCCGATTTTCGGGACGGGAATGTACTTACTTACCAAACCCCACTGATTTAAAAATTTCCCCTTTTTTTAAATCAAAGCGGCAAGAAAAGAGCTCTTCAATCTTTAAAATCCCCCAAGCATAAAAACCCCCGCTCCCCAAAAATTTTAAAAATTTTCTTCCCAACACCCCGGGGTTGCAAAAAAAGTCTCAAAAAACTTTCACAACTAACACCAAGTCGCCATGCTTTTTAACCATTTCAAAAAAGGATCAAACCCAGGAAAAAAAACCCAAGAAACCCACGAACCAGTAAATTGCAGGAGTTTAATTTAAAACCCTGTGGGGGGGTTTGTGACAAGATCCGTAGGTGAAACACCCAAAAAACCCTCGACACCCCCTAAGGGAAACACATATACCATGTAGGAACGAAAAATTTAAAAAACAACGCCTGGTGTACAACACCAAAATTCCACCAATCACCCTTAAAAATTCAGAGAGGGGCCCAAATTAGTGATAAAAAAAAACTAATTTCCGCCCCCAGGGCAAGTCCCTTTAAACCCAGCACGGGTCGCGTTTCAAATACAATTAAACAAAACAACGGCAGTTTTCACCATCTCCAAGTCTTAGCAAGAACCCCCCTAAAAACAAAAAACCCCCTGCCATCACATAGTTTTTTCTCCTGTTACCCCCCCTACACAGGTTAGGTTAGGTTAGGTAAGGTTCGTCGGGAAAACAGGAAAAAAATTTTTCCCCTGACGGGGTCTTAGCCCCAGATGATGACCCGCCTTTGGAGCTTTTGGCCCCATCTGACCGAGGCCTTCCGCGGGGCCTTACGGGTCCCCCCCCTTTTAAAAAATTTAATGGTTTTTAAACACACACAAAGCACAGAGAGTGAACACTGAAACAAGTCCCTTCCCATTTTTTAAAATTTTTCCCAAACCCCCTTTTTTGGTTCCCCCAAAAAAATAGCTTTTATATCCATTTATATGTCCAAAAAATTTTGCTCTACCATATTGTATTATTTTTGTCACTACCACTACTACCCCACTACTACAAACCACTAGGGAACATAAAAAATGGTACCTCACTGTATTCACCTCACCCCTGAGCCTTTATATCCCCTCGTGCCCATGTTTTGGGTTTTGTAATGGCTTAAAAAAGGGCTCCTGGAGAGCGAAACGTTGCCACAAAAATTTCACTTTAGTTGCACTTGGCCCCTTTTAAACTTTACATTTGTCGGTAATTCTACCAAATTTTTTTCACTGGGTAAACCTGTAAAGGACGTGTCCCCCTGTAAATGTTTAAAGTCATCTCGCCCCCCATATGACAGGGCACTTTCGATTTTTTCCAATATTTACTCACTGTCTCTCAACCACTAATACCTTTTTCCACTCTACCCCAACTTCCATTACTTTCTACACTACAAAAAACCTTTTTCTACTTTCCAACCCCCCTTTCCATCATTAAAAAACCCACCAATATTACCCCCCATACCAGTACTACCACCACTACCCCACTAAACCCCCACTACCAGTACTACCCCCTAAATTCCACCTTTTTCGTACTACCAGCACACCTAACCCCCCCCATACCACCTATTTCCAGTAAATAACACAACCCATAAATTCTACCCCCACCAGTACTACCACCACTTCCACCACACCATCTACCAAAACTAACCAAATATAGTAAATTCACCACTACCCCGCCACCCCAAACCCTCACTACCAAACCAATTTTCCCCCATACTAGTAATTTAAAACCATTTCCAGTAATTTCCCCCACTACCACCACTACTATAATACCACCACTTTCCAGTACCCAAATTTCCCCTACCAGATACCACCACTCCCGTACTACCCCCCACAAAAACCACTACCAGTATAACCCCCCCTACTAAAAAAACCATACACCAGAACCCACCAGCACTACCACCACTACCCCACAAAACCGAACACCACCCCCCTACCCAATATCCCAAACCCCTACCACCCCTACCCAAAACCAGTAAAAACCACAAACCCTAAAATTTTCTCCACCCCTACCAGTACTACCACCACTACCAGTATAAACCCCCTGAGTGCCACCGCTATCAGTACTACCACCACAAACCCCTACTACCCCCACTACCACCAATACCAGCACTAACACAACTAACATAAAAACCACAAAAACCCGTTTTAAAAACCACAACCCCCGCTACCGAAATAACCCCCACTACCAGTTTCTACTACCACTACCAAACCCCCCACACATCGTAAATACCACCCCCTTACCAGTACTAAACCCCCCACTTCCC
The DNA here is from genome assembly GCF_026875155.1 of Cherax quadricarinatus. Taxonomy (NCBI): domain Eukaryota; kingdom Metazoa; phylum Arthropoda; class Malacostraca; order Decapoda; family Parastacidae; genus Cherax; species Cherax quadricarinatus. The sequence goes on from NC_069441.1 coordinate 34,192,373, forward strand.
GTACTACCACCCTACCACCACTTCCCCCACTACCAAATACTAAACCCAATTTTAAAAAAATACAACCCCCCACTATCACCACTACAGTAAAACCAACTTCCCAGCATTCCCTCCCTTACCACCACTTCCACCCTAAAGTACTACCCCCACTACCATTAAATACCACCATACTAAAACTACCACACCCCAGTACTACCACCATACCACCACTAAACCCTTTCTACCCTCCCCTAACACTACCCCGTACTACCAACCCCTACCAGCACTACCACCACTACCCCACTACCCCCACTACGATACTACCCCCCACTACCATCAAAACCCGTACTTTCCACCACTACCATACTACCACCCCAAACCCGTCTTAAACCCCCACTACCAGCATACCCCTGGTGCCCCCACTTCAGTTAAATAACAAACTACCAGGGGCTACCACCAAAATACCACCAAAACCAGGGCCCAACACAATTTTCCCGTAAATACTACCCCTACCATTTTAACCCACAATCCCCCCGGTTTCGGGTTACTACCCCCCACTCCCCGTACTACTACCACTACCACCATTTCCCCCACTATCAGTTTTTACCACCACTACCAGTACTACCACCCCTACCAGCACTAAACCCCCACTACCACCACTTCCACCCCTACCCCGTACTACCAAAACTTCCAGTAAAAACCCCCACTATCACCCTACTAGTAATATCACCACTACCCCCCACTACCCTCACTACCCCCATTTCCCCCCAGTAAACCTATTACTACCCCTACCCGTATACCACCACTACCACCACTCCCAGTACAACCAAACCCCTACCAAATACTTACCACTAACCCTAAATAACCCCACTCCCAGTATACCACCCCCTACAAAACCCCTACCCGTAAATTCCAAACCAACTAAACCCCTACCCTTTCTTTCCAAAAAACTACCAAAACCCCTAACCCGAACTACCACCACTAAAACCAAAACCCCAAAACTACACCACTACCACCACTACCATCAACACCAGTACTACAACCCCCTACCTTACACCACCCTACCGTACAAACCAAACCCCTACCAGTCTAACCCCCTGAGGGGCCCCCCGGGTATCAGTACAAAACCCCCATTTCCACTACTCCCCCACTACCCCCAATCCACACAAAAAAAACTACCCGTAATACTACCACTACCAGTAAAACCAAAAAAAACCACCGCTACCAGTACTAACCCCCACTACCGTACAAATACCACTACCCCCACTTCCACCCCCCTATCAGTACTACCCCCACTACCCCCCTTTAAATCCCCCCACTACCCCGTACTTTCCACCACTAACCCCCATTCCACCACTACCAGTACTACCAAACTACCAGTACAACCCCCCCTATCACCCCTAAATATAATACCAACACCTACCCGCATTTCCCCTCATTACCACCACTTTTCCCCCATTTTTAAAATACACCCCCATACCATTAAAACCCCCACTACTAGTACTACCCAAACCCCTCCCCGTCTACCACCACTACCCCCATACCTTTCTAAACCCCCACTAACCCCTTCAGTTTTACCCCATACCAGCACAAACCCCCCTACCACCACTAAACCCCCACTACCAACCCCCTTTCCGGGTACTACCACCACTACCATCCCAAAACCCGTACTACCACCACTAAACCCTACTTAAAACCCCTAGCAGTTTTACCCCCCACTACCCGAACTACCCCCTGGGGTTGGCCCCCCACAAAAATTTTTTAACAAACCCCTCCCGTGCTACCACCCCTCCCCCCAATACCCGCACTAACACAATTTCCCGTACTACTTTTTCCCCCTACCCAGTACTAACACCACAACCACCCCTTTTCGCGTACTACCACCAAATTACCGTACTCCAACCCCTACCAAACCCCTTCCAAACCTAACAGTAAATACCACCACCCACCCCTTACTACCACCACTACCAGCACTACCACCACTTTCCCCCCACTTCCCCCACTCCGTACTACCAAAACTTCCCCGTACAACCACCACTATCACCCCTACTAGTAATATCAAACCCCTACCCGCAATACTAAACACCACCACCATTCCACCCCGTACCCGTGCTACCCCCACTACCAGTAAATCCACCAAAACTAGTATACCCCCACTACCAGTACTTTTACCACTACCAAAAACTACCACGACTCCCAGTACTACCCCATTACTACCACTACCACCATTACCGGGACTACCAGTACACCACCCCTGCCACGCTACCACCCTACCAAAACTACCACCACCTACCAACCATAAAAATTAAATTTTCCCCCCCTACCAGTACTACCCCCTATTTCCCACCAAACCCCGTACTACCACCACTTTCCCCCAAAACCATCTACCCCCAATACCAGTACTGCCACCACTACCACCACTACCCCTTTACCAAACCCCCCTACCACACTACCCCCAAATACCTTTTAAACCCCCACTACCAGTACTACCACCCCTAAAAAAACCCCTAACAATACTACCACCACTACCCGCCCCTATAAGTATTTCCACCACTACCCTACTCCCCCCACTACCCCAATAAACCCTACTCCCCCATACCCCGTTCTACCACCACTACCAGTACTACCCCAATACCAGTTTACCAGCACTTCCCCCACCCCCACCCTAAAACACCACTACCCCCCACTACCACCCCTAACCCCCACTCCCAAATTCCCCATACCCCCAACTACCACCACTACTAAATTTCCACCAGTAAATACCCCCATACCACTAACCACCAAAAAAAAGTAATACCCCCCACTTTCAGTTTCTACCACCAATTTCCAGTACACCAACTACTAAACCAAAACCAAATACACCCCCCCCTACTACCAATACCAGTACTACCCCCACTACCAGTACTTCCACCACTACCATTTTTAACCCCCACTACCAGTGTTCCCCCCACTACCAGCGTAAAAAAACCCCTACCCGTACTACCACCCCTACCAGTAAATAAAAACTTTCATCACCACTAAACCCCCCACTAAACCCCCCAATTTCCAGTACTTCCCCTACTACCAAATTCTACCACCATTACCCCGTAATATAACCACTACCAGAATTTCCCCGCCCCTCCCCCGCTCTACCAAACACTACCACCACTACCACCACTACCCCCACTAAAACCCCCAATAAACCCCAACTACCCCCCTCTATACTACCAGTACACCACCCTATTTAAATACTACCACCAAAAATACCGTACAAACCCCCACTTCCATACTACCACCACAAACCAAAAAACTACCATAATTTCCACCACTTCCAGCACTACCACCACAAAACCCACTAAAACCACTACCAAAACAAACCCCACTAAACCCCCCCAAAAAAAGTACACCCCCACTACCTGTATACCACCAACCCAGGGGCCCACCACCACTACCCGCCCCCTACCCCCCCACTACCATGCTACCCCCACTACCAAAACTACCACCGCTAAACCCCCACTACCAGTATTACTACCCCTACCAGTACTACCAGCACTATCACCAAATAACCCCCACTACCCCCATTACCACCACACCACCACAAACCCGTTTGTACCACCCCTACCATACATCACCACAAACCAAAACTTTCCCACTAACCCGTATACTGTTCAAAAACCCCGAATGGGTTACAAAGTATATGATGTATAATTTTAATATTAAATAATGTAATTTTTCCCTTTTTATAAAATTTTATATTGCTTTTATTTGCGATAATAAACTAAATCGTGAATTTTATTGCTTTTATATTATTTTGACTTTGTTACTTTTGTTAGGAAAGGGTGTAAAATTTTATATAATAATTTTTGTTGCTCCCCCTTTTTAGTTTAGTCTTGATTGTCCAATCTGTAAATTTTCGCTTGTGGCTCCCTTTAAATCTGCCCGGTTCTCGTTGTTGCTGGGCAGCCCCCCTGTTCAAAGGAGCTATCACGAGATCGGGGGTGGGTGTTTCACCCCCGCCTGAAAGTATTCAGTTGGTCAGACTCGCCCTTTGGGGGTTGGAAAAATCCCCCACTAGTTTCCTAACGTTCCTTACTGGCCCTTGTTTGGGAAAACGTCCCCTGTCTCAAAAATTTTTTTTGTAGGTTCTGTGGGACTCTGTTTCCAGAACATTGCATTTGGGCTTAGTGATTTTTTGACGTTTTTACTGGGGGGGTGTGTCAAATTTGACATCTGAGCAAATTCAGGGCCTGAGCTTGCTTTTGAAACCCAACCCCCTACTAGTATCTTTTGTACTGTCCCCATAGGGGATTTTCTTTTTGTTTTAAACCTTAGGGTTTAATAGTATTGGGGGTTTTGTGACTTTTGTTTGGGGACCTGTTTTTTGGTCCCCATTTAGTGTCCCTTATATAAACTCCTTGTTCCTGATTTTGTGTCGCGAAGCTTGTTATATTGCTAATTGGGGTTTTGCATTCCTTTTTTAATTTTTCAAACAGGGCTTTTTTCTGATTCCAGGGTTTGGCAATTTTTACAAAAAAAAATGGGTTCCTTAAAACTTAGGGGATCTCCATTTAATACCCAAAAGGGGCTCCCCTTCTAGCATCCAGCCTGTTCCTTGGGTTTTTGTAATAATTTTTTCCGTATCCCTTTTCCAAATTTTTCCATTAAAAAAACAGTATGATTCAATAGTGCTTCAGGATTTCAAAATGGGAGGCAAAAACTAAGAAATTAAAATTTAATAAATTTTAAATTTGTCATTTAAATTTTCTAGGCGAAAATCAAATTAAATTAAATTATTCACAAATTTAAACAAAATAATATCACTTTTCTCGTTTTACAATATTATTGTGCTGAAAGCACAAAAATCACATTTTTAATTTTTTAAAGTACCGTCCCGGTAAAATTAACATTTTAAAAAAAATTACAAATATTTACAAGTGTGTATGTTTGTAAGTGCTTAAGTAGTTCGCTATGTCTCACAATCCCACTAGACTTAAACAAAAATGATGGCCCCCGTCCCCAAATAAACTAACTTTTGAAACCCAAATGGCAAACAGAAACCCGTCGGGGGGGTTGAAACAAAAAAGAATGTTAACCCAAAAAGCAAAAAAACAAGCAAAATGCGACACAGAATCAGGAACAAGGGATAATATAAGACACTTAGTACGGACCCTCAGAGATTTCCCCCACAAAAGTTTACAAAAAAATCCCATTTCTACGAATCAAAATTCAGCATAAGAAAAAACCCCGATGTGATAAAAACCCCAGATGCCAGTACAAATTATCAGAAGCTACAGCTTTTTAAAGGGCCTGACTTTTTTCGAGTGTCCCATGAGCCCCACAACCTATACAACATCCCAAAAAACACTAAATCATAAATGTTCTGTGAACCCGAGTCCCCACCCGAAATAACAATAATGACACAAGAGACATCTTCCCCAAAAAGGGCCCATAAGGGGGATTTAGGCACTTTGGGCGGAAACGCCCAAACCCCCCCCGAGCTAGACCAGGGGTGAAAAACTTCAGGCGAGGGAGGGGCACCCCCCCCCGAAACACGTGAAAGCTCCGTGGACAGTGCAGCCCCAGAAAAAGAAGCCCACAGTTTTAACGAGCAAAAAGGATAAATTTCAGTAAAAAATTAGGCAATCAAGATTGAACTGGCCCCATTTATGTTAACTCCCCACCTAAAAAACAGGGGAACTAAGTAAATAAAATTTTAAAACCAAAATAAATTTACGATTTTTTTCTATTATCGCAAATAAAAGCAGTATAACATTATATGAAAAGGGAAAAACATTATATTCAAAAATCAAATACCTTTAATATATTGGGAAACCAAACAGGGGTTGCAACATCCCCCCAACCCCGACAAAAAGGTTTCACTAGGAGTTTTCATTAATTTTAAAGTCTTTTACATTATTATGATTTTTCATATCAAAACAATTTTTTATAAAAAATTAATCAGGGGTCCCCTTCTTGCCAAGCACCCTTTTATAATTTAACATGTCTTCCCAATTTAAAATGTTCCCCTAGTCCCAGGGCCTAAAACAGTATCGTATCCCCCGCTACTCCCTTGGGTTTGTACATCCTGTAGAGACAGGAAGGGGCAGACAAGCATAATGTCCCCTTTTTTATAGCAGGAACCCCATTCCACCCCCTTTAAATAGGGGGTTGTGGAATGCCCATGCAGATGGACAAACTGAGTATGAAACAGCCTTAAAAATGGGTAGGGGGAGGGGGGGGTCTGCCCGGCAGGACTGTTTCGTCACGCGTACAAACGCCCCCCAAACACTATCCACTTTACACCCGCTTATTTTCTCCTCCCACAACATCAATTTTGTGAAATTAAATATAAAATTAGACATACCTGAGTATACATGTTATTAAGGGGTGGAGGGGGTTAATTTTTCAAATTTAATTTGAATAGCAAGTAAAAAAGGGAATTTTTGGGCATAAAATTCCCCAAATTTTAAATGGGGAAGTGCCCAAAAAACTCGTCCAAAAAGTTTCCAAAAGGGCACCAAAAGAGCTAAGCCTCTTTCTCAATAATGGCCCCCAAAATTTTTTTGGTGTCCGGGTTGAGCTTAGATGAATATTAAAATTTTAGGTGGAGAAAATCAGTGGATGTTGGGCTGTTGGAGCAGCCAAAACCCCACGAAAAAACCACTCTCCCTCTATATGAAAAAAAAAAAGGGGAAGGGTTGAAATTTGGAAAATCAACACTGGGGCAGGGAAAGCAGATGCTTCAACCTTTTGAACAAAAAATTTAACAATCACCCAGTCCAGATGAAAATGAACTTTTTCTACTAATTAACACGGTGAGAGGTGTAGGTGTAGGGTTGTGTGTCTGGCTTGCCTGTCACTTGACCCCACGTTGGGAACGTCGCACGTGATCAGGGACTGTTTCCTTCATCTTTTTGGGCCCCTTAAAAATTTTTGCCAGTTTAACCCAGTGTCTTCGTGGGCACCCAAAATGTCCTCCATGGGTCTATTGGGGGCAAAATCAAAGGCTTTTTCACGAAATGTAAATGGGAACACTACGAAATGCTGACTGGGGTGGGGAAAAACTATCAGCTGACAACTTACATGTATTTTTCTCCATCAGTACAACATTACTATAATAGTACATTATTCGAGATCCTTTGCTTCACTCTCAGTAAACTGCTATTATCTTCAGTCTTTCCAGTGACTGATCAACAAACTGATCCTTGATTAAATCATGAGTTAGAAATTTAACGTCAGTTGTGTCTTGACTAGGTTGATGACCGGGGGAAGTCAGTGTTAATGATCCTGGGTGCAGAGCGACACTAAACAACATATTCATAGCAAAATCTTTGGTCATCCACTAACTAACAGGAGTGATGATTTGCTGCCTGACCACGGTAGAGTGTGGTTGTGCTCTGCACCCCTCTGCTGTTTGTAGGCGAGCTCCCTTGTCAGTTACCTGGCTGCAGCAGTGTGAAGTGGTGCTGTCACGCCTCTGTTAACAACATAGGTGCACTGTGATTGTCAAGATGGCGGTTGTCTGAGAGCAGGAAAATACGTAGGCATTGAGCTACTTAAAGGAACGTAAGCCTAGTTCTGCGCAAGGCTTATTGCCAAAGAATTCTTCGGGAGAACATATGGCGTACAGGATAGTGACTTGTATGGTTTGTAGCATTAAGCGGGAGCCAAAGATTATTCGTCAAACTGCAATCTGCTAGGGTTATGAATCGTTAGTCACAGGTTACGGACATAAGTCTTAGCGTCACACAGCGTCAGTGTAAGAATTGTTGTTGTTTTCACGGGCATTATACGTGGATCATGTTACGCAACGTTCCTTTGAGGTTGGACGAGGCGGCGGATATAAGGAAGTTTTGAGAATATGGGACGGTGTGCATTATGCTCAAACATGGTACGTGGGCGGCAGGGGCCTATGTGGTATCCAGAGGGTTCTTTCACCTCAAAATGACGTTGAGGCACCCAATACCTTCCTATGTGTATCTACAGATTTCAGCGACAACGGACGTACATTGCCGCCTATGTGGTGAGTAGAATCACCCTAGCGGCGACCTGTTGACAAGCGAAGAAGACGCGTGCCGGACATGTTTGTGGATGTTCGCAGCCCTGCCTTCAAAGGTGGCAGGTGAAAAACAAATATAAAAATATACAATCGGATGGAGGTGCGTCGTGGTGTTTTGTGGTGCGAGATAGTGGTTCGGGCTCACAGGACTGGGCGGTGAGTGTGGAGTCCCTCCCCAGCTGCCTGATCAGGTATCGTCTCTGTGGATAAGAGGGCAGCAATTACAGGAGAAGGTTTCTCGAGATTTGAGGAAGAATGGTGGAGGTGTTGAAGACTTTGTCACCACGGAGGGACGTTACATTCTGAGCGTGGGTCAATCGAGAGTGCGTCACTTCCTGAAAGTCGGAGACATGATAAATTTGGGAACGTGATGTGGTTTGGAGTCTCGTTGAATCATTAAACCATTCTCTGGTTAGAGGTGGAGGTTCATCGAGAGGCAACATCTGATCATGATATGTTGTAACATGATGGTCAACAAGAAAGAGGGCGGCTACTTCAGATTATGATGACGTCCTTACGCCTGCACAGAGGCCTGGGAACACAGACTGCGGTGAAGTGTTGAAGGTAGTGATGTAGGTGGTGGTAGCAATGATAGGAGGCACCAGAAGAAGGGGGGAGGAAACAGAGCACTCTGAGGTGTTCAAACTTAATTCCAAGCCTCTGGAGTTGTAAAGAGTGATGAGATGAAGCAGGGGGGTTGGAAACTTAATGGCCTTAGGTGTATGTCTGTAAATGTTTAATGGGTTATGTAGCGGTATGAAGGAGAGATTGGTTTTCGTAATTTCCTGACCAAATCTAGAGTGGAGTTGTATGTTCCTGCAGGAGCACAGTTTTTAAAGAGGGTGGGTGTTGGAGGTGGCAGGATTTCGGTAGGTTACCCTGCCATCTCCCCGTCTAAACAGGTGGTGTGTGATATTTTAATAAGGAGAGACGAGCCCGTTTGTTTTGCAGAGAAGCGAGGGAGGAGGGGAGAGGGAGGGTATTGCGTGTGGATGGTGGTGGATGTGTAAGCGCTGTGTCTTTTGTGAGTGTGTTATGCGCCAGCAGAAAATAACATCAAGGTTAAAGATGATTTTGTGTGTGAGGAATCTTGTGTTGTTTTAAGTGCCACTGCCAGAGGTGGCGATAGTTGGTGGGGTTGGATTAGTGTAATCAGGGTGGCTGATGTGGACCCAAAAGGGGCTGGATATATTGTCTGTGGCTCTTAGGGATTTATTATGGGATGTTAGGGTTACGTGTTGCCTTCGGACGGGGCGGTTGTGCGAGACTGGAATATACGTTGTTAGGAGTGGATATGCTTGCTAGACTAGATAGAGTGTACCTTTCTCAGGGAGTGGATGTGAAATCTTTCAGTACTGTGGAGGCTACAATGTCAGATCATAGGGCAGTGGTGGAGGAGGTTGGGTGGGGGACGCTCGCGGACTATTTAGAAGTTATTGGAAATTAAAATATAAGTGTATTCGGTGATGAGGAGGGGTTGAGGGGTTTTCAGTTCCTATGGAGGGAAAGCTTAGTGTGGAAGAACAGGTGCAGTGGATGACATTGTGACATGGTGGATAGTGTTGCTAAGGGGAAAGGATTAGAGAGTTTTATGTGAGAGAAGGAAAACGTATTAATAATTTAAAATATGGACTCGGCTAAACTAATTTAGAGGATAGGTTAAGAGGTTGCTATGGGTGAGGGGGTTGGGTGGGGAATAATTTTCCTATGATGAAATTAGCTGAAATAAAGGGCGAGGTTGAGGGGTTGTTGCAAAATGAAAGGTTTCAAGTGTAAGGAGCAGGCAGGGGTGGAAGAGGTGCTTTGGGGCGACAAGCCGTAGCGTGTGTTTTTGCCGGCATAAAAGCAAAGGCAGGCGGTGAACGCTATCCATGTTTAAAGGTATACGAGAGAGATGGCATTGGGAAATTTAGAGAGCAGGGCAGGAGATACGAACACGAAAGGGGAATGTGGGCGTTAGCCGGAGGGCTTGGTTACGAGAAAGTACTGGGACAGTGGGGGGGCGGGGGGACGTGGCGTTGGACAAAATTAAGGTGTGTATGTATGTGGACGTGTAATTTTAGGAAAAAGTGATTGGAAGGCTTTAGGTGGGACTATTATGGCAGTGGAAATAGAGAATGCGTTATTAAGGGGGAATGGAGGAAGGCGGAAAGCGCCGGGTTTTGACTGTCCTCAAGATAGAATTTTATTTACAACATTGGACGTTAATAGGGGATTTATAGTTAGGTTATTTAATCGTATGAAGGAGAAGGGTACGTTGGGGGAGAAGCAGGTCACAGCAGTTGTAGTGTGGTCCCGAAGGTCAAGGGGCAGCCACCTTCGGGAGTAGTAACGAGCCATATCACTGTCATGTGTGCGACTATAAGGTGTTCGCAAATTTTTAGGTAATAGGTCAAATGTGTTGAGGGAAGGGTGGTGGTCAAAATCTCAGTTTGGGTTGCCGGGAAGATCGATGATTGATGGACATGGATACTGAGAAGTTTTGTGAAAGACTAAGGGTGGGGGTGAGGGGCGCCTTTGTTGGCTATAGATTGGCAGGGATGCATATGATAGAGTGTATGGGAGGGATATTTGCCAAATGGGATAGAGGCCTTAGACAGGATGCCCATGGCCCAAATATTGTTGCATGGTTCCAGGACCCCTTTTATAGAATGTGACCGCAGCTTATGTACGCCATGTGAGGGAAGTGTGGGGGG
>NC_069441.1:34208085-34227882 GCF_026875155.1 Cherax quadricarinatus
CATTAAAGGTGTCATGTGATTCTTATCAGTCTGTTGTCTTTCCCAGAGAACATTTTTCTTTGGATATCTTCTTCGTTCAATTTCCTCTGTGCCTTATTTGTGCAGTCTGCAACATAATGAGGCGTTCAACTCTCAAACTGTTCTGAGAGATAGGACCAGTGGGTGAATGATTTAGAGGAGTAAGGAAATCTAACGTGTCTGAACGGTCCTTAGGTCGGGCACCTCGTTCAGGCGTATCTAGGAGTTAGATCAGGGTCTAGGATTAAGTAGATTACAGGTGTAGCATACACTGGACTAGTTTGTGGCTGCGTCATATAACAGTTAGGAGTGAAAGGCGTGAGCGAGAACTGAGCTACACTACGCTCTGACAATAGGCTCACTTTGCCCCTTAGTTCCTCTTTCTTCTTTCATCAATTAGAGTCATACTTCCTAATTGTGACACTAGGTTTCTGAATCTGAATCATAAATCAGACATCTCTGTATGAGAGGAAAAACATTTTTTCTTGAATTAAACGCTCTGTCAGTTTCTGCGGTGTAATTCCTGTTATTACGTCACACCGAGGTATTTGGCTTCTTGCCAACCAAGTCAGAAGGTTTTAATGTACTTAAATCAGACAAAAGTCAGAGTATCAATTTATTGTTTCACACTCTGGCATACATCACAAAAAATAAATGTACTACGAGGAAGAGTGATTATGGGAAATCTATAAATCCTAATAGTAATTTTAGTTGTTGGATGTCTTAGAAATAGAACTCATTAAACAGTATTTCCTTCTCCTTGGATTCAAGAGACTTCAGTCAGTACATACATCCAACCTGGTTTGCTGTACAAGCTAACTCAAGTTTCAGATTAGGAAAGTACTCAAAGTGTTTGATATAGAGTTACTACTATGTCAAACTAGACAATTTTTTCCAACACCTTGGATTAAGAGCCTCCCGGACAGGCCCCATTTGTTACATGAAAAGGATTCTAAAGCTTAGAGATTCTCCAGTGAATACTAGAAAGGACTGCCCTTCTAGCATCCAGCCTGTTACTGGGTTGTTTCGTAAATTAGTCAGTATCTGTCCATTATCCATTAGAATTTCAGTTGTTTCAATAGTGCTTCGGATTACAACTGGTAGGCTACTAACTAGAGAAATTAAAATTTAATTAAATTTATTAGTTCATTAAGTTGTCTAGTTGTATCAAATGAAATTAATTTATTCACTGTAATTAAAATAATATCACTTCGCTCGTTTACAATATATTGTGCTGAAAGCACATATCACATTTATAAGTTCTTAAGTACCGTTCTGGTACTTTAACATTTAATAAATGATATGACATATGTACAAGTGTTATGTGTGTAAGTGCTCTAGTAGTTTGCTATGTCTCACGACTCACTAGACTTATAAACAAGTGACTGTCAAGGTCCTCAATTAAAATAAATTCTTGGACTAACTGGCAATCAGAAACAGGTCTGCTTGAACAACAAAAGAATGCTAAACCCAATAAGCAATATAACAAAGCAAACTGCGGACACAGAATCAGGTAACTAGGAGATACTATAACGACACCTTAGTACGGACATCAGCAGATCCTCCTCATAAGTCACAAAACTCCCATCTACTGAATCTAAATCAGCATAAAGAATCCACGACTGTGATATACACAGATACCTCGCTAAAGTTAGGTCAGAAGCTACAGCTCAGGACTGAGGTTGCTCAAGAGTGTCTTGGAACACAAACCTCACAGTACAACGTCGAAATCACAAATCATTAAATGTTCTGTGAACAGAGTCTCACAGAAACGAACAATAATGAGACAAGAGGACGGTCTTCCAACAAGGGCTATAAGGGGAGATTTAGGCACGTTGTCTGGAATACGTCCAAACACCCAGCGAGTCTAGACCAGACTGGATATACTTCAGGCGAGGTCGAGGACACCCCCCCTCGATCACGTGATAGCTCGTGGACAGCTGCCTGATCAGAAACAGAAGCGCAGTCTAACGAGCTAAGAGCGATAATTACAGTAGTTAGACAATCAAGAATTGACTGAGCACATATATGTTACTATCCTACCTAACAACAGGGTAACTAAGTCAAAATAATATTATTAATGCAATATATTCACGATTTTTAGCTATTATCGCAAATATAAGCAGTTATATAAATTATATGAAAAGGTTTTTTACATTATATTTCATAATTATTATTACACATTAATATATATTGCAACCCATTCAGGGGTTGCAACAGTCAGAAGTTGTTTATGAGGAGGACTTTGTCAGTCACTTCGCTTAGTCTGTCGAGTCGCTGAGACATAGGAACTTCTTAGAGCACTTACCACACACACAAACTTATTTGTATATTGTATTACTAAATGTTAATGTACCAGACGGTACTTAGACATAAATATGTGCTTTCAGCACAATACTACTGTACTAGAGAGACGTGATTGTTGTTATTTTTGTTGATATTGATTTAAATTAATTCTGATATTCGCATAGACAACTTAATAAATTTATTAAATTCTTTAATTTCTCTAGTTAGTAAATTCTACAGTTTTGTAATCCTGATGCATATTAATTATATTGAATTTCTAATGGATTATTGGACCAGGATATGACTACTTGTTACTAAAATCCAGCAAACAGGCTGGATGCTAGAAGGGCAGTTACCTTCTAGTATTAATGGAATCTCTATCATTATTAGGATATCTCGTTTTTTGTAACAACTACCACCACTACCACCACTAGCGCAATACCCCACTGCCACCACTACACCATCTAGCAGCACTACACCATTACCACTCTAACCACTACCACTACAACCCCATTACCAAAATCCAGTACTTCTACCAGTCACTACTCAGCACTACCAGCACTACCATAACTACCACCTACCCTCCACTACCACCTACCAGCACTACCAGTACTACCACCACTACCACCACTGCCACCACTACCTCCACTAGTAGCACATACACCATTACACCACTACCATACCACTACATATCACCATTAACCACCAATACCAGTACTACCAGTTACTAGCAGTACTACAACCGCTACCACACTACCACTACCACTACTACCACCATACACCAATACCAGTACTCCAGTACTAGCAGTACTACCTCCACTACCACCACTACACTACCACTACAATCACCATTACACCAATTCCAGTTCCTACCGTACTCCCACCACTACCACAATACCACCACTACCATGTACTACACCACTACACCACTACCACACTCCACAACTTCCACCCACTACACCACTACCACACTACCATTATACCAGCACTACACACTACCACCACTACACAACTAACCCACTACCTCACTACAGTACACCAGCACTTCCAGCACTACACACTACCAGCACTACCCAGACTACAGGTACTACCACCACTACCACACTACCACCACTTCCCACACTAATACAACTACCACCAACTACCACCACTACCACACTACCAGTACTACCAGCACTACCAGCACTACAGTACTTACCACCTCTACCTCCACTACCAGTACTTTCAACCACTACCACACTACCACACTACCACAACTACCACATACCACCACTACCCTCCAAATACCAGTCTTACCAGCATACACCACTACCAGTACTACCGCCATACCACCACTACAGTACTACCACCACTACCACCACTACACCTCTAACCACTCATTACCACAACTACCACCACTACACCACTAACCAGTACCTTGTCCACCCTCTACCACCACTACCACCACTACAGTACTACCAGTACTACCAGCACTACCACCACTACCACAACTACCACCACTACAGTTTCTACCACACTTCCACCCTACCACAAAATACCACAACTACACACTACCACTAACTACACCACTACCAGTACTACCACCACTACCTCCACTACCACACTACCACAACTACCACAATACCTCCACTCCACCACTTACAGTTCTACCACCAATACACACTAAACACAAACTACACACTAAAGTACTTCCACCAATACCACCACTACCACAATCTACAACAACTACCACCACTACCACCACTACCACACTACAGTACTTCCACCACTACCTCCACTACCACCACTACCACCACTACACACAACTACCACCACTAACCATCCACTACCACCACTACACCACTACACCAATACCAGTACTCCAGCACTTCTGCAACTACCGTACTACCACCACAATCACCCACTAACAGTTATACCACCATAACCACCACTACCAGTACTACCACACTACCACCTATACCACCATACCACAACTACCCACACTACCACCACTACCACCACTACCAGCACTACCAGTACTACCACCACTACCACCACTACCACCACTACCACCACTACCAGTACTACCAGCACTACCAGCACTACCACCACCACTAGTAGGGAATAACCAGCACAAAGGACTCGGCTCTCAGGGAATATTTCCACTTCATATGCAGATTTAAGAGAGTTCTTGTTTCTGTGGTTCTGCTGAAGCGTCTTATGGATACATATAATATTTACATATTACAACACAAACACAATTTCGATATTTTATCGTGAATACAGTTTTCTTCCGTCACCTTCAACGTCTCTTTTTCCTACTGTTTCCATTATTCTGTTTTTTTTCCTTGCTTGTCTTCGTTTTAATCTTTGCCTCATCCTCTCCATCCTTTCACTTATTCTTCTTTCTCTTCTGGTTACGTCTTTATTTGTCACTTGGGTCTTATTTCTCTCTCTATCACCAGTTTTGTTTCTCCTTTTTCCTTCTATCTCATTTTCTTCAAGTAATCTTTTCCCTCAGATATACTGAGTGGTGAATATCACACAGTATACACACTGAGTGGTGAATATCACACAGTATACACACTGAGTGGTGAATATCACACAGTATACACACTGAGTGGTGGGGGGGTGGGGGGGGGGGGGGGGGGGGGGGGGGGGGGGGGGGGGGGGGGGGGGGGGGGGGGGGGGGGGGGGGGGGGGGGGGGGGGGGGGGGGGGGGGGGGGGGGGGGGGGGGGGGGGGGTGGGGGGGGAAACCCCTTTTGGGGGGGGTTGGGGGGGGGATATTACTCAGTATACACACTGAGTGGTGAATATTACACAGTATACACACTGAGTGGTGAATATCACACAGTATACACACTGAGTGGTAAATATCACACAGTATGCACACTGAGTGGTGAATATCACACAGTATACACACTGAGTGGTGAATATTACACAGTATGCACACTGAGTGGTGAATATTACACATGTTTATACACACTGAGTTGAGAATATCACACAGTATACACACTGAGTGGTGAATATTACACAGTATGCACACTGAGTGGTGAATATTACACAGTATACACACTGAGTGGTGAATATCACAGTATACACACTGAGTGGTGAATATCACACAGTATACACACTGAGTGGTGAATATCACACAGTATACACACTGAGTGGTGAATATCACACAGTATGCACACTGAGTGGTGAATATCACACAGTATGCACACTGAGTGGTGAATATTACACAGTATGCACATTGAGTGGTTGATATCACACCAGTATGCACACTGAGTGGGTGTATATTAACAGTATACACACTGAAGTGGTTGAATATTAACAGTATACACACTGAGTGGTGATATTACACAGTATACATAGGAGTGGTGAATATTACCACAGTTACACACTGGAGTGGTGAATATTTACACCGTATGCACACTGAGTGGTGAATATCACACGTATCCTCCTGAGTGGTGAAATAATTACACAGTATTACACACTGAGTGGTGAATATTACACAGTTATCCACACTGAGTGGTGGAATATACACAGTATACACACACTTGATGGTGAATATTACCACCAGTATCCACACTGAGTGGTTGAATATCAACAGTATACACACTGGTGGTGAATATACACAGTATACACACTGAGTGGTGAATTCACACAGTAACACACTGAAGTGTGGAAATCACACAGTATACACAATGAGTGGTGTTATGCCAGCAGTCTTAATAATCCGTTGTATCGATAGGGTTGAACACCTAATTGAAATGTTATCCTCACAACCTGTTCGTCAACAACATTGAGGCTGATGTGAGCTTCCCACTGGGTTTCACTTCCTCTTCCCCAGTGAGGCACTAGTGGGTGGCTAGACTCTGGCTTGACCTCGGTGTTCACAGTGCATAGCGGGTGCTAGGCACTGGGCTCCTCTCGGTGCCACAGTAGCACTAGTGGGTGCTTGGCACTGGTTCACGCGGGGTCACAGTTGGCACTAGTGCGTGCTAGGACTGGGTTCACGTCGGTGCCACAGTGGCACTAGTGGATGCTTGGCAGTTGGTTCAACTCGGTGCCACAGTGGCTCTAGTGGGTGCTTGGAAGTGGGTTCAACTCGGTGCCACAGTGGCATCTAGTGGGTGCTTGGCAGAGGGTTCACCTCAGTGCCACAGTGGCACTAGTGGGTGCTAGGCACTGGGTTCACCTCGGTGCCACAGTGGCTCTAGTGGGTGCTTGGCACTGGATTCACCTCGAGGTCACAGTGGCATTAGTGGGTGCTAGGCACTGGGTTCACCTCGGTGCCACAGTGGCACTAGTGGGTGCTTGGCAGTGGGTTCAACTCGTGCACAGTGGCTTTTGTGGGTGCTTGGCACTGGATCACCTCGAGGTCACAGTTGGCATTAGTGGGTGCTGGCACTGGGTTCCCCTTGGTGCCACATTGGCACTAGCTTGTGCTGACACAACTATCGAGTGCGATAGAGTAAAAAACTTCATAACAACTAAAACCAATGTGAGTGACGTCAGAAGCTTCTTAATGTTTGGAGGAATATTGTGAGACACAGACAAGTTTAATATATTCTCAGTGTATTGGGGAGTTTGCTACGTTAACTGGTAATGTTACAAGATGTTGAGGTGAAGAACAGTGACACCGTACTGGTACCTCAACACTGTACTGGTACCTCAACACTGTACTGGTATCTCAACACTGTACTGGTATCTCAACACTGTACTGGTATCTCAACACTGTACTGGTACCTCAACACTGTACTGGTACCTCAACACCGTACTGGCACCTCAACACCGTACTAGTATCTAACACCGTACTGGTATCTCAACACCGTACTGGTATCTCAACACTGTTACTGGTTGTCTCCACACTGTTACTGGTTTACCTCAACACCGTACTGGTATCTCAATCACCGAAACTGGTATTCAAACGCTTTGTACTGGAACGCTCAACACTCGTATTGGTACATCAACACCGTTACTGGTTACCTCAAACACTGTACTGGTTTATCAACACTGTTACTGGTATCTCAACACGGTACTGTACCTCTAACACTGTACTGGCACCTCAACACTGTATGGTACTCAAACACCGTACTGGTACCTCAAACTCTGTGCTGGTATATCAACACTGGTACTGGATCTCAAAAAAAAAAAGAAAAAAAAAAAAAAAAAAAAACAAAAAAAAAAAACAAAAAAACAAAAAAAAAAAAAAAAAAAATAAAAAAAAAAAACATCAAAATGGGTGTCTAAGTCACTTTCAAAAAAATAGGAACCCATGGAGGCAGCTTTCTGCACATTAAATGTGTCCTGTGATTATCAGTTTTTGTTTCCCAGAGAACATTTTCTCTTTGGAAATCTTCTTCGTTCAATTTCCTCTGGCCTCTATTTGTGCAGTCTGCAACATAATGTGGCGTTCAAACCTCTCAAAATGTTCCTGGAGAGATAGGACCAGTGGGTAATGGAGGAGTAAGGAATCTAAACGTGGCCCTAAAACGGTCCTTAGGTGGGGCACCTCGTTCAGGCGTCTCTAGAGAGTCTAGATCTGGTTAGGAAAAGTAGATACAGGTGTTAGCATACACTGTACTAGTTTGTGGCGCATCATACTAACAGTTAGGAGGAAAGGCGGAGCGAGAACTGAGCTACACTACGCTCAGACACTAGGCTCACTTTGCCTTATTTCCCTCTTTTTCTTTCAAATAGAGTCATACTTCCTAATTGTGGCCCACTAGGTTTCTGAATCTGAATATAATCAGACATCTCTGTATGAGCGGGAAAACAATTTATCTTGAATTAACGCTCTGACAGTTTTGCGGGTGAAATTTTCCTGTTATACGTCACCGAGGTATTTGGCTACTTGCCAACACGTCTGAAGTTTTAATGTACTTAACTCAGACAAAGTCGAGTTTCAATTAATTGTTTCACTCTGGCATACATCACAAAAAAAAATTGTACTACAAGAGAGTGATTATGGGAAACATAATCCTAATAGTAATTTTAGTGTTGGATTGTCTTAGAATGAACTCATTAACAGTATTTCCATCTCCTTGGATCAAGAGACTCAGTCAAGAAATTTACATCCACCTGGTATGTGTACAAGACTAAACTCAAAGTCTTCAGATTAGGGAAAGTACTCAAAGTGTTTGATCATAGAGTTACTATATGTCAAACTAGACAATTTTTCCAACACCTTGGATCAAGAGCTCCCGGACAGGCCCCTTTGTTACAGGGAAAAAGCGATTCTAAAAGCTTAGAGATCTCCCGGAATACTAGAAAGGACTGCCCTTCTAGCATCCAGCCCGTTACTGGGTTTTTGTAACAATTAGTCAGTATCCTTGTCCAATTATCCATTGAATTCAGTATGATTCAATAGTGCTTCAGGATTACAAAATGGTAGGCTTACTAACTAGAGGGAAAATTTTTAAATTTTAATAAATTTATTTGTCATTAAGTTTTTCTAGGCTTATATCAAATTAATTTAAAAAAATTCACGTAATTAAAAAATATCACCCTTTTCTCGTTTACAATATTATTGTGCTGAAAGCACATATCACATTTATAATTCTTAAGTACCGTTGGTATTACATTTAATAAGATATTACAAATATGTACAAGTGTGTATGTGTGTAAGTGCTCTAAGTAGTTTGCTATGTCTCACGACTAACTAGACTTAAACAAGTTTACTGACAAAGTCCCCAAATAAACTAATTTCTTGACCAACTGGCAATCAGAACAGTCTGCTTGAACAACAAAAAGAATGCTAAACCCAATAGCAATATAAAAAAGCAACTGCGACACAGAAACAGGAACAAGGAGATAATATAAAAGACACTTAGTACGGACCATCAGCAGATTCTCCACAAAAGTCACAAAAATCCCATACTATGAATCTAAATTCAGATAAGAAAATCCCCGACTGTGATAATTTCACAGATACCAGTACAAGTTAGGTCGAAGCTACAGCTCGGACTGAGTTGCCAGAGTGTTATGAGACAACACCTCGTAAACGCGAAAAACACTAAGTTTACAATGTTTTGTGAACGGTCTCACAGAAAATAACAATTTAAAGAGACAAGAGACGGTTTCCAAAAAGGGCTAAAGGGGGAATTTAGGCACTTTGTTGGAATACGTCCAACCACCCCCCGAGTCTAGACCCCGATGAAAATTCAGGCGAGGTTTAGGACACCCCCCCCCCGATCACGTGATAGCTCCCCTGGAAGCTGCAGCTCAGAAACAAAAGCCGGCGTCTAACGGCAAAGAGGGTTTAAATTTCAGTAGTTAGACCCAAACAAGACTTGAAATGAGCAATAATATGTTAATCCTACCTAACAACGGGTAAAAAAGCAATAAATTAAAAAGAAAATATATTCACGTTTAGCTATTATCGCAAATAAAAGCATATAAAATATATGAAAAGGTAATTACATTATTTTCATTCTAATACACATTATAATATTGCAACCCATTAGGGGTTGAAACAAGAAGTTAGTTTAGAGAGGACTTGTCGTCATTTTAAGTCTAGTCGAGTCGTGGACAAGCGAACACTTAGAGCACTTACCCCAAAACACACAAATTATTTGATATTGTATTTTAAAATTTTTAAAATTCCCAGACGGTACTTAAGACATAAATATGTGATATGTGCTTTCGCATATACTACTGTACACGAGAGAAGTGTTTTTGTTATTTTGTTGTATGATTTAATTTAATTTTGATATACCCTAGACAACTTAAAAAATTTTTTTAAATTTTTTAATTTTTATTAGTAGCCTACCTTTTGTAATCCTGAAGCACTAAAATTTTTTATTAATTTAATGGTAATTGGACCAGGTATGATACTTGTTACGAAAACCGTAACAGCTGGATGCTAGAAGGGCCCGAAACCCCCTAGTATTTCTGGAGATCTCTACATTATTAGATATCTCGTTTTTTTTAACAACAACCCCCACTACCACCCCCGCCACCCTACCCCCTGAGCACTCCCCCATTACCACCATACCCCTACCACTAAAACCCCATTACCACCCTCCCGACTACCATACTACCAGACTACCGCACTACCATAACTACCCCCCACTACACCACTACCACCACTCCGCATACCATACTACCCCCCTACCACCCCTACCCCACTACCACCACAAACCCCCAAACCCCCACTCCACCACTACCAGTCACCAGCACTACCAACCACCACCCCTAGAGGGAAAACCAGCCCAAAAGGGCTCGGGTCTCAGGGAATATTTTCCCTTCATATGCAGATTTAAGAGGTTTTTTTTTCTGGGGTTCTTGAAGCTTTATGGATCAAATTTTAAATTTACATATTAAACAAAAACAATTTCGTATTTTAGTGAATACGTTTTCTTCCGTCACCTTCAAGTCTCTTTTTCCTACTGTTTTCCCTTTTCTGTTTTTTTTCTTTTTTGCTTCGTTTTAAAACTTTGCCTTCTCCTCTCCTCCCTTTTACTTATTCTTTTTTTCCCCTTCTGGTTACGTCCCTTTAATTTTTCACTTTGGGGCTTATTTCTCTCTCTATCACCAGTTTTGTTTCTCCTTTTTTTTTAATCATTTTTTTTTCAAGCATCTTTTCCCCCAAAATTTTACGGAGGGTGAATATCACAAAGGTAGGGACCCCTGGGGTGGTGAATTCACACAGAAACACACCGAGTGGTGAATATTACAAAAGTATTCACCGAGGGTGAATTCACACAGAAAAACACATGAAATGGTGAATATCACACAAATATACACACTGAGTTTGGAAATCACACAGTAAAAACACACGAGTGGTGAAAATCACACAATTTTTACACACTGGGGTGGGGAAAATCCACAGAAAAACACACGAAATTGGGGTTATGGAAAATTTTAAAAACCCTTTTAATCGATAGGGTTGAACACCTTTAGAAATCCTTCCTCACAACCCCGTCGTCCAAACCCTTGAGGCTGAAGAAACTCCCCCTGGGTTTAATTCTCTTCCCCAGTGGGACTAGTGGGTGCTAACAATGGCTTTACCCCGGGTCACATTTGGGACTAGGGGGGGTGGCTAGGCAAAGGGCTCCTCTCGGGCCACGTGGCCCCTTGCGTGCTAGGCACTGGGTTTACCTCGGTGCCACGTGGGGACTAAACGGGGGTTGACCGGGTTCCCCCTCGGTGTCCCGGTGGCACAAATGGGTGCTTTGGCAGTGGGTTCCCAACCCCGGGGCCACAGTTTGGGAAAAAATTTGGGGGGGTTGGCAGTTTGGGTTTAACTCGGTTTCCACAATTGGGTCTAGTAGGGGCTTTGGGAAATTTGGGTTTTTAAAATCGGTGCCACGTGGCAACTAGTGGGGCTTGGGAGGGGTTTTCCCCCCGTGCCACAGTGGCACCCAGGGGGGGTAGGCACTGGGTTTACCCGGGCCCCCAGGGCCCCCGTTGGGGGCTTGGCCCCCTGGATTCACCTCGGGGGTCACAGGGGCCCTTAGTGGGGCTAGGCCCGGGTTTTACCTCGGGCCACAGTGGTCTAGGGGTGCTAGGCCTTGGGTTTACCTCGGTGCCCAAAATTTGGGTCGTGGGTTTTTTTGGGAAATGGGTTCCCTCCGGGGCCACAGTGGCTCTAGTGGGGGGGTACACTGGGTTCACCTTTGGGTCACAGTGGCACTTTGTGGGTGGGTAGGCCCCTGGGTTTTTTCCCCGGTGTCACAGTGGCACTAGGGGTGTAGGCACGGGTTAAATTTCCCGGGGCCACGTTGGGACTAGTTGCTTGGCGTGGGTTCAAAATCGGTGCCCCCGTGGTTTAGGGGGGGTTGGCACGGGTTCCCCTCGGTGCCACAGTGGCAACAGCGGTGTTTGGCACGGGTTCCCCTGGGGGCCACATTTGGTATGGGGGTGTAGGCACGGGGTTTCACCTCGAGGTCACAGTGACCTAGGGGGTTTCTAGCAGGGCCCTTGCCTCGGGTACAGTGGCACTGGGGGGGTGTTTAGGTACTTTTTTCACCTGGGTTTGCCACAGGGGCCTAGCTGCTCCCCAAACACGAAAATCGAGTGCACAGAGAAAAAAACCTTCAAAAAAAACAAAACCCAAAATTCGGTGACCGTTGAAGTTCTTAATGCTTGGGGGAAATTTTTTGTGAGACAGGGGGGAATTTTAATATATTCTCAGTGTATTAACAATTTGCTACTTTAACTGGTAATTTGAAAAGATGTTGAGATGAAGAAAAAAACAAAACCCTTTCTGGTACCTAAAAACCCTGTACTTTTCCCCCTAAACACTTTTCTGGGTATTAAACCCACTTTTACTGGTATCTCAACACTGTTAGGTTTCCCTCAACACTGAAATTGGTCCCCTCAACACTTTTACGGTTTTCCAACACTTTTACTGGCCCCTAAACCTGTACTGGTACCTCAACACTGTATTGGTACCTAAACACGGGAACTGGTACCTCAACACTGTACGGTACCTAAAACCGGTACGGGTACCTCAAAAATTTTCTGGTACCTAACACGTTTTGGGTCCCTTAAACACTTTTCGGGAATCTAAACCCCTGTACGGTCCCTAAAACACTGTACTGGTACCTCAACACTGTACTGGTACCTCAACACTAAACTGGTACCTCAACACTGAAAATTTTTCCTTCAAAAATATACTGGTCCCTCAACACTGTACTGGTTTAATCCCCTGTAAGGAAACCTAAACATTGTACGGCCCTTTAAAACCACTTTTAATGGAAAACCTTTCAACACTGAATGGTACCTAAACACTGAAAATGGTAACCTAAACACTTTTAGGGTTTCCTCACACTGTAAGGGGAAACCTAAAAAACCTATACGGGTTTACCTAAACACGGTTTTGGTACCCAACACTGTACTAGTACCTCAACACCTTTACTGGTATCTCAACCCCTTTTACTGGTACCTTCAAAAAAACTGTACTGGTACCTAAAACACCTTTCTGGCCCCTTAAAAACCTTTATTTGGTACCCCCAAAACACCGTACTGGCCCCTAAAAACACTGTATTTGGTATCTCAAAAAACCTGAAAACGGGGAAACCTAAACTTTGTACTGGCCCTCAACAAGACTGGATCTCAACATTTGTACTGGTACCTAAACCCAACCCGTACGGGTACCTTCAACACGTGGGGAACCTCAACCCCCGTACGGGCCCTTTAAACACCTTTACGGGTTTCAAACCCACCTTTCTGGTATCTAAAACCCCGGGTTTTGGAAACCCTCAACACGTACTGGTATCTCAAAAAACTGTACGGGGTCCCCTCAAAACGGTACTGGTACTTCAACACCGTACGGGAAACCTCAACCCGTACGGGTATCAAAACACCGTATGGTTTTCCCCAAAACCCCCTATTTGGAAACCTAAAACTTTGGGTTACTGGTCCCCAAAAAACACTTTAGGGGAATCTCAACACTCTACGGGCCCCTCAACACTGTACTGGTCCCCAAACACTGTGCGGGTACCTCAACACCGAAACTGGCCCCCAAACCCACCGTACTGGAAATCAAAACACCGTACGGGTTCCAACACTGTACTGGTATTAAAAAACTGTATTGGTACGTCAACCCGTACTGGAAACCCTCAACACCAA
Organism: Cherax quadricarinatus; assembly: GCF_026875155.1. Lineage (NCBI taxonomy): Eukaryota > Metazoa > Arthropoda > Malacostraca > Decapoda > Parastacidae > Cherax > Cherax quadricarinatus. Next base: position 34,221,953 of record NC_069441.1, read on the forward strand.
AACGGTATTCAACACTGTACTGGCACCTAAACCACTGTATTGGACAAACACACCCCAACCCCCCCGGTCCCTTTCCAACCGTACTGGTAAAAACCAAACCCCTGTTTTTGGATCTCAACCCTGAAACTTTTTCCAACTCTTTTTCTGCTCCCCTCAACCTGTACGGGCACATCAAAATGTACTGGTACCTAAAAAACCGGACTGGTATCTAAAACACTCTCTGGTACCTCAACACTTACGGTCCCTAAACCCCGAAATGGTATATCAACACTGAATGCTACCTCAACACCGAAAAGGGAAAATCTAAAACACTTACGGGGTCCCTTTAAACACCGTATGGTATCTCAACACTTTTTACTGGAACCTAAACCATTGTGTTTGGTTCCCCCAACACCGTACTGGAAACCCCCAAAAACCGTAAGGTATCAAAACACCGTACGGGTATCTAAACACCGACGGGTATCTAAACACTGTACGGGATATAAACCCACTTTTGGGTTAACGTAAACACCGTACTGTTTTCTAAACCCACCAAAACTGGTATTTTTAAACACTGTACGGGCCTTTTTCAAAAACTGAAAGGTACATAAAAACCACCGAAACTGGTACCTCAACACTGTACGGGTATATAAAACACTGTACGTATCTCAAACCCCGGGTACTGGTATCTTAACACTGTACTGGTACCTCAACACTGTACTGGCACATCAACACTGTACTGGTACCTCAAAACCGTACTGGTATCTCAACACTCTACTGGTACATCAACACTGTACTGGTACCTCAACACTGTACTGGTATATCAACACTCTACTGCTACCTCAACACCGTACTGGTATCTCAACACTCTACTGCTACCTCAACACCGTACTGGTATCTCAACACTGTACTGGTACCTCAACACCGTACTGGCACCTCAACACTGTACTGGTATCTCAACACTGTACTGGTACCTCAACACTGTACTGGTACCTCAACACCGTACTGGCACCTCAACACTGTACTGGTATCTCAACACTGTACTGGTACCTCAGCACTGTACTGGTACCTCAACACCGTACTGGCACCTCAACACCGTACTGGCAACTAACACCGTACTGGTATCTCAACACCGTACTGGAATCTCAATAGTGTATTGATACCTCAACACCGTACTGGTATCTCAACACCGAACTGGCATCTCAACACTGTACTGGCACCTCAACACTGTATTTGTACATCAACACCGTACTGGTACCTCAACACTGTACTGGTATATCAACACTGTACTGGTATCTCAACACTGTACTGGTACCTCAACACTGTACTTTTACCTCAACACTGTACTGGCACATCAACACTGTACTGATACCTCAACACCGTACTGGTATCTCAACACTCTACTGGTACCTCAACACTGTACTGGTACCTCAACACTGTACTGGCACATCAACACTGTACTGGTATCTTAACACTGTACTGGTACCTCAACACTGTACTGGCACATCAACACTGTACTGGTACCTCAAAACCGTACTGGTATCTCAACACTCTACTGGTACCTCAACACTGTACTGGTACCTCAACACTGTACTGGTATATCAACACTGTACTGCTACCTCAACACCGTACTGGTATCTCAACACTCTACTGGTACCTCAACATCGTACTGGCACCTCAACACTGTACTGGTATCTCAACACTGTACTGGTACCTCAACACTGTACTGGTACCTCAACACCGTACTGGCACCTCAACACTGTACTGGTATCTCAACACTGTACTGGTACCTCAGCACTGTACTGGTACATCAACACCGTACTGGTACCTCAACACTGTACTGGTATATCAACACTGTACTGGTATCTCAACACTGTACTGGTATCTCAACACTGTACTGCTACCTCAACACTGTACTGGCACCTTAACACTGTACTGGTACCTCAAAACCGTACTGGTATCTCAACACTGTACTGGTATATCAACACTGTACTGGTATCTCAACACCGTTCTGGTACCACTACACCTTACTGGCAACTCAACACTGTACTGGTAACTCAACATCGTACTGGTACCTCAACACTGTACTGGTACCTCAACAATGTACTGGTTCCATGATACTGTAATTGTACCTAAACACTGTACTGGTACTTCAACACTGTACTGGTACCTCAACACTGTACTGGTACTTCAACACTGTGCTGGTACCTCAACACCGTACTGGCACCTCAACACTGTGCTGGTACCTCAACACTGTACTGGTACCTCAACACTGTACTGGTACCTCAACACTGTTCTGGTACCTCAACACTGTACTGGTACCTCAACACCGTACTGGCACCTCAACACTGTACTGGTACCTGAGCACTGTACTGGTACCTCAACACTGTACTGGTATATCAACACTGTACTGGTACCTCAACACCGTACTGGTACCTCAACACCGTACTGGCACCTCAACTCTGTACTGGTACTTCAACATTGTACTGGTACCTCAACACCGTTCTGGTACCTTAACACTGTACTGGTACCTCAACACTGTACTGGTACTTGAACACTGTACTGGTACTTCAACACCGTACTGGTACTTGAACACTGTACTGGTGCCTCAACACCGTACTGGTACCTCAACACCTTATTGGTACCTCAACACTGTACTGGTACCTCAACACTGTACTGGTACCTCAACACCGTAATGGTACCTCAACACCGTACTGGTATCTAACACCGTTCTGGTATCTCAACACCGTACTGGTATCTCAACTCTGTACTGGTACCTCAACACCGTACTGGTATCTCAACACCGAACTGGTATCTCAACACTGTACTGGCACCTCAACACTGTATTGGTACATAACACCTTACTGGTACCTCAACTCTGTACTGGTATATCAACACTGTACTGGTATCTCAACACTGTACTGGTATCTCAACACTGTACTGCTACCTCAACACTGTACTGGCACCTCAACACTGTACTTGTACCTCAAAACCGTACTGGTATCTCAACACTGTACTGGTATATCAACACTGTACTGGTATCTCAACACTGTACTGGTACAACAACACTATACTGGCACCTCAACACTGTACTGGTACAACAACACTGTACTGGCACCTCAACACTGTACTGGTACCTCAACACAGTACTGATACGTGAACACTGTACTGGTACGTCAACACTGTACTTGTACCTCAACACCGTACTGGTACCACTACACCTTACTGGCAACTCAACACTCTACTGGTAACTCAACATCGTACTGGTACCTCAACACTGTACTGGTACCTCAACAATGTACTGGTACCATGATACTGTATTTGTACCTCAACACTGTACTGGTACTTCAACACTGTACTGGTACCTCAACACTGTACTGGTACTTCAACACTGTGCTGGTGCCTCAACACCGTATTGGCACCTCAACACTGTACTGGTACCTCAACACTGTACTGGAACCTCAACACTGTACTGGTACCTCAACACTGTTCTGGTACCTCAACACTGTACTGGTACCTGAACACCGTACTGGCACCTCAACACTGTACTGGTACCTGAGCACTGTACTGGTACCTCAACACTGTACTGGTATATCAACACTGTACTGGTACCTCAACACCGTACTGGTACCTCAACACTGTACTGGTATATCAACACTGTACTGGTACCTCAACACCGTACTGGTACCTCAACACCGTACTGGCACCTCAACTCTGTACTGGTACTTCAACATTGTACTGGTACCTCAACACCGTACTGGCACCTTAACACTGTACTGGTACCTCAACACTGTACTGGTACTTGAACACTGTACTGGTATTTCAACACCCTACTGGTACTTGAACACTGTACTGGTACCTCAACACCGTACTGGTACCTCAACACCTTATTGGTACCTCAACACTGTACTGGTACCTGAACACTGTACTGGTACCTCGACACCGTACTGGTACCTCAACACCGTACTGGTACCTCAACACCTTACTGGTACCTCAACACTGTACTTGTACCTCAACACCGTACTAATACCTCAACACCTTACTATCCTCGTCACTTCATCAGAGACTGCAGACGGCGAGCACTAAACATCTTCAACACACCCAGAGAAGACACTGCCGAGAAGAGATACATAGTCCTTCCCACCAACTCCATTGCCAAACATGTTTCCAACATCTTTGCCAAAACATCATTCCAAGTATCTACCTCCACAACCACGACCATCAAGGACATCACCAGTAGTAGGCAGGACAAGCCTCCATCCTCTGCAGGGGTATACATAATCCCTTGTAATGACTGCAACAAGTTATAACGTGGGCGAAACATCAAGGGACCTCCAAACACGTATTTCAGAACACCAATACGCAAGCAGGTCTGAACGACACAAGTAATTCACACAACCACTTGATAAACTTTCAAAACTCCCAAGACTTATCGCCACAGAAGACAACACTCAATACCGAAGAATCCTGGAATCATCACTTATTTCTATATCCGACAACTTCAACCAGAATAGTGGCTTCTATAACATAGCTGAACCACTTGCCAAGAAACTTCTTCATCGCTATCCCACATAAGAACACTGTAAAGGTCTGCTCACAAACTTGTCCAGTCTCCTTTCCAAGCTACCCAAGTTTTTAGACTCTACAACCCAACTCGGTACATCATCAGATGCAGCATTCTTCACCTGACCTCAGCCGGACTATAAATACTCGCGTTCCTTCCACCCCAGGTAGTTCTGTTTGTGACTTGAAAAAGCCCACTGTGTGGGCGAAACGTAGTCAATAAAGGATCACATTATACTGCATTTGTGTTTATATTGCCATTGTGTTTATATTGCCACCTTACTGGTACCTGAACACTGTACTGGTACCTGAACACTGTACTGGTACCTCAACACTGTACTATTACCTTAACACTGTACTACTACCTCAACACCTTACTGGTACCTCAACACTCTACTGGTACCTGAACACTGTACTGGTACCTCAACACCGTACTGGCACCTCAACATCGTACTGGTACCTAAACACCGTACTGGTACCTTAACACTTTATTGGTACCTCAACACCATACTGGTACCTGAACACTGTACGGGCACCTCAACACTGTACTGGTACCTGAACACCGTACTGGTACCTGAACAGAGTACTGGTACCTGAACACTGTACTGGCACCTCAACACTGTACTGGTACCTCATCACTGTACTGGTACCTCAAAACTGTACTGGTACCTCAACACTGTACTGGTACTTCAACACTGAACTGGTAACTCAACACTGTACTGGTACCTCAACACTGTACTGGTGCCTCATCACTGTACTGGTACCTCAACACTGTACTGGCACCTGAACACTGAACTGGTGCCTGAACACTGTACTGGCACCTGGACACTGTACTGGTGTCCCAACACTCTACTGGTACCTGAACACTGTACTGGTACCTGAACACTATTCTCGTACCTGAACACTGTACTGGTACCTCAATACTGTATTGATACCTTAACACTGTACTGGTACCTCAGCACCGTACTGGTACCTCAACACTGTACTGGGTCCTCAACACTGTACTGGTACCTGAAAAATGTACTGGTACCTCAGCACTGTACTGGTAACTTAACATTGTACTGGTACCTCAACACCGTACTGGCACCTCAACACTGTACTGGTACTTCAACACTGTACTGGTACCTCAACACTGTACTGGTACCTCAACACTGTACTGGTACCTCAACACTGTACTGGTACCTCAACACTGTACTGGTACCTCAACACTGTTCTGGTACCTCAACACTGTACTGGTACCTCAACACTGTACTGGTACCTCAACACTATACTGGTACCTCAACACTGTACTGGTACCCCAACACTGTACTGGTACCTCAACTCTGTACTGGACTCAACATGTACTGGGACCTCAACCTGTTTGGAAACCCAACACTGTATTGGGCCTC
>NC_069441.1:34228382-34244756 GCF_026875155.1 Cherax quadricarinatus
TCCACACCGCAATCCAGTGTTGTGTTTGCCTGAAACCACTTTACTCTCTTGATGCTTTAAAATCTGTACTGCTAGTGAAGACTGGTATTTCCAGAGCCACGAATATTCTGGCAGCTGGAGACGTTTCCAGAGTTACTGGGTATCTGATGTTTTCTGGCAGCTGGAGACGTGTCCAGTGTTACTGGGTATCTGATGTTTTCTGGCAGCTGGAGACGTGTCCAGTGTTACTGGGTATCTGATGTTTTCTGGCAGCTGGAGACGTGTCCAGTGTTACTGGGTATCTGATGTTTTCTGGCAGCTGGAGACGTGTCCAGTGTTACTGGGTATCTGATGTTTTCTGGCATCTGGAGACGTGTCCAGTGTTACTGGGTATCTGATGTTTTCTGGCAGCTGGAGACGTGTCCAGTGTTACTGGGTATCTGATGTTTTCTGGCATCTGGAGACGTGTCCAGTGTTACTGGGTATCTGATGTTTTCTGGCATCTGGAGACGTGTCCAGTGTTACTGGGTATCTGATGTTTTCTGGCAGCTGGAGACGTGTCCAGTGTTACTGGGTATCTGATGTTTTCTGGCAGCTGGAGACGTGTCCCAGTGTTACTGGTATCTGATGTTTTCTGGCAGCTGGAGACGTGTCCAGTGTTACTGGGTATCTGATGTTTTCTGGCATCTGGAGACGTGTCCAGTGTTACTGGGTATCTGATGTTTACAACATGATTGTTTAGTGAATTAAATAATAGAGAAATTTACATAGTATCCCGGGAGGCTTGGTGAATGTTTTTGTCTCTGTCCCCGATCAGTAGCAATATATAAGTCGTGCCGAATAGGTAAAACTTTATATTTTGGCTTAAATAGTAACGCTCTTCTTGCTGAACATGGCAAGAGAAAAATTTGTGTATGCAATAATTTCGCAAAAATCATTGTGAACCTAATGATTTTTTTTATTTTATTGTGTTTGTTTATTATTAAATTATTGTAAAGTTATCTAAAATATATTAGTTGTGTGTTTGTGTGTGTGTATGTGTGTGTGTGTGTGTGTGTGTGTGTGTGTGTGTGTGTGTGTGTGTGTATGTGTGTATGTGTGAATCAGATTGGAGGGAGAGGGTATGGAGGAGGTGAATGTATTCAGATAGTTAGGAGTGGACGTGTCAGCAGATGGGTCTATGAAAGATTAGGTGAATCATCGAACTGATGAAGGGAAAAAGGTGAGTGGTGCACTTTGGAGACTGAAGAGACAAAGAACTTTGTCCGTGGAAGCAGAGGAATGTATGAGAGTATAGTTATACCAACGCTCTTATATGGGTGTGAAGCATGGGTAATGAATGTTGCAACAAGGAGAAGGCTGGAGGCAGTGGAGATGTCATGTTTGAGGGTAATGTGTGGTGTGAATATAATACAGAGAGTTCGTTGTTTGGAAATTAGGAGGAGGTGTGGGAAGCCGGCAGGCTGGACGTAAGTCGTGGAGATGGGAAGTACAGTGTCTGTACTCTGAAGAAGGGGTGTTAGTGTTGCAATTTTATAACTCTAGTGTAAGTGCACTTCTGGCAAGACAGTGATGGAGTGAATGATTGTGAAAGAGTTTCTTTCTTGGGCCACCCTGCCTTCGTGGGAGACAGCCTATGTGTTAAAATAATAATAATAATAATAATAATAATAATAATAATAATAAATAATAATAATAATAATAAAAATAATTATATATATATATATATATATATATATATATATATATATTATAATATATATATTATATATATAATATAATATATATATATATAATATATATATATAATAATATATATATATTATTACTATCACATTATTATTATCACACTGGCCGATTCCCACCAAGGCAGGGTAGCCCGAAAAAGAAAAACTTTCACCATCATTCACTCCATCACTGTCTTGCCAGAAGGGTGCTTTACACTACAGTTTTTAAACTGCAACATTAACACCCCTCCTTCAGAGTGCAGACACTGTACTTCCCATCTCCAGGACTCAAGTCCGGCCTGCCGGTTTCCCTGAATCCCTTCATAAATGTTACTTTGCTCACACTCCAACAGCACGTTACGTATTAAAAACCATTTGTCTCCATTCACTCCTATCAAACACGCTCATGCATGCCCGCTGGAAGTCCACGCCCCTCTTACACAAAACCTCCTTTACCCCCTCCCTCCAACTTTTCCTAGGCCGACCCCTACCCCGCCTTCCTTCCACTACAGACTGATACACTCTTGAAGTCATTCTGTTTCACTCCATTCTCTCTACATGTCTGAACCACCTTAACAACCCTTCCTCAGCTCTCTGGACAACAGTTTTGGCAATCCCGCACCTCCTCCTAACTTCCAAACTACGAATTCTCTGCATTATATTCACACCACACATTGCCATCAGACATGACATCTCCACTGCCTCCAGCCTTCTCCTCGCAGCAACATTCATCACCCATGCTTCACACCCATACAAAAGCGTTGGTAAAACTATACTCTCATACATTCCCCTATTTGCTTCCAGTGCAACTCCTTCTCTGCTCCCTCTATCTTTCCTGAGGATCTGATATCCGGATGGGAAGATTGCATATGTTATCATCCTGGTGAGTTTCGTTTCTGTGAGTGCTATGATATCTGGGGATGTCTTCTTGATTCTTACATTCCATTCCTCACATTTATTTGTTATTCCATCCGCATTTGGATACCAAACCTTCAACTTCTTTTCTAAACCTGTGGACTTGGGAGAACGTTGGAGTTGAGGAAGCGGGAGACCTGGCAGGGAACTATGGGGAGGGGGGGGGGGTGCTGTGGAGGTTGAGTTTGTGATGAGGGTGGTGCGGGTAGTGGGTACGGTGTGTGGGTTTTGGGTTAGATTGTTTGGTTGCATTGGGGTTGTCGTGGTTGAGATGCTTCTGTAAGTGGTTCTGAGGAGGTTGTATTTGCTCATCCTCCTGAGTCTGGATTCTCCTGCTCCTCTCCGTCTTTGCCTCTCTTTTCTCCTTGTGTCTTTGTACCCTCTTTCATTGTGTGTGTGTGTGTGTGTATGTGTGTGTGCGTGTGTGTGTGTGCTCACCTAATTATGGTTGCAGGGGTCGAGACTCAGCTCCTGTGTGTGTGTGTGTGTGTGTGTTGTAGTGAGGAAAATCCTTAAATTATTTTCAGAAGAACATTTGTTATTACAGTCTGCTAGAATTTTTCTCTGGATTCTATTCAGGACATTTAGGAAGAAGCTGAGAGCTTCCTCGCGTCGGAGGACATGAAAAGCAAATCCCCGAGATGGGTAATGAGGCCACATTCATCTCCCATTTAGAACCAACTTCTGCTGCTATTGCTCCTCCGCTCACCACAGGAACCCACCCCGCCCTCTACACTGACGATATTCCTCTATCTTTACCTTTCTTCCCTTGGCTGTGAAACTTTCAGTCCCTTGCGGAAGAAACAGTTCTTTTACTAACATTCATCTTTCAACTTTTAAAACAATTAGGGTCATACATGAAATTTATGTGAAGCTAAACAACTTACTTCTGACATTGTCCCCATTGCATCCTCATTCCAAGAACTCTGCACTCGTATGTCTTATCTAATACCGTCCACACGATAAACATTGTATGTAGAATAAATTAAGAGAGTTGTCAGAAAAGAAAATCCTAATAGTACAGGTTAGAACGAAACATCGCACCTTCATCACTGAAGCTGCTTGTATCTCTCACCAGAACATGAAGCATCACACCTCACTGAAGCTGCTTGTATCTCTCACCTACTGAGAGATTCCAGATATCTTCGAGATCAGAATATTTAGTTTTTTATGACATTTGACAGCATGTTGGGGACACTTGTCATTCCGCTAATGCCGTGGCTGCTAGGTCATTACTAAATATATAATGCTGATGGGTTACTATATGCTTCTACTGCTACAATTTTATTATCTTGCCTTCATCTTTCTGTCACCTGGTAATGGTTAATTTCTGTCACCTGGTAATGGTTAACTTGATGTTATCTCATTCTTGCTTGAGTCGTAGACGTGAACATATCTACCTGCATTTCCTACTCATTTATGTAACATTCCGAGTTCTTGAAGTAGTGCTGGTTGAAACAAGAAAGTCCTAAGGCTATCATCCATATATATTAGAAAGAACTCATTTAAAATTAAGTCCTTTCTAAAATTTTCTCTTATACATTTAAAGATATATATCTTTTTCATTTATGTTAATGTAAAAATTAATAATTTTGTACCAAATGAGCCTTGGAAAACTTACCTAACCTTATTACAATAAGTGCAATTTAATTTAGACTAATCCAATTAAAAATATTTTAGATAAGTTTACAATAATTTAATAATAAACAAGCGCAAAGAAATGTATTTTTTTCGGTAGATTCAAAAATTATTTTTGCGAAATTATTGCATACACAAATTTTTGCTTGCCTTATTCGGTAAGAAGAGCATTGCTATTTAAAACAAAATCTAAAGTTTTACCTATTCGGCGCGATATACATATATAAAATATATATATATATATATATATATATATATATATTATATATATATATATATATATATATATATATATATATATATATATATATATATATATATATATATATATATATATATATATATGCAAAACAACCACTCTGAAAGAATAGAAAAATTCCAAGCGCTTTCGTGACTACTCACATTATCAAGGAACTATGAAAGTGAAGCATCCAAGGAAGCTATATGAGGGGTCGACCAGCACCTCACTATCAGATCCCACAACGGTTAAACACGTGACGCGCGGCGAGCCAACTTGGATAGGTCCTTTGCAAAACTCACCCCCAAGCTATTTATTTGTCCAGTGTATTATTAAATTCTTCCCAAATTCTATTAATTATAAATGGATCTAATTTATATAAACCAAAGGAAATATTCATATTATTGTCAAAACTGCTTTTTATGAAACAAGATTCAATTATATTCCTGTCGACCATGGACTTGCTTGATACTACTTTCTCAACTTTTTGAAAATCAATTGGATGGTTAAAATCTCTTACATGAATAAATAGAGCATTGGAATCTTGTCCAGTTCTAATGCTATATTTATGTTGTTTTAATCTTAGTTCGAGATTTTTACCAGTTTGACCGTAATAAACTTTATCGCAAATTTTACAAGGAATCTTATAGACACATCCATCAGCATTTTGGGGGGAATTCTCTATCAAAAGTTTTTTTACTGTATCAAGATTTTTGAATACAACTTTAATATTAAAGTTATGAAATAGGTAATGATTTAAAATATCCAAGAAATGTAATTGATAAATCTTTTAAAGTTGCTAGGAACACTTTTTATAATCCAAAAAAGGGCAACCAGCCTTATTCAACTAAAAATATGTTGGTTCTCCCTTACCATGAAAACTTGGTTGATATGCCTTCTCTTCTTAAGACTTTTAATATTAAAGTTGTATTCAAAAATCTTGATACAGTAAAAAAAACTTTTGATTAAGAATTCCCCCAAAATGCTGATGGATGTGTCTATAAGATTCCTAGTAAAAGTTGCGATAAAGTTTATTACGGTCAAACTGGTAAAAATCTCGAACTAAGATTAAAACAACATAAATATAGCATTAGAACTGGACAAGATTCCAATGCTCTATTTATTCATGTAAGAGATTTTAACCAAATCCAATTGATTTTCAAAAAGTTGAGAAAGTAGTATCAAGCAAGTCCATGGTCGACAGGAATATAATTGAATCTTTTTCATAAAAGCAGTTTTGACAATAATATGAATATTTCCTTTGGTTTTTTATAAATTAGATCCATTTATAATTAATAGAATTTGGGAAGAATTTAATAATACACTGGACAAATAAATAGCTTGGGGGTGAGTTTTGCAAAGGACCTATCCAAGTTGGCTCGCCGCGCGTCACGTGTTTAACCGTTGTGGGATCTGAGAGTGAGGTGCTGGTCGACCCCTTGTATAGCTTCCTTGGATGCTTCACTTTCATAGTTCCTTGATAATGTGAGTAGTCACGAAAGCGCTTGGAATTTTTCTATTCTTTCAGAGTGGTTTTTTTTGCATATTTTGAAATCACCTGTTTACTATGATTTTATTGCATATATATATATATATATATATATATATATATATATATATATATATATATATATATATATATATATATATATATATATATTATAATATATATGCAAAACAACCACTCTGAAAAAATAGAGAAATTCCAAGCGCTTTCGTGACTACTCACATTATCAAGGAACTATGAAAGTAAAGCATACAAGGAAGCTATATAAGGGGTCAGGCCAGCACCTCACTATCAGATCCCACAACGGTTAAACACCTGACGCGCGCCGACCCAACTTGGATAGGTCCTTTGCACAACTCACCCACAAACTATTCTACCCAAGAAAATTTAAAAATTATTTGTCCAGTGTATTATTAAATTCTTCCCAAATTCTATTAATTATAAATGGATCTAATTTATATAAACCAAAGGAAATATTCATATTATTGTCAAAACTGCTTTTTATGAAACAAGATTCAATTATATTCCTGTCGACCATGGACTTGCTTGATACTACTTTCTCAACTTTTTGAAAATCAATTGGATGGTTAAAATCTCTTACATGAATAAATAGAGCATTGGAATCTTGTCCAGTTCTAATGCTATATTTATTGAAATTGCTGTTAACGGTTTCTAGAAACCGTTAACAGCAATTTCAATAAATATAGCATTAGAACTGGACAAGATTCCAATGCTCTATTTATTCATGTAAGAGATTTTAACCATCCAATTGATTTTCAAAAAGTTGAGAAAGTAGTATCAAGCAAGTCCATGGTCGACGGGAATATAATTGAATCTTGTTTCATAAAAAGCAGTTTTGACAATAATATGAATATTTCCTTTGGTTTATATAAATTAGATCCATTTATAATTAATAGAATTTGGGAAGAATTTAATAATACACTGGACAAATAATTTTTAAATTTTCTTGGGTAGAATAGTTTGTGGGGTGAGTTGTGCAAAGCACCTCTCCAAGTTGGGTCGGCGCGCGTCAGGTGTTTAACCGTTGTGGGATCTGATAGTGAGGTGCTGGCCAGACCCCTTATATAGCTTCCTTGTATGCTTTACTTTCATAGTTCCTTGATAATGTGAGTAGTCACGAAAGCGCTTGGAATTTCTCTATTTTTTCAGAGTGGTTGTTTTGCATATTCCGAAATCACCTGTTTACTGTGATCTTATTGCATATATATATATATATATATATATATATATATATATATATATATATATATATATATATATATATATATATGTATATATATGCAAGACAAGCCACGGGGGGTGGAAATCTTTAGCTCAAGTACTTTAACACTTCTTAGTGTGTCATCAGGAGCTGTGCAATGTTGCAATGACAGCAACAGGAGGAGTAGGGTAAGTTTTCAGAGAGAGGCAGTGTAGAGTCACCAGCCAGTCTCACACTGTCTGGGGAAGGCAAGTGGGATGACACCCCCCCCCCCACACACACACCCCATATGGGGGCGGGTGGGGGCAGGCCTCACAGTTTGCAGATAGCATGAGGAAAGTACTAGAAGATAGTTAATAGCTAGCCCTCAGCTTCTAACTGCCGAGAACAGGTAATGTGGCGTTAAAAATTACATTACATACCTTCATTTACAACCTTCTAACTAATGAAATAGAGGGGAAAGAATCCCTCATCTGTCAACGGTGTGGTAGAACCTTCCAGAACATTCAGGAAATACTCGAAGTATCAGTTAATATGTCTTTGTGAATTTTCCTGTTCAGGCTTCCTGTCTCATAATAACTTGACTATTCTTAATGCCATTCCTACTGTTATCAACTTTTATCCGCTAATATTATTATCATCATTATAATATTACCAACAACCTGATTCATTAAACCACTAAACTAGTTGTAATCACAATGTTGCAGCCAGTGTACCTAACACGTCCAGTGTACCTTGTACCAGTGTACCTTGTACCAGTGTACCTTGTACCAGTGTACCTTGTACCAGTGTACCTGGAGGTGTTAGGTCTCAGTAGTTATACCGACGACAGACCTAACATTAAAATATCAACATTGACGTACTTGCTTCGGCAGTACATTTACTAAAATTGGAACGATACAGAGAAGATTAGCATGAGCCCTGCGCAAGGATGACACGCAAAATCGTGAAGCGTTCCACATTTTTTCATTCGTCTCTCAACCTATGAGCGGTGAGGATGTGCGCTGCTGCTGCCCCTAGTGTTGATTAGTGGCAGTTATTTTTTCACAGCATGGCGCAGGCCAGCCGGAGACGCATCAATACACTCTGTGTTGAGCTTATCCATGGGGCTGTGACAGGAACTTCTATGGAGCTGCTACTACCTGCAATCATACGAGATACATATGGTATTGCTAACAAGGAGATATGTGGAGTAGCGCTGAATGGCACGACGAGGATATTTGTCAAGTTTAACTTGGCAAGTGTGTATGAGGCGGTGGTGGACAAGTACCAGGAGGTTACTTTGGCAGTTAACTATGCTGTGACCGTGCGACTTAACGACGTATCTCGCCATTACACATGGGTTAAGATTAGAAATGTGCCTTTCGAGGCGGATGATTCTAACATGTCTTGCGATGGGTAAATATGATATAGTACATATGGCCACTGTTGGGAGGTGGGCTACTGGGCCATACGCAGGGATACCCGAAGGAACGTATTCTGTGAAGATGACGTTACGTTACCCTATTCCGTCGTACGTAATGCTGCCAGAATTTCGGACCCAGGTGTTTGTGACATACCCTGGGCAACGCCGGACCTGTCGGTTGTATGGGTCATATGATCACCTAGCGGCTCTGTGTGGAAGGAGACGTAGCAACATGGAACAACGGCAACGACATGTAGCAGAAGAAAAGAGTGAGGAGCAAGATTTGCCTTATGTGACTCTGCCTACACAAGGTGGGTCCTGAAGTGAGGAGGTCGAGAGAGTGGAGGAGGAGTCAGCAGGTGTGACGAGGGGGAGGAAACCCCTTCATTGAACGTAGCTCAGGTGTTGGAAGAGAACACCCTGAATGCTAGTGATAGCGATGTGGAAGACTCATTAGCCAAGGCTTTAAAATGTGTTATTGGATGACAAGAGTATTGGGCAGGTTGGGAGTCCAGACCTAGTTCTTGGGCCTGCTGTGGATGAAGGCATGGAACAGGATAAGCGGTCGGCGCAGTGTGATATGAATGTCTTGAAGATGCAAGCGGTGGAGGTCCACCGGGACACTGTAATAGACGACATGATGCAAGCAGAGGGAGCGTCACGAAAGTGCGCTGCTGCGCTATCTGACTCCGAGGAAGTGCTCACGCCTGCTCAGTGCACTGGGAAAAAGTCCGGGGCGGAAGTTACAACAGAGAGGATCCAGCGGCCCTAAGGGGCAGGAGTTGGTTAAGAGCGTTCCTAAAGGGAGCTAGAGGGATCGAGGTGTCACGAAACGATCTGGTGGCAAGACAGTACCAGGGTCAAGAAGAAAAACCACTCTGTAGGCTTCAAGTGCATGACATTGAACATTAATGGATTGCGATCAGAGAGAAAGTGTGTATGGTTTAGTGAATATTTGGTGCGTAAGAGTGTTGATGTGGCGTTCGTGCAGGAACACAACTACAGACCAGGCTATGAGTTGAAGATGAATGGGTATAATGTGCATGTGGAGCATGCGATAAGGTTGAAAGGAGGAGTAACCATCCTGGTAAGGGAAACTAGCCCGTTCGTAGTGAGGCATTGTGAGGGTGTGGGGGGGAGGGTGATTCGTGGGATGGGTGGTGGGGGGAGGGTACAGATGAGTTCGGTGTGTGTGTATGGTCCGGCAGAGGGAGTGTGCGTATTAAGAATAAATTTGTGAAGGATGTCCTAGTATATTATTTATCCTTCTAGTATATTATTTGCGTGGGTTGGGCCCGGGGGTAGCTTGAATTGGTGGTGATTGGAAAATTTTGTGATAAGGCGTAAGGGCGTGGAACCTAGAGGGCAGGGGATTTTTCGGGGATTTTGGGGGGAAATTTTTAAATGGGGTGGGGGTTAATGGACGTTGGGGGGGTGGGGCTGTAGAACATACTTTTTGTTAGACGTGGATATGCGGCTAAGCTCGATCGCTTGTACGTGCCCCGAACAGTAATAGTGAGCAGAGTTGCGTGTGGGGATAAAAGTTTTTTTTCGGATCACAGGGGAGTACTGGTGGACCTCGAATGGGAGGGGTTGCCTAGAAGGGGTCAAGGTTATTGGGAAATTAAATGTGAAGCTGTTGCAGGGGAGGAATGTCGTCAGTCTTTGTGCAATTGTGGGAACGGTTGGTGGATGAGGCGCCGGGGATGATTCTCTGGTTTAAAATTTGGGGGGATTCGGTGGTTTAAAACTCGCATCAGAGAATATTATATTTGTCGTGTGTGGAATAATAACCGGTTAAAGTATGGGTTTCAAAGATATCTTGAAGGGCAGCTGCGTGACTGTTATGCAAGAGGAGGAGCAAGCTATCCAGTGCAGGACATTGAGGGTTTAAAGGAAAGTATTAGGGTATTGCAAAACGAGCATTTTGATGGTGCGTGAATTATGGGAGGATTGGAAGAAGTGCTATGGGGTGATCGGCCGTCGGCTTGCGTGTTAAACCAAGTGTCTACATATCCACTCAAACCCTCTGTCGTTACCAATGCTTGACCCGCTCTATACCCTTCCATCCCTACACGTACGTTTAACCCCATCATCTCCATAGTCACTCCTCTTTCTCTGGCCCCTTAAGTCATATATGCAAAGCTTGGGCATCCGTGAAGTAGCATTAGGGAAAATGGGAAGGTATGTGCAGTGTGAGCTTGATGGTCAAGATCGGGAGGCATTAGGTGGGCCGATTACGGAGTGTGAAATTTGGCAGGCGTTGTCAGGGGTGAGCTTGGGAAAGGCGCCGGGTATAGATGGGCTGCCAAATGATTTTTATGTAAAGAACTGGGGAGTTCTGAGTTTTGTTATAGTAAGGTTGTTTAACATACTTAAGGCGGCTGCGGTAATGGGAGAGCAGCAACGGACGGCCGTTGTTGTGTTGGTAACCAAAAGGGGAGCGGGCAACGGGAATGGATTATCGGGCTCTCTCGCTTATTTTGGGGGAGATATAAGTTGTCGCGAGAATATTGGGAACAGAATCAAGAGGAGATAGGTAGGTAATTGATAGGGGCAATATGGGGTGACAGGAAGGTCAATGTATGAAGGGCATGGCATGATTCGAGAATTTATAGAGAGACGGGGGGAGTTGGTGATGGGGGTGTATTGGCGTTAGATTGGAAGGCTGCTTATGAAAAGCGTGGAAAGGGAAGCATTATGAAGGTTTATGCGTTGGCAAGGTTTTGGGGAAGAAATAATATCTTGGGGAAAATTTAAATTTTATCAGGGGGGCGGGCGATGAGGGGGCAGGTTAACGGGAGGCTAGAATTAAAATACAGATGCTCCAAGGTTGCCCACTATCGCAAATATTGTTTGCGTGTATACAGGATCCATTTTAATAGGGCCATTCGGAGGGGATGTTGCGGAGGTGGGAGGGTACGACCGGGGGGACGGGGGGGCTGGTATCGTAGGTTATGTGGATGACAGGACTGTTTTGGTAGAGGTAATAGGGACTTGCTTAGGGTGGGTAAAGGTGGTGGATGTGTTTAGGGAGGCTTCAGGGATGAAAATTAATGTTGAGAAGACTAAGTTTCTGGACCTAAGGGATAGTACACATGGGGATGAGGTGGTAGGGGGTGGGTGGAGTGTGGTGAATCAACTATTGATATGTGGGATAGTTTATGTGAGATACACGGGTGGCTCAAGAGGTGAATTTGGTGCGAATAGTGGATGGAGTATTGAAAAGACTTGGTGGTTTGAGGGCGGCACAACTAACGCTGCATCAAAGAGTAATAGTGACGAACGTGCTATTGTACAGCAAGTTATGGCATGTCGTTGTCATGTACCCGCTGATGCGACGTGAGGTAAAACGTTTACAACATGGGTTTTTTAGGTTTATATGGGGATCGGGCTGCGAATGGTTAAGTAGAGTGGTGTTAACATTTCCGGTCAGTCGGGGAGGGCTGGGACTTATACCTCTGGAAAAAAGGATGATGAGCGTGTACCTAAAACGAAGTTTTATAAGGGAGGGGTGCGGGAGGGGAGGTGGACTTGTGAGAGTACGTAAGGATATGCAACGGTGGTGGTGGGGGGGTAGGGATTTAATAGTTGGTGAGGCCATGTTGAGGTTTTTAATGACAGTGAGCGATCCCTCGTGTGTTAAATTGCGGGTCCTTGAAGGAGTGGAAGGTAGGTCAGTGGTGGCTGCTGTTGAAGGAGCATACCCTATGTATGCGTGGAACGAAATATGGACGCGTCTAAAACAATTACGTGTAAAACCGGGTGTTTGGGAGGTAATGTTTAGATTTTTGCATGGGATTTTGCCGTCTGGGGTTGTCCTATTCAATAGGAGGATAAGGGAGGGAGGGGAATGTAGAGCGTGTGGAAGCATGGAGACAATTTTTCATGTGGTATATTTTTGTGACTGTATAGAAATTGTGCGGTCTGGTTAGGAAAGGTGTTAGGTAGTGGGTGGGGGAGGGTTGCAGGTGGTTGCGGGCTTTAAGTTTGGATTTAGGTGGAGTGAGTAAGATGGTGGATGAATACAGGGCGTATTTGGTCACGGATTTTATTTATCGAACGTCATGTTCCAATGAGGGAGGAGGCGTTGGATTAGAGGATAAAGGTGTTAGCTGTGACATTTTAAACAGAACTAAGTGTCGTAATAGGAAATTTTATGGAGGGAGTTGGGAGACTGCTTTTATAGCTTGAGAGCTATCGGAGTTTTAGGGGTTGATGGATTTATGGGATTAACGTGCAATGTAAAGGGGTCGGTGGCGGGGCTGTGCTTTCCCATATAAGGACAGAGTGAAAGGGTTAGTGAGGCAGAGAATGAATATAAGTACAGAGACATAAGTGGCCTTGACAGTGTGGAAGAGCGGGTTGTTAGTTGTGAACGATACAAGTACTTCAATTTTAATTGATAAATTATGTTACTAGACAAAGGACAGCAGATGTCGTGAATGTATGGAATATTATATATCTGAAACCGAAATTATTGGAGTGTGTTAATTAAATGACAAAGTGGGAGTGGGAGCACTGTGGTGAGTGCGAATATATATAACACATAATATTGCGTCTGTGTAGGAAACTTTCAGTATTTACCGACTTGTGAAGGTCATGCACTAGTTATTATTTATAAAAAGACTTACATCTTAGTAGTGTTTTAATGAAATTGTTCCAAAAAGTTTTAGAAAAGCTTTGCTCAATCTATTGTTATTATTACATATTGTATTTTTTCATGGGCGCTCTATATAGCCCCGTGAAGTTTCAGGTCATACCTTTGGAGTTGACATAATATTGTATATGATGGATGACATATGATTAGCTTTTTGTTAGCTCTTTTAACTGGTCGGTTGATAAAAGTGTTATGCACTTTCATATAATCATATATTATATTACCCTACCTTCCTGCGAAAGGAGTGAAGTTATGGGAGTCTAGTACAGAGAATATATACGTTGTAACATGAAGCCATGTACTATTGATAATTATGATCTATACTCAATATAATAGAGGTTATTACTAGAACATAACAGTTGTTTCAGATGTGACTAAATGCAATTATTTATGCAATAATAATAAGTTAAATATGAAGATTGAGTTACGGAGGTCAGGTTGGATTGACGCGAGAAAAAAAAAGGGTGGGGGAGGTATTTGTCTTTCTTTCAGAATGTAATGTCGTACATTCCGTGGCAGGATGTACAGAACGTAATGATGTATCATTTCCGTGTCACAGGATGTACAATGTTTGGTGTGTACATTACCGTGTCAGGATGTACACAATGTATGCTGATAAATATCCGTTACCAGGATGTACAATGATAAGCATAGCTGTACCATTGGCCGTTGGCAGTATGTACATATATGTTTGTGTAACAAACCCCGTTACAGATGTACAATGTAAAGCTGTGTACAATCCGTGGTCAGTATGTAACAATGTTTGAGTGTACACTTCCGTATGGCAGGATGTACAAAATGTATTGGTGTACATTATTCCGTTACAGGATGTTAGTCAACAATGGCTAAGGTGTAATCATTTACACGTGCAAGGATAGTACAATGTATGGTGTACATCCGTGGCAGGAATGTACAAATGTTTGGTGTAACAATCCGCGTGGAAGATGTACAATGTAAGGTGTACATTTTTCGCGTGGCAAGGATGAACAATGATTTGGTGTACAATTCCGTGGCAAGACGTCAACGTAAGGTGTACATTTACCGTGGCAGAGATTATACAAAGTATTGGTGTACATCCGTGGCAGGTATGTACAATGTTTGGTGTAACAATCCGAGGCAGGATGTCAACGTAAGGTGTACATTCCGTTAGCATGAAGTAGCAATGTTTTTGTGTACATTCCGTGTGCATGATGTACAATGTAAGGTGTACAATTCCGTGGTCCATGATGTACAATGTATGGTGTCCATATTCCGTTGCAAGGAATAACAACTTAAGGTGGTAACAAAGTCCGTGGCAGAATGTACAATGTTTGGTGTACATTTCCTTGCAAAGGATGTACAATGTTTGGTGTACATTCCGTGGCAGGATGTACAAAAACGTAAATGAGGAGGTGTACATTCCGTGGCAGTATTACAATATATGTGTACATTCCGGAAGCAAAATTTAACTGGGTGCAGATGTAACATGTGAATGTGTAATATTTCCAGTGGCAGGATTAACAATGTTTGGCGTACATCTACCGGGGCAAGGATGTACAATGTAAGGTAGTTCATTCCTTGGCAGGATTTACAATGTTTGGTGATATTCATATTTCCGTGTCAGGAAATTACATAAATGTGTTGGATGTACATTCCGTGGGCATGATAACAAACGTAAGGTGTACATTCCGTGGCAGTATGTAACAAAAAAAAGTTTGGTGAACATTCCGTGGCAGGATGTACAATGTAAAGGTGTACATTCCGTCCGTTGCAAGATGAACAATTTATTGGTGTACATTCCGTGGCAGGAAGTACAAACGTAAGGTGTACATACCGTGGCTGAAGTACAAAGTTTTGGTGTACATGATTCCGTTGCGGATTACAATGTTTGGTGTACAATCGCGTGGCAAGTATGTACACGAAAGGTGTACATTCCGGTTGCGATGTACCACAGAGTTGTAGGTGTACATTCCGTGGCAGGATGTACAATGTAAGGTGTACATTCCGTGGCAGGATGTACAATGTAAGGTGTACATTCCGTGGCAGGATGTACAATGTAAGGTGTACATTCCGTGGCAGATGTCAATGTAAGGTGTACATTCCGTGGCAGGATGTACAATGTAAGGTGTACATTCCGTGGCAGGATGTACAATGTAAGGTGTACATTCCGTGGCAGGATGTACAATGTAAGGTGTACATTCCGTGGCAGGATGTACAATGTAAGGTGTACATTCCGTGCAGGATGTACAATGTAGGTGTACATTCCGTGGCAGGATGTACAATGTAAGGTGTACATTCCGTGCAGGATGTACAATGTAAGGTGTACATTCCGTGGCAGGATGTACAATGTAAGGTGTACATTCCGTGGCAGGATGTACAATGTAAGGTGTACATTCCGTGGCAGGATGTACAATGTAAGGTGTACATTCCGTGGCAGGATGTACAATGTAAGGTGTACATTCCGTGGCAGGATGTACAATGTAAGGTGTACATTCCGTGGCAGGATGTACAATGTAAGGTGTACATTCCGTGGCAGGATGTACAATGTAAGGTGTACATTCCGTGGCAGGATGTACAATGTAAGGTGTACATTCCGTGGCAGGATGTACAATGTAAGTGTACATTCCGTGGCAGGATGTACAATGTAAGGTGTACATTCCGTGGCAGGATGTACAATGTAAGGTGTACATTCCGTGGCAGGATGTACAATGTAAGGTGTACATTCCGTGGCAGGATGTACAATGTAAGGTGTACATTCCGTGGCAGGATGTACAATGTAAGGTGTACATTCCGTGGCAGGATGTACAATGTAAGGTGTACATTCCGTGGCAGGATGTACAATGTAAGGTGTACATTCCGTGGCAGGATGTACAATGTAAGGTGTACATTCCGTGGCAGGATGTACAATGTAAGGTGTACATTCCGTGGCAGTATGTACAATGTAAGGTGTACATTCCGTGGCAGATGTACAATGTAGGTGTACATTCGTGGCAGGATGTACAATGTAAGGTGTACATTCGTGGCAGGATGTACAATGTAAGGTGTACATTCCGTGGCAGATGTACAATGTAAGGTGTACATTCCGTGGCAGGATGTACAATGTA
>NC_069441.1:34245256-34275256 GCF_026875155.1 Cherax quadricarinatus
ACCCTTTACCTCAAAACCACCGGATATCCAACTGCTTTTAACCTTAAAAGAAGTTTTTTTCATGAAGCCACAGATGCCTTTATGTGTTAAAGTGGATAAAGTTTTGTAAAAGACGCACAGACACACAACACACACACACACACACACACACACACACCACCACTCACACACACACGCACACGCACACACACACACACACACACACACACACACACACACACACACACACACACACACACACACACACACACACACACAACACAGGGCAAAGCTCCTGATCATGGGTGACTTTAACCACAAGGAGATCGAATGGGAGAACTTGGAGCCACATGGGGGCCAAGATACATGGAGGGCTAAGATGATGGAGGTGGTACTGGAAAACTTCATGTGCCAACACGTAAGGGACACTACAAGAGAGAGAGAGGAGAGGATGAACCAGCAAGGCTGGACTTAGTATTCACCTTGAGTAGTGCAGATATCGAGGACATCACATATGAAAGACCCCTTGGGCCAGTGACCATGTGGTTTTAAAGCTTCGAATACACAGTAGAGCTACAAGTGGAGGGAGAAGCAGGAAGGCCAGGACGAATGAAGCTAAACTACAAGAAAGGGGACTACACAGGAATGAGGAACTACCTGAACGGGGTTCAGTGGGACAGAGAACTGGCAGGGAAGCCAGTAAATGAGATGATGGAATATGTAGCAACAAAATGCAAGGAGGCTGAGGAGAGGTTTGTACCCAAGGGTAACAGGATTAATGAAAAGCCAGGATGAGCCCATGGTTTACCCAAAGGTGCAGGGAGGCAAAAACCAAGTGTGCTAGGGAATGGAAGAAATATAGAAGGCAAAGGACCCAGGAGAATAAGGAGAACAGTCGTAGAGCCAGAAACGAATATGCACAGATAAGAAGGGAGGCCCAAAGACAATATGAAAATGACATAGCAGCGAAAGCCAAATCTGACCCGAAACTGTGTACAGCCACATCAGGAGGAAAACAACAGTCAAGGACCAGGTAATCAGGCTAAGGAAGGAGGAGGAGAGACAAACAAAATGACCGTGAAGTATGTGAAGAACTCAACAAAGATTCAAAAAAGTGTTCACAGAGGAGACAGAAGGGACTCCAGAAAGACGGAGAGGTGGGGCACACCACCAAGTGCTGGACACAGTGCACACAACCGAGGAAGAAGTGAAGAGGCTTCTGAGTGAGCTAGATACCTCAAAGGCAATGGGGCCAGATAACATCTCCCCATGGGTATTGAGAGAGGGAGCAGAGGCGCTATGTGTACCCGTAACAACAATATTCAATACATCTATCGAAACAGGGAGATTACCTGAGGCATGGAAGACAGCAAATGTAGTCCCAATCTTTAAAAAAGGAGACAGACATGAAGCATTAAACTACAGACCAGTGTCACTGACACGTATAGTATGCAAAATCATGGAGAAGATTATCAGGAGAAGAGTGGTGGAACACCTAGAAAGGAATGATCTCATCAACAGCAGCCAACATGGTTTCAGGGACGGGAAATCCTGTGTCACAAACCTACTGGAGTTCTATGACATGGTGACAGCAGTAAGACAAGAGAGAGAGGGGTGGGTGGATTGCATTTTCTTGGACTGCAAGAAGGCGTTTGACACAGTTCCACACAAGAGATTGGTGCAAAAACTGGAGGACCAAGCAGGGATAACAGGGAAGGCACTACAATGGATCAGGGAATACTTGTCAGGAAGACAGCAGCGAGTCATGGTACGTGGCGAGGGTCAGAGTGGGCACCTGTGACCAGCGGGGTCCCACAGGGGTCAGTCCTAGGACCAGTGCTGTTTCTGGTATTTGTGAACGACATGACGGAAGGAATAGACTCTGAGGTGTCCCTGTTTGCAGATGACGTGAAGTTGATGAGAAGAATTCACTCGATCGAAGACCAGGCAGAACTACAAAGGGATCTGGACAGGCTGCAGACCTGGTCCAGCAATTGGCTCCTGGAGTTCAATCCCACCAAGTGCAAAGTCATGAAGATTGGGGAAGGGCAAAGAAGGCCGCAGACGGAGTACAGTCTAGGGGGTCAGAGACTACAAACCTCACTCAAGGAAAAAGATCTTGGGGTGAGTATAACACCAGGCACATCTCCTGAAGCGCACATCAACCAAATAACTGCTGCAGCATATGGGCGCCTAGCAAACCTCAGAACAGCATTCCGACATCTTAATAAGGAATCATTCAGGACCCTGTACACCGTGTACGTTAGGCCCATATTGGAGTATGCGGCACCAGTTTGGAACCCACACCTAGCCAAGCACGTGAAGAAACTAGAGAAAGTGCAAAGGTTTGCAACAAGACTAGTCCCAGAGCTAAGAGGTATGTCCTACGAGGAGAGGTTAAGGGAAATCAACCTGACGACACTGGAGGACAGGAGAGATAGGGGGGACATGATAACGACATACAAAATACTGAGAGGAATTGACAAGGTGGACAAAGACAGGATGTTCCAGAGATTGGACACAGTAACAAGGGGACACAGTTGGAAGCTGAAGACACAGATGAATCACAGGGATGTTAGGAAGTATTTCTTCAGCCACAGAGTAGTCAGTAAGTGGAATAGTTTGGGAAGCGATGTAGTGGAGGCAAGGATCCATACATAGCTTTAATCAGAGGTATGATAAAGCTCACGGCTCAGGGAGAGTTGACCTAGTAGCGATCAGTGAAGAGGCGGGGCCAGGAGCTCGGACTCGACCCTCGCAACCTCAACTAGGTGAGTACACACACAAACACACAAACACACACAGGCACACACACACACACACAGATTCACACACACACAGACACACACACACACACACGCACACGCACACACACACGCACACGCACACACGCACACACACACGCCTCCACTACATCACTTGCTAGGCTATTCCGCTTCCTGACTACTCTATGAGTGAAGAAATACTTCCTAACATCCCTGTGACTCGTCTGAGTCTTCAGCTTCCAATTGTGACCCCTTGTTTCTTTGTACCATCTCTGGAACATCCTGTCTCTGTCCACCTTATGTATTTCACGCAGTATTTTGTATGTCATTATCATATTTCCCCCTGACCCTCCAGTCCTCCAGTGTCGTCAATCCGATTTCCCTCAAGCTTTCATCGTAGGACATTCCCCTGAGCTCCGGAAAAGCCTTGTTGCAAACCTTTGTACTTTCACTAATTTATTGACGTGTTTGACCAGGTGTGGATTCCAAACAGGTCCTGCATACTCCAGTATGGGCCTGACGTACACAGTGAATATTGTCTTGAACGAGTCCTTACTATGGTATCGGAACGCTATTCTCAAGTTTGCCAGGCGCCCATATGCTGCAACAGTTATCTGGTTGATGTGTGCCTCCGGAGACGTGCTAGGGGTTATGGTCACCCCAAGATCTTTCTCTTTTAGTGAGGTTTGCAGTCTTTGTCCACCTAGCCTATATTCTGTCTGCGGCCTTCTTTACCCTTCCCCAATCTTCATGACTTTGCATTTGGCAGGGTTGAATTCGAGAAGCCAGTTGCTGGACCAAGTATTCAGCCTATCCAGGGCTCTTTGAAATCCTCCCTGATCCTCATCTGATTTAATTCTTCTCATTAACTTCACATTGTTGCGGCCCCTGCCAAACTAGCGGTTAAATAGTTAACCTGCCGGCCGGCAGTACCACTGGGTGCGTCATCAAACCCAATGTGGGGGCTGCTGAGCCGGCCTTAGAGCAGTAAGAGCCTGAGTGCCTCACGGTACACACCTAAGCAGTAGGTACCTGACCACCGAAGGGTACACGTCTACTGGCTTTAGTAACAGTATGTACCAGAGCGCCTCGCTGTACACACCTAAGCAGTAGGTACCTGACCACCGAAGGGTACACGTCTACTGCTTAGGTGTGTACAGCGAGGCGCTCTGGTACATACACTCCAACCTTTTCTTCATGTAATGTCCCACTAAACAGCATCTGACGACTCCGGCCCACAGTTGATCAACGTAGACGGTGAGTCCACAGACATCACCGGTAGTCCAGTAAATCCTCTCCAAAGGCGGTTGACACACCGCTAGCCGAACACCATGCTGCAAGCTCACTGAATGCGGCCGTCAAGTAACTGAGGCCAACAGACTCAGTGAGCTGCGGTGAGCGGTTCTTCTAACGCCAGTAGATAGGTACGATTCGGTGGTCAGGTACCTACTGCATAGACGTGTACCCTGAGGAGTTCAGGTACTTAATGTTGAAGCCAGTAGACGTGTACCCTTCGGTGGTCAGGTACCTACTGCTTAGGTGTGTACAGCGAGGCGCTCAGGTACATAATATTTCTAAAGCCAGTAGACGTGTACCCTTCGGTGGTCAGGTACCTACTGCTTAGGTGTGTACAGCGAGGCGCTCTGGTACATACTGTTACTAAAGCCAGTAGACGTGTACCCTTCGGTGGTCAGGTACCTACTGCTTAGGTGTGTACAGCGAGGCGCTCTGGTACATACTGTTACTAAAGCAGTAGACGTGTACCCTTCGGTGGTCAGGTACCTACTGCTTGGTGTGTACCGTGAGGCACTCAGGCTCTTACTGCTCTAAGGCCGGCTCAGCAGCCCCCACATTGGGTTTGATGACGCACCCAGTGGTACTGCCGGCCGGCAGGTTAACTATTTAACCGCTAGTTTGGCAGGGGCCGCAACACCCCCACCACAAAAGGACCGACACACAAAGATCAATGTAATATTTATCCCGAACCGTCATCCCGGATATGATCATCCAGAAATCATTCTAGATAATCATTATCCTCCCGGACAGGCCACTCATATATTACAAAAGAAGTAAATCTTAACATCACTCTTCCTTTAAAAATTACTTTTTTGTAATATATGGGGGCCTGTCCGGGATCTGGACTTAGAGAAACGGTTGAGCTTAGGGTGAAGCTTGTAGCAGGAACATTGTGTAGCTTGCTGTTTCGCTTCGCTTTACAAATTTTGCGTGTCAGTTGCTTATGATCAGCCTTGCTATTGTGTGATCGTTCAACAGCTCGCTACTAGCTTGTTCAGTGTGCTCGCTTCGCTACGGTCAATCTTGTGTGCAGTCGGCTTTGCTTGTATGCGTATTCTGCAATCGTACTGTGCATAGCTAAGCGTGTTCTGCAAATTAACGTGTTACGTTGGGGTATTCGTACTGTGCATAGCGAATAACTTATGCCACCTAGACGAGTCAGACGCCTGGTGTCGGCATATACTTTGCATAACCTACCTAAATTGTCTCTACAGCGTTGTTGGCAAATTGCTCGTTCCATTGGCATTCCCTATAAACGCACTCTTACAGCTGCGCAACTGCGTTCACTTATTGCTGACATACTTATTGAAGAAGAGATGGCACATCAAACTCCTCCCTTTACGGGAGCTAGGGAAAAAACTACTATGTTCTCGCAGGAGGAAGATGATACACCTACGGAGCAAAATGGTCAGTATAGTGCAGCTGGGTTGTCTCAGGGTGAATCAGCGTCGTTGGCACTTGAGCTGGCAAAAATCAATCTTGAGCAAACTAGGGAACAGAGAGCATTCGCAAGAGAAGGAATATTACCCCTTTCAGAGAATACTTCCTTGAATTCCTCAGTTTTATTGGAAGCTTACGGAGGAGCTATATATTCAGTTCCTTTGCATAAAATTTATGTACAGTGCAAATATTACACTGGGTACTTGACTGTAGGTATCTCAAAAGGATTTCCCATGAAAAATGCCATGTTATTACTGGGTAATAACATTACTACTGTTACTTCGTGTCCTGAACCTATAATGATTAATGCTTCTCCAGTGTTGGCCATAACTCGGGCAACATCCCAAGGGCTGTCTGGGGAGAATGTTGACCTATCCTTGGACGACTCCGATCTCGGAATAGCCACGTTGTTTTATGAGACACACCGGCCGGAGTCTCGTAAATCAAGTGAACAGACCCCGATCAAGCCTTCCTATTCCCAGGTTGCAGGATTGCCAGATGTCTCTGTTTCCATGCCCGAGGGACTGTCCTTCCGGGAGGAACAACGTAAGGACCCTTCGTTAAAATTCGCTTTTGAAGCAGCCATGGGTAAATCCTCTTTGGGTCATCCAGTCAAGTATGAAGTTAAAAATGATTATTTGGTATGCACTGAGACTGGTAAGGAGATAGAGGGCCGGCAATTATACGACAGGTTAGTGGTTCCAACCAAGTATAGACCTCAGATATTAAATATAGCTCATAATACGTCATCAGGAGGTCACTTAGGAATTACAAAAACCTTGTATAGAATCACAAAAGAATTTTATTGGCCAACATTAAAGAAAGATGTGAAGAATCATATTAGGTGTGTACCGTGAGGCACTCAGGCTCTTACTGCTCTAAGGCCGGCTCAGCAGCCCCCACATTGGGTTTGATGACGCACCCAGTGGTACTGCCGGCCGGCAGGTTAACTATTTAACCGCTAGTTTGGCAGGGGCCGCAACACACATCATCTGCAAACAGGGACACGTCAGAGTCTATCCCTTCCATCACGTCATTCACATACATCAAAAATAGTACTGGTCCTAGAACTGACCCCTGTGAGACCCCGCTCGTTGCATACGTCTACTGTGATACCTCATCACGTACCATGACTCGTTGTTGCCTCCCTGTCAGGTATTCTCTGATCCATTGCAGTGCCCTTCCTGTTATACGCGCCTGATACTCCAGCTTCTGCACTAATCTCTTGTGTCAAAGGCCTACCTGCAGTCCAGGAAAATTCAATCAACCCACCTCTCTCTCTCGTGTCTTACTTCTGTTACCTTGTCATGAAACTCCAGAAGGTTTGTGTCACAGGATTTGCCTTCCATGAATCCGTGTTGGTTGTCGTTTAAAATCTTGTTCCGTTCCAGGTGCTTCACCACTCTCCTCCTGATAATCTTCTCCATGATTTTGCATACTATACACATCAGAGACACTGGTCTGTAGTTTAGTGCCTCGTTTCTGTCTCCTTTCTTAAAAATGGGGACTACATTTACCGTCTCCCATACCTCAGGTAGTTGCCCAGTTTCAAGGGATGTATTGAAGATTGTGGTTAGTGGCACACACAGTGTCTCTGCTCCTTCTCTAAGGACCCATGGGGAGATGTTGTCTAGTCCCATCGCCTTTGAGGTATCAAGGTCACTTAGCAGCTTCTGCACATCCTCCTCCAATGTTTGTATGTCATCCAACACTTGTTGGCATATTGGCTGTTGGTGTTCCCCTCTGTGCTGTCTTTCCAGAGTCCTTCTTGTCTCCAACGTGAATACTTCCTTAAATCTCATGTTGAGCTCCTCACATACCTCATTATCATTTCTTGTGAGTTCCTCTCCTTTCCTCAGCCTGATCACCTGGTCTTTGACTATTGTCTTCCTCCTAATGTGGCTATACAGCAGTTTCGGGTCAGACTTAACTTTTGTTGCTATGCTATTTTCATACTGTCGCTGGGCCTTCCTCCTTACCTGTGCATACTCGTTCCTTGCTCTTTGACTAATCTCCTTATTTTCCTGTGTTCTGTGCTTTCTGTACCTTTTCCATTCTCTAGTGCACTTAGTTTTTGCCTCCTTACACCGTCGGGTAAACCAGGGGCTCGTTCTGGTCTTCCCATTATTTCTATTGCCCTTGGGAACAAACCTTTCCTCTTCCTCCTTGCATTTTGTTGTTACATATTCCATCATTTCGTTTACTGACTTTCCTACCAGTTCTCTGTCCCACTGAACCTCCTGCAAGAAGTTCCTCAAACCTATGTAGTCCCCTCTTTTATAGTCTGGTTTTCCCATTCAACTCCTGTTACTCTGTCCACTTGTAACTCTACTATGTATTCAAAGCTCAGAACCACGTGGTAAGTAGCTCCTAGGGGCCTCTCATATGTGATGTTCTCAATGTCTGAACTGCTCAGGGTAAATATAAGGTCCAGTCTTGCTGGTTCATTCTCTTCTCTCTCTCTGGTAGTGTCCTTAACATGTTGATGCATGATGTTTTCCAGTACCACATCCATAATCTTGGCTCTCCATGTTTCGGGCCCCCCATGTGGCTCCAGGTTTTCCCAGTTGATCTCCCTGTGATTGAAATTTCCCATAACCAGCAACTTTGCTCTGCTCGAGTGAGCTCTTCTTGCCACCTCAGCCAGTGTGTCCACCATTGCTCTGTTGCTCTCTTCATATTCCTCTCTTATGTGTGTTTGTGTGTGTGTGTGTGTGTGTGTGTGTGTGTGTGTGTGCACTCACCCATTTGAACTCACCTATTTGTAGTTGCAGGGGTCGATTCATAGCTCTTGGCCCGCCTCTTTACTGATCACTACTAGGTCCTCTCTCTCTCTCTTTGCTCCAGGAGCTTTATCATACCTCATCTTAAAACTATGTATGGTACCAGTCTCCACTACGCCGCTTGCCAGACTGTCCCACTTCCTGAGAACTTTATGGCTAAGGAAATACTTCTTAACATCCCTTTGACTCGTCTGAGTCTTCAGTTTCCAATTGTGACCTCCTGTTTTTGTGTTCTATCTCTGGACATCCTGTCTCTGTCCACCTTGTCAATTACTCACAGTATTTTGTATGTTGTTATCATGTCTCCACTGACCTTCCTGTACTCCAGTGTCGTCAGGCCGATTTCCCTTAACCTTTCTTCATAGGAAATTTCCCGTAGCTCTGGAACTAGTCTTGTTGCAAACCTTAGCACTTTCTGTAATTTCTTGATGTGCTTGACTAGGTGTGGGTTCCAAACTTGTGCTGCATACTCCAGTATGGGCCTGACGTAGAAGGTGTACAGAGTCTTGAACGATTCTTTGCTGAGATATCGGAACTTTATTCTCAGGTTTGCCAGACGCCCATATGCTGCACCAGTTATCTGGTCGATATGCGCGTAAGGAGATGTGCTCGGTATTATACTCCCCAAAGATCAATTTTCTTGAGTGAGGTTTGCAGTATTTGGCCACCTAGCCCATACTCTGTCTGCGGTCTTCTTTGCTCTTGTCCAATCTTCATGACTTTGCATTTGCTGGGGTTAAATTCGAAGAGCCAGTTGTTGAACCAGGCTTTCAGCCTATCCAGGTCGTTTTGTAATCCTGCCTGATCCTGATCCGATTTAATTCTCCTCATTAGCTTCACATCATCTGGCAACAGGAAAACTTCTGAGTCTATCCCTTACGTCATATCATTCACATATACTATAAATAGCACTGGTCCTAGAACTGACCCCTGTGGGACCCCTCTCGTTACAGGTGCCCACTCTAATACCTCGTCATGTACCATGACTCGTCGTTACCTCCCTATCAGGTATTCTCTGATCTATTGCAGTACCCTTCCTGTGTTGCGCACCTGATCCTCTAGCTTTTGCACTAATCTCTTGCGAGGAACTATGTCGAAGAAAATGCAGTCTTCCCACCCCTCTCTATCGTGTCTTACTTCAGTTACCTTGTCATAAAGCTCAAGTAGTTTTGAGACACAGGATTTTCCTTCCCTGAATCCGTGCTGGTTGTCGTTTAAAACCATGTTTCTCTCAAGGTGCTCCACTACTCTCCTCCTGATAATCTTTTCCATGACACTGCATGCTATACACGTCATTAACACTGGTCTACAGTTTAGTGCCTCGTGTCTGTTTCCTTAAAAATGAGGACTACATTTGCCATCTTCCATACCTCAGGTATTTGCCCACTTTCAATTAATTTGTTGAAAATTTTTGTTAGTGGCACACACAGCATTTTTACTCCCTCCCTTAGGACCCACCAAAAGATATCCGGTCCCATTGCCTTTGAAGTCAGGCTCACTTAACAGCTTCTTCAGCTTCTTCTCGGTTGTGTGTATTTCATTCAGCACTTGTTGGTATATCTCTTTTTTGGTGTACCCCCGTATTCTAACTTCCTGGAGTCCAGTCTCCACTGTAAATACTTCCTTAAATCTCACGTTGAGCTCCTCACATACGTCTTTGTCGTTTCTTGTAACTGCCCAACTTCCTTCCCACCCTGATGACTTGATCCTTGATGTTGTTTATCTGATCTAGTATACAACAGCTTCGGGTCAGCTTATTTCGATTTATGTCGTTTTCTTTTTGTGCGGGGCCTCCCTCTTATCTGTGTCTCATTTCGGGCCCTTTTGTTCTGTTTTTTTCCTTCTTGTCTATTTATTTTATGCCCCCTAAAATTTGTGTGAATAAAGGGCTCGTTCTGGTTTTCCCCTTATTTCTTTTGACCTTGGGAAAAAACCTCTCTCCCCCCTGCTTTTTTGTTGTATGTATCCTTATTTGTTTTACTGTTTTTCCCCACCCCAAACTTTTCCCTACTGAACCCTTTGGGGAAGTTTTTATGCCTGGTGCCCTTCTTTTGTGTTTGGTTTACCCACCTACCCCTTTTTACCCTCACATTGTAAGAGTTGTATTAAAAGCTCGGGCCCCAACCTGACCCTTAGTTTTGGGGGCTTTCTATGTGAGTCCTCAGGGTCGAGCTGCTCGGGTGTTTGAGGCCCGTCTTGTTGGTTCTTCCCACCCCCCCTCTTTGGTAGTGCCCCAAACATGTTGGAATGAGGTTTTTTAGTCCACATCCTCAAACGTGGCTATCCGTCTTTCGGGACCACTATGGGCCCCCCGGTTATTGAAAATAATCTCTTTAGGTTGAAACCCCCCCTTTAACTAGAATTTTTCTCTCCCCGTTGAGCTCTTCTGGCCACTTTAGCTAGTGTGCCCCCGGTTTGGGTTGATCTTTCATATTGTCTTTTGGTCTCCTGCATATCTGCGGCGGGTTGTAATCACTGCAGTGCTACCTTTCCCCCCCAGATAAAACTGTACCTGCTTTTAGCCCCTTTCGCCCATTTTCCATTCCTTCCTTTTCCTCAAATCCCTATCGGTCTTTGATATACAGTGCAACCCTTCTCTGCCCCTTTTTTCCGAGGTCTGTACCCGGGAGGGGAAAGATTGTTGTTATATCCTGGTGGTTTCGTTTCTGTGGGGCTATATATTGGGGATGTCTTCTTGATTCTTACTTCCATTCTCACTTTATTTGTTTTTCCCCATCCGCATTTGTATACCAAACCTTCAATTTTTTTCTAAACCTGGGATTGGGGAAAGAACGTTGGGTTGAGGAAGCGGGAGCCCGGCGGGGAAAACTTGGGGGGGGGGGGGGGGTGCGTGGATTGAGTTTGTGATGAGGGGGTGGGGGTATGGGTACGTGGGGGTTTTTTGGGTTAGTTTTGTTTGGTTGCTTGGGGTTGTCGGGGTTGAGGTCTTCTGTAAGTGGTTTTTGGGGGTTGTATTAGTATCCCCCTGAGTCTGGTTTTCCCCGCCCCTCCCCGTTTTGCCTCTTTTTTCCTTGTGTCTTTGTACCCTCTTCTTTTTGGGTTGTGGTGTAGGTGTGTGGCGTGTGTGGTGTGTGTGCTCCCAAAATTGGGGTTTGCAGGGGTCGAGATCAGCCCCTGTGTGCGTGTGTGGTTGTGGAGTGGTGGGGTGTGTGTGTTGTGTGAGGAAAACCCTTTAAATTATTTTTCAGAAGAACTTTTTGTTATTGCATTTGCTAGAATTTTTCTCTGGTTTTATTCAGGAATTTTGGAAGAAGCTGAGGCTTTCCCCCGTTGAAGAATGAAAAGCAAATCCCCGAGAGGGTAATGAGGGGACTTCATCTCCCATTTGAACCCAAATTTGCTAATTCTCCTCCCCTCACCCAGGAACCACCCCCCCCTCAAAAGCGATATTCCTCTTCTTTACCTTTCTTCTCTTTGGGTGTGGGAAAATTTCATCCATTGGGAAAAAAACGTTCTTTTACTAAAATTCAACTTTCAACTTTTAAAACAATTAGGGTCTCATGAAATTTTGTGAAATAAACAACTTATTCTGACTTTTTCCCCCCTTTCTCCTCATTCCGAACTCTGCACTGATGTCTTTTAATACCGTCCCCGATAAACATTGTATGTAGAATAAATTAGGGTTGTCAAAAAGAAAATCCCAATAGTAAGGTTTTTAACGAAACTCGCACCTTCTCAGAAGTGCTTGTTCTCGCACCCAAAAATGAAGCATCACACCTATGAACTGCTTTTTCTCGCACCAGAAAAATGAAGCTCACACCTCATGATGCTGCTTGTATCCTTTACCAGAACTGAGATCACACCTCACTGAAAGGCTTGTACTTCACCGAAAATGAAGCATCAACCTCATGAAACTGCTTTTCTCACCCCACTGAGAGATTCCCGATATCTTTGAGATCAGAATTTTGTTTTTTAACATTTGACAGCATGTTGGGGGGCTTGTCAACCGCTAATGCCGTGTTGCAGGTCATTATAAATTTAATGCTGATGGGTTTACTTATGCTTTTTACTGCTACAATTTTATTATTTGTCTTCACTTTCTGTCACTGGAAAAGGTTAACTTGATTTTTCTTCTTTCTTTTAGTCGTAGCGTGAACTTCTATGCATTTCCCCTCATTTATGTAACATTCCAAGTTTTTGAGTAGTGCGGTTAAACAAGAAAGTCCTAAGGCTATCCTCCCTATATATTTGAAAAAACTCATTTAAAATTAAGTCCCTTTTTTAAAAATTTTTTCTTTTTAATTTTAAAAATTATTCTTTTTCTTTATGTTAATGTAAAAAAATTTAAAATTTTGTACCCAAAAAGAGCCTTGGAAAACTTCCAAAACCCTTTTAAATAAGTGCAAAATTTAGCCTAAACCAACTAAAATATTTTAGATAAGTTTACAATAATTTAATAAAAAAAGGCAAAGAAATGTATTTTTTCGGTAGATTCAAAAATTTTTTTGCGAAATTATTCATCACAAATTTTTGCTTTCCTTATTCGGTTTTAAAAAGAGCTTGCTATTTAAAAAAAAATCTAAAGTTTTACCTATTCGGCGCGTTTTTAAAATTTTATATATAATATTAATTATTTTTATATATTTATTTATTTTATATATATTTATATAATTATATTATATATAAATTTTTTTTTATATATATATTTTTTTTTTATAAATATATATTTTTAATATATATATATATATATAAATATATATATATATATAATTATATATATAAAATTTATATGCAAAACAACCACTCTGAAAAAAAAAAGAGAAATTCCAAACGCTTTCGTGACTACTACATATCAAGGAACATGAAAGGAAAAATCCAAGGAGCTTTTAAAGGGGGGTGGCCCACCCAATCAGATCCACAACGGTTAAACACCTACGCGCCCGACCCCCAAATTTTATAGGCCTTTGCACACTCACCCAAAATTTTACCCCAAAAAAATTTTAAAAATTATTTATCCCGTGTATTTTTTAAATTTTCCCAAAAATTTTATTAATTTTAAAAAGGGTTATTTATATAAACCAAAAGGAAAATATTATATTATTGTCAAAAACCCCTTTTTTGAAACAAATTAATTTTTTCCTTCGCCTGGACTTGCTTGATACTATTTCCAACTTTTTGAAAATAAATTTGGAGGGTTTAAAAATCTCTTAATGAATAAATAGAGTTGGAAATTTGCCAGTTCTAATGCTAATTTATGTTGTTTTAATCTAGTTCGAGTTTTACCAGTTTAAAGGTAAATAAACTTTATCGCAAATTTTACAAGGAATCTTTAGACACATTCAGCTTTGGGGGGGAATTTCTTTACAAAAGTTTTTTTTTACTGTATAAAGATTTTTGAAAACAATTTTATTATTAAAAGTCTTAAAAAGAAAAGGCAATCACCAAGTTTTCATGGAAAGGGGAAAACCAAAATATTTTAGTTGAAAAAGGTGGTTGTCCCTTTTTTAGATTGTAAAAGTTTTCTGCAATTTAAAAGATTTATCTTACTTTTTGGGTTTTTTAAAATCTTATTTTCATGATTTCCCATTGCCAGTTCCTCTACATTAAACTTATTAAAACTTTGCATTGTTGATGCAAAATTTGTATTTAATGAAAAATTTTTTACACCCCAAGAATTTTGGTATGGCAATGGGAAATCCTTTCCCGTTCTTAAAACCCTTTCAGGAATTTTTTTAAACAAGGTTACTTAACCAATCCTCCCTAATAGAGCAAATGGTTTAATTGTTTTTATGGTTTTGGTTTATGCCCCAAAAAAGTAGATATACCCATTTCCCTTTGGAAAATTAAATGCTTAGCCCCTTCTATAAAATTTATGTTGATTTTTAAGAAAATAATCATTGCCTTTTCTAATGTTTTAAATTTTTAGGGTAAAAATGAAACAAAATTAAAATTTACAGAAAACCCACAAATAATGTTCTTGTCCCTATTATTCCTCGATCAAGATAGAGTAAAAAATGTCTGTTTTCCCATCAATGTTTCCCGAGAGCTTTACGAATTTGTAGCCTGAGTTATGATGGGAAATATCCAAAATTTAGAAAAGGTAATGATTTAAAATACCCCAAGAAAAGTAATTTATAAAACTTTTTAAAAATTTCTAGAAATACTTTTTACAATCCCAAAAAAGGGGCAACCAGCCTTTTCAACTAAAAAATTTAGTTCTCCCTTTTCCATGAAAACTTGGTTGATAGCCTTCTCTTCTTAAGACTTTTAATATTTTAATTTTTATTCAAAATCTTTTACAGAAAAAAAAATTTTGTAAAGAAATTCCCCCCCAAAAAAGCTGATGGATGTTCTAAAGATTCCCCTTTAAAATTTGCGATAAAATTTATTACGGTCAAACTGGTAAAAAACTCGAATGATTAAACAACATAAATATAGCATTTGAATGGACAAGTTCCAATGCTCTTTTTATTCTGAAAGTTTTAACCATCCCAAATTTTTTTCAAAATTGGATAAGTTTTAAAATCACCCCAAAAAAATTTAATATTTTTTTTTGGAATTTTTTTTTTGTGTTTTTTTGGGGTTAAATTTTTTTTGGGGGGTTGTTGTTTTTAAAGTTATTGGGGGGATGTTTTTTTTTTAATTTGAAATTTTTTGGGGGGGGGCCCTCTCTTTTTAGGTTTTATTTTTTTGGGGTGGGCAAATTTCCCGGGTTTTCTTGGGGGGGGGGTTAAAAGGAGGTTTTTGAAAAAAATTTTTTTTGGGGGGGTATTTTTTAAAGGGGAAAAAATTTTTTTTTAAATGGGGGGGTTTTATTTTTTTTAAAAAAAATTTAATTTTTTCTGGGGGGTTTTTTATTTTTTTTTTTCCTTTTTAAAAAAAAAATTTTATTAAAAATTAAAAAATTTGTTGGTGGGGTTTTTAAAAATAGGGTTTTTTGGTAGGTTTTCGTTTTTTTTCCCATTTACAAAGGGCTTTTGGTTTTTTTCAATTGATTTTAAAAAGGGGGAAAAAGTATTTAAAATTTCCAGGGGGGAAAAGCTTTTTAAAAAAATTTTTTTAAAATTCTTTTTTTTTGGGGGGGTTTTTTAAAAATCCATTTATATTTAAAAAGGGGGGAAAAATTTTAATAAAACCTGAAAAAATTTTTTTAAATTTTTTTTTTTTTTTTAAAAATGTTTTGGGTGAGTTGTGCAAAAAAAAACTATAATTTCGGGCTCGTCGGGGGGTTTTAACCTTTTATCTTAGTAGGTCGGCCTTTTTTATAACTTCCCTTGGGTGTTTACTTTAAATTTTTGAAAAGAAAATAGTCAAAAAAAGCTTGGGAATTTTTTTTTTTCGATGGGTTTTAATTCCGAAATCCCTGTTTATGTGTTTATTGCCATAATTAATAAAAATTATAAAAAATTTTTATAATTATTTTTTTATAATTTTATTTTTTATTTGGGGAAAATTTAAAAAAAGGTTTAGAAAACCTTAAAAAAGCTTTCAAAATTTTTCCTTAACGGAAAAGAATTTTTTTTTATAATTTATGTAAAAATTTATAATTTTTCAAAAAAATTTTAGAAAAATAACCAACCATTTAACGGAATTTATTTTTTCCTAACCCAATAAATATATTTTTTTTTTGTTTTAAAATAAATTTAAAATAAAAAACACGGAAATATTTTTTTTTCTTGGGTAGAATTGTTTTTGGCAAAATTCTAAAAAATTTTTCATTGTTTTAATGGAAGATGAGGTTGCATTTAAACCGATCCAAGTTCTGTATTGGCACGAATAATTTAAAAATTTTTAATTTTTTTATATTAAAATATTTTATTATTTATTATAATATATTAAATTATATATATATAATATATATTTATTATATATATATATTTTTATTATTGTATATTTTATAAAAGACAACCACGGGGGGGGAAAAATCTTTAGCTCAAGTACTTTAACACTTCTTAGTGTGTCATAGGACTGTGCAATTTTTGCAAGGGACAGCAACAGGGGGAGTAGGGTAAGTTTTCAGAGAGAGGAGGAAGGTCACCACCCAGTCTCCCCCAGGGGGGGGGGAAGGCCAAGTGGGAGGGGAACACCCCCCCCCCCACACAAAACCCCCCATATGGGGCGGGGGGGGGGGGAGGCCCACTTTTTGCAGATAGCAGAGGAAAGTACTAAAAAGATAGTTAATAGTAGCCCTCAGCTTTAACTGCCAAAGAACAGGTAATGGGGGCGTTAAAAAAAATTAAAAATTTTTCATTACCTTCTTTACAACTTCTAACAAATTTGAAATAGAGGGAAAAAAGAATCCCTCATTGTAACGGTGTGGTAGAAACCTTCCAGAACATTCGGAAATTTTACTCAAAGTATCAGTTAATATGTCTTTTAAATTTTCTGTTCAGGTTCCTGTCCATAATAACTTACTTTTCTTAATGCATTCCTATTTTTTTTTCAACTTTTATCCGCTAATATATTTTTCTCATTAAAAAATTTACCAAAAAACCTGATTCTTTTAAACCCACTAAACTAGTTGTAATCCAATGTTCACCCAGTGTCCTAAATCCAGTGTCCCCTTTACCATGTACCTTTTTTTACCGTGTCCCTTTGTCCCAGTGTACCTTTTTACCATGTACCTGGAGTGTTAGGTCTCAGTAGTTATACCGACGACAGACCTAAATTAAATATCAAATTGCGTACTTGCTTCGGCTACATTACAAAATTTGGGGACGATACGAGAAGATTAGAGAGCCCTGGCAAGGATGACACGCAAAATCGTGAAAGGTTTTTACATTTTTTCATTCTCCTCAACCCCTTTTTGCGGTGAGATGCGTGCTGCTGCCCCTAGGTTGATTAGTGCAGTTATTTTTTCACAGCATGGGGGCAGGCCAGCCCGGGGACGTCAATACACCGGGGGTTTTAGCTTATCCGGGGCTGTGACAGGAACTTCTTGGAGTGCTACTACCTGCAACATACAGATACTATGTTATTGCTAACAAGGAGAATGTGGAGTAGCCTGAAAAGGCCCGGGCGAGGATATTTGTCAAGTTTAACTTGGCAAGGTGTATAGGCGGTGGTGGACAAGTACCGGAGGTTACTTTGGCAGTTAAAATATGCTGTGACCGTGCGACTTAACGACTATTTCGCCATTTCACTGGTTTAAGATTAGAAATGTGCCTTTCGAGGCGGATGATTCTAACATTTTTTTGCGTGGGTAAATTGTATAGTAATAGGCCACTGTTTTGGGGGGTGGGCTACTGGGGCCCTACGCAGGGATACCCGAAGGAAAGTATTCTGTGAAGTGACGTTACGTTACCCTATTCCGTCGTACGTATGCTGCCCAAATTTTTGGACCCCGGTGTTTTTGCATTTTCCTGGGGAACGCCGGACCTTCGGTTGTTGGGTATATGATATGCGGCTCTGGTGGAAGGAGCGTAGCAACATGGAAAACGGGAACGACTGTAGCAGAAGAAAAAATGAGGGCAAGATTTGCCTTATGGACTCTGCCCAACAAGGTGGGGCCTGAAGTGAGGAGGGCGAGAGAAGGGAGGGAGGAGTCGCAGGTGTGAGAGGGGGAAAGGGAAACCCCCTTTATTGAACGTAGCTCAGGGGTTGGAAGAGAAAAAACCCTAATGCAGTTGTAGCGATGTGGAAGACTCATTAGCAAGGCTTTAAAAAGTGTTATTGGATGACAAGAGTATTGGGCAGGTTGGGATCCAGACCTAGTTCTTGGGGCCCGTTGTTGAAGGCATGGAAAAAAGGATAAGCGGTCGGCGCAGTGTGATATGAATGTCTTGAGTGCAAGCGGTGGAGCGGCACGAAAGCGCGCGCTGGCTTCGACTCCGGGGTCCACGCCGCCCAGGGGGGGCCGGGGGGAATTACCGGAGGATGGGGCCAAGGGGAATTGGTAAAATTCCTGGGGGGAAAAAATAGGGCCGGTTGGGGCGAAGTTTCCCCAGAAAAAAAACCAGTGGTTCAAGGCGAATTGTTTTTAAGGGGCGTCAAAGAAATTGAGGGAAAATTGGTCGTAAGAGTGTTGATGTGGCGTTCGTGCAGGAACACAACTACAGACCAGGCTATGAGCTGAAGGTGAATGGGTATAATGTGCATGTGGAGCATGCGATAAGGTTGAAAGGAGGAGTAACCATCCTGGTAAGGGAAACTAGCCCGTTCGTAGTGAGGCATTGTGAGGGTGGGGAGGGGTGGGTGATTCGTGTGGATGGGTGGTGGGGTAGGGTACAGATGAGTTCGGTGTGTGTGTATGGTCCGGCAGAGGGAGATGTGCGTATTAAGAATAAATTTGTGAAGGATGTCCTAGTATATTATTTATCCTTCTAGTATATTATTTGCGTGCTTTGCCGGGTGTAGCTGTAATTGGTGGTGATTGGAATTGTGTGATAAGGCGTAAGGACGTGGAACCTAGAGGGGCAGGGTATTGTTCGGGGATTTTGGGGGAATTATTAAATGGGGTGGGGTTAATGGACGTTGGGGGGGTGGGGCTGTAGAACATACTTTTGTTAGACGTGGATATGCGGCTAAGCTCGATCGCTTGTACGTGCCCCGAACAGTAATAGTGAGCAGAGTGCGTGTGGTGGATACAGTTTTTTTCGGATCACAGGGAATACTGGTGGACCTCGAATGGGAGGGATTGCCTAGAAGGGGTCAAGGTTATTGGAAGTTAAATGTGAAGCTGTTGCAGGGTGAGGAATGTCGTCAGTCTTTTGTGCAATTGTGGGAACGGTTGGTGGATGAGGCACCGGGGGATGATGCTCTGGTAAATTGGTGGGATTCGGTGGTTAAAACTCGCATCAGAGAATATTATATTTGTCGTGTGTGGGAATATAACCGGTTAAAGTATGGGTTTCAAAGATATCTTGAAGGGCAGGTGCGTGACTGTTCTGCAAGAGGAGGAGCAAGCTATCCAGTGCAGGACATTGAGGGTTTAAAGGAGAGTATTA
Organism: Cherax quadricarinatus; assembly: GCF_026875155.1. Classification (NCBI taxonomy): domain Eukaryota; kingdom Metazoa; phylum Arthropoda; class Malacostraca; order Decapoda; family Parastacidae; genus Cherax; species Cherax quadricarinatus. Next base: position 34,264,427 of record NC_069441.1, read on the forward strand.
GGGTATTGCAAAACGAGCGTTTTGATGGTGCGTGAATTATGGGAGGATTGGAAGAAGTGGTATGGGGTGATCGGCCGTCGTCTTGCGTGTTAAGGGGCCAGAGAAAGAGGAGTGACTATGGAGATGATGGGGTTAAACGTACGTGTAGGGATGGAAGGGTATAGAGCGGGTCAAGCATTGGTAACGGCAGAGGGTATGAGTGGATATGTAGACACTTGGTTTAAGTCATATATGCAAAGCTTGGGCATCCGTGAAGTAGCATTAGGGAAAATGGGAAGGTATGTGCAGTGTGAGCTTGATGGTCAAGATCGGGAGGCATTAGGTGGGCCGATTACGGAGTGTGAAATTTGGCAGGCGTTGTCAGGGGTGAGCTTGGGAAAGGCGCCGGGTATAGATGGGCTGTCAAATGATTTTTATGTAAAGAACTGGGGAGTTCTGAGTTTTTTTTTTAGTAAGGTTGTTTAACATACTTAAGGCGGCTGCGGTAATGGGAGAGCAGCAACGGACGGCCGTTGTGGTGTTGGTACCAAAAGGGGAGCGGTCAACGGTAATGGATTATCGGGCTCTCTCGCTTATGTGTGGAGATTATAAGTTGTTCGTGAGAATATTAGGGAACAGAATCAAGAGGATGATAGGTAAGGTAATTGATAGGGGGCAATATGGGGTGCAGGAAGGTCAGTGTATGAAGGGCATGGCATGATTCGAGAATTTATAGAGAGACGGGGGGAGTTGGGTGATGGAGGCGTATTGGCGTTAGATTGGAAGGCTGCTTATGATAGCATGGAAAGGGAAGCATTATGGAGGTTCATGCGTTGGCAGGGTTTTGGGGAAGAAATAATATCTTGGGCAAAATTATTGTATCAGGGGGCGTCGATGAGGGTGCAGGTTAACGGGAGGCTAGAAGTTAAAATACAGATGCTCCAAGGTTGCCCACTATCGCAAATATTGTTTGCGTGTATACAGGATCCATTTTATAGGGCCATTCGGAGGTGTGTTGCGGGAGGTGGGGAGGGTAATGAACGGGGGGAGGGGGGGCTGGTATCGTAGGTTATGTGGATGACAGGACTGTTTTGGTGAGAGGTAATAGGGACTTGCTTAGGGTGGGTAAGGTGGTGGATGTGTTTAGGGAGCCTTCAGGGATGAAAATTAATGTTGAGAAGACTAAGTATCTGGACCTAAGGGATAGTACACATGGGGATGAGGTGGTAGGGGGTGGGTGGAGTGTGGTGGATCAACTATTGATATGTGGGATAGTTTATGTGAGAGATACACGGGTGGCTCAAGAGGTGAATTTGGTGCGAATAGTGGATGGAGTATTGAAAAGACTTGGTGGTTTGAGGGCGGCACAACTAACGCTGCATCAAAGAGTAATAGTGACGAACATGCTATTGTACAGCAAGTTATGGCATGTGGTTGTCATGTACCCGCTGATGCGACGTGAGGTAAAACGTTTACAACATGGGTTTTTTAGGTTTATATGGGGATCGGGTTGCAAATGGTTAAGTAGAGCGGTGTTAACACTTCCGGTCAGTCGAGGAGGCTGGGACTTATACCTCTGGAAAAAAGGATGATGAGCGTGTACCTAAAACGAAGTTATATAAGGGAGGGGTGCGGGAGGGGAGGTGGACTTGTGCGAGTACGTAAGGATATGCAACGGTGGTGGGGGGGTAGGGATTTAATAGTTGGTGAGGCCATGTTGAGGTTTTTAATGACAGTGAGGGATCCGTCGTGTGTTAAATTGCGGGTCCTTGAAGGAGTGGAAGGTAGGTCAGTGGTGGCTGCTGTTGAAGGAGCATACCCTATGTATGCGTGGAGCGAAATATGGACGCGTCTAAAACAATTACGTGTAAAACCAGGTGTTCGGGAGGTAATGTTTAGATTTTTGCATGGGATTTTGCCGTTTGGGGTTGTCCTATTCAACAGGAGGATAAGGGAGGGAAGGGAATGTAGAGCGTGTAGAAGTATGGAGACAATTTTTCATGTGGTATATTTTTGTGACTATAGAAGTTGTGCGGGTCTGGTTAGGAAAGGTGTTCAGGTTAGTGGGTGGGGGAGGATTGCAGGTGTTGCGGGCTTTAAGTTTGGATATAGGTGGGGTGAGTAAGATGGTGGAGAATGCAGTGGCGTATTTGGTCACGGATTTTATATATATATGTCATGGGCCATGAGGGAGGTGGGCGTGGATGAGAGGATAAAGGTGTTAGCTGCGACATTTTACAGAACTAAGTGTCGTAATAGGGAAATTTTACGGAGGGAGTTGGGAGACTGCTTTTACTGAGGGCTATCGGAGTTTTAGGTTGAGGGATTTATGGGATTTACGTGCAATGTAAGGGGTCGCGGCGGGCTGGCTTCCCCATAAGGACAGTGTGAAAGGGTTTAGTGTGGAAGAGAATGAATATAGTACTGAGACATAAGTGCCTTTGACTGTGTGATGAGCGGGTTGTGTGTTGTGAACGATACAAGTTCTTCAATTTAATTATTAATTATGTAATTGACAAAGGACGACAGATGTCGTAATGTGATGGAATATTATATATCTGAAACGAAATTATTGGTATGTGTGTAATGAAATGACAATGTGGGAGCACTGTGTGAGTGCGAAATATATATATACACATGAAGTATTGCGTGTGGTAGGAAGACTTCAGTATTTACCGACGTGTGAAGGTCATGCACTGTTATGTATTATGTAAAAAGACTTACATCTTAGTAGTGGTTTTAATGAAATGGTTGAAAAAGTTTTAGAAAAGCTTGGCTCATCTTGTGTTATTATTACATATTGTTTTTTCATGGGAGCTCTATAGAGCCCGTAGGTTCAGGTTACCTTTGAGATGACATATATTGTATATGATGGACGACATAGGATTAGCTTTTTGTTAGTTTTACTGGTCGTGTTGTAAAGTGTATGCTTCATATGTATATATTTATACCTTCCTCTGGAAGGTGATGTTTGGGAGTCTAGTAGATATACGTTGTACATGAACCATGTACAATTGATAATTATATTATCTCAATATATTGAGTTATACTGAACATATCATGTTGTTCAGTGTGGAATAATGCAAGTATTTCATGCAATATAAAGTTAAATATGAAGATTGTTACGTGTCAGGTGACTTGACACGCAAAAAAAAGGGGGGGGGGAGTATTTTCAGAATGTTGGTGTACATTCCGTGGCAGGATGTACAATGTAAGGTGTACATTCCGTGGCAGGATGTACAATGTTTGGTGTACATTCCGTGGCAGGATGTACAATGTAAGGTGTACATTCCGTGGCAGGATGTACAATGTTTGTGTACATTCCGTGGCAGGATGTACAATGTAAGGTGTACATTCCGTGGCAGGATGTACAATGTTTGGTGTACATTCCGTGGCAGATGTACAATGTAAGGTGTACATTCCGTGGCAGGATGTACAATGTTTGGTGTACATTCCGTGGCAGGATGTACAATGTAAGGTGTACATTCCGTGGCAGGATGTACAATGTTTGGTGTACATTCCGTGGCAGGATGTACAATGTAAGGTGTACATTCCGTGGCAGGATGTACAATGTTTGGTGTACATTCCGTGGCAGGATGTACAATGTTTGGTGTACATTCCGTGGCAGGATGTACAATGTTTGGTGTACATTCCGTGGCAGGATGTTACAATGTTTGGTGTACATTCCGTGGCAGGATGTACAATGTAAGGTGTACATTCCGTGGCAGGATGTACAATGTTTGGTGTACATTCCGTGGCAGGATGTACAATGTTTGGGTGTACATTCCGTGGCAGGATGTACAATGTTTGGTGTACATTCCGTGGCAGGATGTACAATGTTTGGTGTACATTCCGTGGCAGGATGTACAATGTTTGGTGTACATTCCGTGGCAGGATGTACAATGTAAGGTGTACATTCCGTGGCAGGATGTACAATGTTTGGTGTACATTCCGTGGCAGGATGTACAATGTTTGGTGTACATTCCGTGGCAGGATGTACAATGTTTGGTGTACATTCCGTGGCAGGATGTACAATGTTTGGTGTACATTCCGTGGCAGGATGTACAATGTAAGGTGTACATTCCGTGGCAGGATGTACAATGTTTGGTGTACATTCCGTGGCAGGATGTACAATGTTTGGTGTACATTCCGTGGCAGGATGTACAATGTTTGGTGTACATTCCGTGGCAGGATGTACAATGTAAGGTGTACATTCCGTGGCAGGATGTACAATGTAAGGTGTACATTCCGTGGCAGGATGTACAATGTAAGGTGTACATTCCGTGGCAGGATGTACAATGTTTGGTGTACATTCTGTGGCAGGATGTACAATGTTTGGTGTACATTCCGTGGCAGGATGTACAATGTTTGGTGTACATTCCGTGGCAGGATGTACAATGTAAGGTGTACATTCCGTGGCAGGATGTACAATGTAAGGTGTACATTCCGTGGCAGGATGTACAATGTTTGGTGTACATTCTGTGGCAGGATGACAATGTTTGGTGTACATTCCGTGGCAGGATGTACAATGTTTGGTGTACATTCCGTGGCAGGATGTACAATGTTTGGTGTACATTCCGTGGCAGGATGTACAATCAGGAATTAGATGTACTTGCCAAGGAGTCTTCAGGTTAGATTTAGTGTTCCAGACATAATGTTATTACTCCAAGGATTGTAATGGTCGTTGTTTACTGTACAGAATGTGTCTTTCAGATGTACAATATTAATCGCAAAGTACATGTACTATGCAGAATTTTGCAATATATATTGTAAGACTTATTGTTGTAATTAAGGTGTGTATTGATTTTTCTTCACTGTTCTCGCTATGTAATTCGTCGTTTACTTTTATATACTATGTATGACTTTAAATAAAATATAAAAAAAAAAATCTGAACATTGAGGACAGACAGACAGACAGACAGACAGACAGACAGACAGACAGACAGACAGACAGACAGACAGACAGACAGACAGACAGAGCGACGGTCGTACCATCATGTCAGTTAACATGTCTGTGTGAATTTTTATTTGTCATAATAACTAGACTATTCTTAATATTAATGTCATTCCCGTCATTATTCATTATCATCCGCTATTATCTTTATTATTATCATTATATTTATTGCCATTATACCATCAGTAAAAAAAATATTTATTACAAAACTGTTCGAGGCCAAAATGGGCATTTAGGAGAATATTTATAACAATTTGAAAGTAAAATATTTTTCATCCTCGACTCTCTGAAAAATAATGTATTTAGGTGTCTGTATCTCTACCTTTATTATTGACTGAAGAATCATGAAAATCTTTCTGATATTACACGAGAAGAAACAGTTCTTCAATTTATAATTAAAAATTTCGCTAAAATCACACTCAATATTTCTATTTTCTTTTTATTATAATTTTTGTAAAAAAAAAAAAAAAATAATCATCAAGAACCGCATTTTCTTAATTTTACTGAATACTTAAGATCAATTAATACATAATTACAGTAGTACATCCCGTACAATATTTGTATTATGTTTAATTTTCCTGTACACAAGTGAGTCAACATTTTAAATGAGACTGATCGACACCATGCCTAACACTTCTAGGGCAGGGTAGGTGCCTGAGCCCGAGCCTTTACCTCATGAGACTGTCATTCCCATTAGTCTCCTTGGAGCGGGGATGGCAGACCAGAGAGGCCTAGCTTGTGGCTAGGCCTGGGGACAGTTGGTCCCAAAGATGAGGAGGTACTTGTACCTCCTCCCATGGGAGACTTAGGTCTCAGAAACTCCCTAAAGAGGGAGCCAAGGCCGGGCCACCACTTGGAAAAGGCCCGGGCCGGGAGAATACCGGCGAATCTTTAATAATAATAATAATAATTAAATGAGACTTTTATTATGTAATGTTTATATAAAATCTCAAAAAAAATAATATGTAATGTTTATATAAATTCTCTCTCAATAAAAATTGGATAATAAATGAAAACAAATATTTCTTTCACGAGGCCACTTATAAGGTTCCTTCACTGTACATTCTAATTCTGCATTAAACCAACGAGTCCACCTGTAAACCAACGAGACCACCTGTAAACCAACGAGTCCACATGTAAACCAACGAGTCCACCTGTAAACCAACGAGTCCACCTGTAAACCAACGAGTCCACCTGTAAACCAACGAGTCCACCTGTAAACCAACGAGTCCACCTGTAAACCAACGAGTCCACCTGTAAACCAACGAGTCCACCTGTAAAACAACGAGTCCACCTGTAAACCAACGAGTCCACCTGTAAAACAACGAGTCCACCTGTAAACCAACGAGTCCACCTGTAAACCAACGAGTCCACCTGTAAAACAACGAGTCCACCTGTAAACCAACGAGTCCACCTGTAAACCAACGAGTCCACCTGTAAACCAACGAGTCCACCTGTAAACCAACGAGTCCACATGTAAACCAACGAGTCCACCTGTAAACCAACGAGTCCACCTGTAAACCAACGAGTCCACCTGTAAACCAACGAGTCCACCTGTAAACCAACGAGTCCACCTGTAAACCAACGAGTCCACCTGTAAACCAACGAGTCCACCTGTAAACCAACGAGTCCACCTGTAAACCAACGAGTCCACCTGTAAAACAACGAGTCCACCTGTAAACCAACGAGTCCACCTGTAAAACAACGAGTCCACCTGTAAACCAACGAGTCCACCTGTAAAACAACGAGTCCACCTGTAAACCAACGAGTCCACCTGTAAAACAACGAGTCCACCTGTAAACCAACGAGTCCACCTGTAAACCAACGAGTCCACCTGTAAACCAACGAGTCCACCTGTAAACCAACGAGTCCACCTGTAAACCAACGAGTCCACCTGTAAACCAACGAGTCCACCTGTAAACCAACGAGTCCACCTGTAAACCAACGAGTCCACCTGTAAAACAACGAGTCCACCTGTAAACCAACGAGTCCCCTGTAAACCAACGAGTCCACCTGTAAACCAACGAGTCCACCTGTAAACCAACGAGTCCACCTGTAAACCAACGAGTCCACCTGTAAACCAACCCATCCAACAAGTCACCAACCCATCCAACAAGTCACCATCCCATCCAACAAGTCACCAACCCGTCCAACAAGTCACCATCCCATCCAACAAGTCACCAACCCGTCCAACAAGTCACCAACCCATCCAACAAGTCACCATCCATCCAACAAGTCACCAACCAGTCCAACAAGGTCACCATCCCATCCACAAGTCACCAACCCATCCAACAAGTCACCAACCCATCCAACAAGTCACCATCCCATCCAACAAGTCACCAACCCATCCAACAAGTCACCATCCCATCCAACAAGTCACCAACCCGTCCAACAAGTCACCATCCCATCCAACAAGTCACCAACCCGTCCAACAAGTCACCAACCCATCCAAACAATCACCATCCCATCCAAAAAGTCACCAACCATCCAACAAGTCACCATCCCATCCACAACAGTCACAACCCTCCAACAAGTCACCAACCCATCCAACAAGTCACCATCCCATCCAACAAGTCACCAACCCGTCCAACAAGTCACCATCCCATCCAACAAGTCACCATCCCATCCAACAAGTCACCAACCCATCCAACAAGTCACCAACCCGTCCAACAGTCCCCAAAACCCATCCAACAAGTCACAACCAGTCCAACAAGTCACCATCCCATCCAACAAGTCACCAACCCATCCAACAAGTCACCAACCAGTCCAACAAGTCACCATCCCATCCAACAAGTCACCAACCCGTCCAACAAGTCCACCAACCCATCCAACAAGTCACCAACCCGTCCAACAATCACCAACCCATCCAACAGTCACCAACCAGTCCAACAAGTCACCATCCCATCCAACAAGTCACCAACAAATTCAACAAGTCACCAACCCATCCATCAAGTCACCAACAAATCCAACAAGTCACAAACCCGCCCAACAAGTCACCAACAAATCCAACAAGTCACCAACAAATCCAACAAGTCACCAACAAATCCAACAAGTCACCAACAAATCCAACAAGTCACCAACCCGTCCAACAAGTCACCATCCCATCCAACAAGTCACCAACAAATCCAACAAGTCACCAACCCGTCCAACAAGTCACCAACCAGTCCAACAAGTCACCAACCCATCCAACAAGTCACCATCCCATCCAACAAGTCACCAACCCGTCCAACAAGTCCCAACAAATCCAACAAGTCACCAACCCGTCCAACAAGTCACCATCCCATCCAACAAGTCACCAACCAGTCCAACAAGTCCCCAACCCATCCAACAAGTCACCAACATATCCAACAAGTCACCATCCCATCCAACAAGTCACCAACAAATCCAACAAGTCACCATCCCATCCAACAAGTCACCAACCAGTCCAACAAGTCACCAACCAATCAAACAAGTCACCAACCCATCCAACAAGTCACCAACTCATCCAACAAGTCACCAACCCATCCAACAAGTCGCCAACGCATCCAACAAGTCACTAACATATCCAACAAGTCACAATCCCATCCAACAAGCCATCAACCCATCCAACAAGTCACCAACCCATCCAACAAGTCACCAACTAATCCAACAAGTCACCAACCCATCCAACAAGTCACCAACAAATCCAACAAGTCACCATCCCATCCAACAAGTCACCATCCCATCCAACAAGTCACCAACTAATCCAACAAGTCACCAACCCATCCAACAAGTCACCAACTCATCCAACAAGTCACCTCCCATCCAACAAGTCACCAACAAATCCAACAATTCACCAACAAATCCAACAAGTCACCAACCCGCCCAACAAGTCACCATCCCATCCAACAAGTCACCATCAAATCCAACAAGTCACCAACCCGTCCAACAAGTCACCAACCCGTCCAACAAGTCACCAACAAATCCAACAAGTCACCAACCCGTTCAAACAAGTCCACCATCCCATCCAACAAGTCACAAAACCAGTCCAACAAGTCACCAACCCATCCAACAAGTCACCATCCCATCCAACAAGTCACCAACCCGTCCAACAAGTCACCAACAAATCCAACAAGTCACCAACCCTTCCAACAAGTCATCATCCCGTCCAACAAGTCACAACAAATCCAACAAGTCACCAACCCATCCAACAAGTCACCAACCCGTCCAACAAGTCACCAACAAATCCAACAAGTCACCAACCCGTCCAACAAGTCACCATCCCATCCAACAAGTCACCAACCCGTCCATCAAGTCACCATCCCATCCAACAAGTCACCAACCCATCCAACAAGTCACCAACATATCCAACAAGTCACCATCCCATCCAACAAGTCACCAACCCATCCAACAAGTCACCAACCCATCCAACAAGTCACCAACCCATCCAACAAGTTACCAAACCTTTCAACAAGTCACCAACTTATCCAGCAAATCACCAAACCCCATCCAACAAGTCACCAACCCGTCCAACAAGTCACCATCCCATCCAACAAGTCACCAACCCATCCAACAAGTCACGATCCCATCCAACAAGTCACCATCCCATCCAACAAGTCCCATCCCATCAAAACAAGTCACCATCCCATCCATCAAGTCACGAACCCATCCAACAAGTCACCAACCCATCCAAAAAGTCACCATCCCATCCAATAAGTCACCATCCCATCCAACAAGTCACCATCCCATCCAAACAAGTCACCAACCCACCTCAAAAAGTCACCATCCCATCCAATAAGTCACAATCCCATCCAACAAGTCACCATCCCATCCAACAAGTCACCAACCCATCCAACAAGTCACCAACCCATCCAACAAGTCACAAACCCATCCAACAAGTCACCAACCCATCCAACAAGCCCACCATCCCATCCAACAAGTCACCAACCCATCCAACAAGTCACCAACCCATTCAACAAGTCACCAACCCATCCAACAAGTCACCATCCCATCCAACAAGTCACGAACCCATCCAACAAGTCACCAACCCATCCAACAAGTCACCAACCCATCCAACAAGTCTACAACCCATCCAACAAGTCACCAACCCATCCAACAAGTCACCATCCCATCCAACAAATCACCAACCCATCCAGCAAGTCGTCAACCTATCCAACAAGTCACCAACCCATCCACTTATAAGCCAAGAAATTCAGACCAAGTAACTATATCCACCAGCTCACCAACCCCTCAACTATTAAATTCCACTACACCGATTAACAAGTCATTCAATCACTGGTGCACACACTGGTCAAGTGCACACACTGGTCAAGTGCACACACTGGTCAAGTGCACACAATGGTCAATAATACCATTGTGTGACCAACAACCCATCCGCACACTTGTCTTTCAAGACCTACTCTGACCAAGCAGTCCCCCGCCAAGTAACTACTTCATTTATCAACTCACCGACTAATAATCTCAGCTACAAACATTGATCCCTTCTAACCCTTCCTATCCCTCGCCACACCTGACCCATTCAACCTCCCCTTCGCTCCTCACCTTCCCCTTCAATCTACTTAATTACGCCAACGGTTTCCCAAATTAGTTCATTAAGGCCAAAGCATATGTGATGGGAGCAACATGGTGCTGATCGCAACTCCCCATAACAACTCCTGCACTGGCGCTCGTTCCTTCAGCCTCTGATCGATAATTAACACATATGTGCAGCAGCCAGGGATCGTTATTCAGAAACTTTTCACTTACACATTAGGCTTGTTGAGTCAAATAAAGAGAAGGTAGCAGAGCAATAGTGATGTAAGGACGATGTAATCAGTCCCCTTCATTTATGTCTTCCATTTTTATACTTCGGACACATTCCTCCAAATTTTCTGCCTTTCTGATGAGTGTAGGTTCAGTGTTTTCAATCTGTCTTCGTA
>NC_069441.1:34280256-34363756 GCF_026875155.1 Cherax quadricarinatus
ACTCTAATGGTTACATTATATGTTTTTTTCAAAATTTAAAAATGAAATGTGATAATTTTTCCAGATCTCATATAGTTGGAAGCTACTTGTCTGAGGGCAGGTGAACTTCCTTTCTTTTCATTAATGAGAGTCAGAATAAGCATGGGATTCTGTGATGAGATGAAGTAGGTTCTGCAGGGCAACGAGGATACCACAGTGGATACCACCTGTGGCATGTTGCCACCAGTCGAGTTGCTAACAAACTCTACTTCGCTGAAAAGTACTTTATGGTGTCTATCTCAAAGGAGGTGTAAAGTGGAGTCAGAGACATCTTGTGACAGTTGTTTCTGTCTAGAGTTCCTCGATGTCATATTCAGTAAATAGCACCAGCAGCGACGTCCAGTATTACTTTTTTTACACAAAGGTTTATGCATGGATAGGTTAATACTTCCTACGTTTATTTACAGCCTAAGAGCCATTACCTACTTCAGCTCATTTAAAAGCCTTGTTCTTGAGTAAATTTCTCCAGGTACGGGGTATCAGCCCCCTTCAGCCCTTTCAGCCCTCTCAGAAAGGGTAATGGCGTCTTGCTTCTGCAACAACACTTTTAAATGAAAGCATATGACCGTGTGTCATGATCAAGTCACGTCATGGCTGACCAGTGTTGCAATCATGTATGGTTTAATGACAATTAATATCTGTACCGCAACAGGAAAGGTACAGGAAACTTCTGCCTCACTTTATTCACATGTGGGACAATAATGAACTCTCAGTGATCGAGACATATCAAGAAATCAAGCATCTAGTTTAGCTTTTGTTGAAGTTTGGCAAGGAAGGCAAATCTGCTTGGATCAGCACTTCCATTATGTTCAGAGACGCTGAGGGCAGCGGCGGCTGAAGCGGGACAGGGGCGATCAGATTGCTTTAAAACCTGCCAGGGCAAACATTAACACATGAATAACAAAGAACACTGTTCCCAGCGTTTATGTGAATAAAAAACAATCCACACTCGCGGTATATTACAGAGAAGTGTGCACAGCTTTCTGAAGTGATGTTGCTGTGAATTTAAAACGGTTGAAAGACAAAGCAGTGTCGTATACTAAGTGTATTGAGAACTATATAAGACTTACAGTGCACTGAGACAATCATTCTTCAATCATGACAACGATATCCGGGTAAACATATGGGTCCAATACAGATATTCAGGGGCGTCTAGTCATTAATGATACTAGTTAGGTCAGCTGCGCAGCAGACAGTTCATTTTTCTCTAGATTTATCACCATACACTCGGTGACAAGCAGGATTTTTAGCCCACCACAAGTGAGTATAAGGTTCTCGTCAGTATTCAGTTAGTAATAAAGTTGGTAGAATTACCGACAATATGCAAAGTAAAAGGACACAAGTGCATCTAATGTGACATTTTATTGTGGTAACGTTTCGCTCTCCAGGAGCTTTGTCAAGTCGTTACAAACAGTACATGGACACACAGGGTATATATAGGCTCAGAGTGAGGTGCAATACTAGTGGTGGTAGTAGTAGTAGTAGTAGTAGTAGTGGTAGTAGTAGTTGTAGTAGTAGTAGTAGTAGTAGTAGTAGTAGTAGTAGTAGTAGTAGTAGTAGTAGTAGTAGTAGTAGTAATACAATATGTTAGAACAATTAACATGCACATGAGTAAAGAATATAAAAGCTATTACTTGGGAAACATAAAAATTGGTTAGACAAATATTTCTATTGGAGGCTGGATAGAGGCAGCTTGTTTCAATGTTCATTCTCTGTAATGTGCTTGTGTAGTATTAACAGGAGAGACTATGTGATGGCAGGGTTTACTGTGTTCAGGAGGATTCTTGCTAAGATTTTAGAGATGGTGAAGCTGCCTTTGTTTTGTTTAATTGTGTTAGAAACAGCTATTAGTGAAGATGGGAGACCCCATTCCCATGCCGTAGGTTTGTTTGTAGAGCTGTTATTGAAAGAAAAACAGTTGAAATTAACACAGAGTTCAATCAAGTCAACAAAATCTCCGGAGGTAGAGGAAAATTAAGGTCCTGATTGACTTTACGTCGTAGAACCTCGATGGCTTTTGTGGTAGGTACTTTTGTGAAGAGGGAAGTCACATCCAAACTGCTTAGTTTCTTGTTACGGATGGAGAGGTTTCGGATGCGGTTGAGAAGGTCGCCTGAGTCTACTTCTGCACAACTCTCCAACTCCAAACACCCTTTCTCTCCAGCTACCCAAGCTTACTTAACTGAATGTGCCGAAGAACTTTCTAACATCGCTAAGGAAACCTTTGAAACTGCAAGGAATATGAGGGCCAATCTTTAGATTGACCAACACACTGCTGAGCATATTCTCAGCACAGTCACCACAGCCAACCTCCAACAGAAGATCAAACTCAATCGCAAATTTCAGTACCTCTGCACTAACAGTTGATGGAAGGAAATGGGACTGGAATCTCTAATAAACAACCTATCGTCACACACCTTAACTGACTACGAGAAACAGGCACTGAGTCTGGGACTCAAATTTACCACCAACATACGCAAACCTAACTATCAACTCAACCTAGTTACCAGGAAGCATAGACACAGTGACAGCAACTTCCAGAAGGGTTATATACAGGGCATTCTCATTGCAGCTTTATGTGAACCTTCTTCTAATCTTCCTAGACGATATATCACATCCCTTAAGGACCTCGCCAACGACCCCAACATTATCGTCACCACCGCCGACAAAGGAGGTGGAGTCGTCATACTCAACACCAGTGACTACATCAAAATGATGGACCTCTTGAATGATCAGTCTACATACGAACCCATCAGCACTCAACAGTGGAAGACACTCACCAAAGATTTTCTATACAAAACCAGACAAATACTCAAACGCACTAGAGAAGGGAAGAAACTTCTGTACTTGTTACCCAGCTACCCTAAACCAGCACACATGTATGGTTTACCCAAGACCCATAAACATAATATTCCTCTCAGACCAATCACGTCAGATATAGGCAGTGCACCACACAAACTAGCCGGAGTTCTTGCCAAACATCTTTCCTGCCTTCTGGTGACCATCAGCCCCACTCATCTTAAACATTCAGGCGACCTTCTCATCCGCATCCGAAACCTCTCCATCCGTAACAAGAAACTAAGCAGTTTGGACATGACTTCCCTCTTCACAAAAGTACCTACCACAAAAGCCTTCGAGGTTCTACGACGTAAAGTCAATCAGGACCTTAATCTTCCTCTACCTCCCGGAGATTTTGTTGACTTGATTGAACTCTGTGTTAATTTCAACTGTTTTTCTTTCAATAACAGGCTCTACAAACAAACCTACAGCATGGGAATGGGGTCCCCCATCAGTGCCGTCCTAGACAACTTGTACATGGAACACCTAGAGTCCGAACACTTCGCCAACATCATCCCTTCAAGCGTCGCTTGGTTACGTTACGTGGACGACGTCCTCGTAATAACTCCCAAACGTTTTGATGTACGGAATCTACAGGCAAGGCTCAACGCAGTTGAACCGGCGATCCAGTTTACACTAGAAGGAGAGTCCAATGACAAGCTCGACGTCCTCGACGTCCTCATTCACAAAGTAGACAGCAGCCTAATATTTTAAGTTTATCGGAAACCTACCAATAAAAATGATCTCACACACTTCTATTCCAGTCAAGATACTAAGACCAAAAGAGGCATCATCATCGGGTTTTTCCTAAGAGCATAATACCGAATTTGTAGTTCTGAGTTTCTTGACGAGGAATGTGCATACATTCACCGAACCTTCACAGATTTACATTTTCCTTCCTTTTTCATCAAAGACTGCAAGAAAAGAGCTCTTCAGATCATTAATTCTCCACGCACCACCACCACTCCCAACAAAGTTATAATTCTTCCCAACAGCCAGGTTGCATTGAACGTTTCTAAAGTACTTTCACAAGCTAACACCAGAGTCGCCATCGCTTCTAGCACTTCGATAAAGGATCTAACGAGAACAAAATCCAAGCACCACGAACCAGTCAACGCAGGGGTTTACACTACACCCTGTGGAAGCTGCAACAAGATTTATATATGTAGGTGAAACAGCAAGAAACCTCGACACCCGCCTCAATGAACACATTTACCCATGTAGGAACGATAACTTGAACAACGCCTGTGTACAACACCGAAATTCCACCAATTATCTCATGTAGTTCAGGGACACCCAATTAGTGATCAAAGAAACTAATTTCCACAGACGCAAGTGCCTTGAATCTTCACTAATAGCTGTTTCTAACACAATTAAACAAAACAAAGGCAGCTTCACCATCCCTGAAGTCTTAGCAAGAATCCTCCTGAAAACAGTAAACCCTGCCATCACATAGTCTCTCCTGTTAATACTACACAAGCACATTACAGAGAATGAACGTTGAAACAGGCTGCCTCTATCCAGCCTCCAATAGAAATATTTGTCTAACCAATTTTTATGTTGCCCAAGTAATAGCTTTTATATCCTTTACTCATGTGCAAGTTAATTGTTCTAACATTTTGTATTACTACTACTACTACTAGTACTACTACTACTACTACTACTACTACTACTACTACTACTACTAGTACTACTACTACTACTACTACTACTAGTACTACTACTACTACTACTACTAGTACTACTACTACTACTACTACTACTACTAGTACTTAACTACTACTACTACTACTACTACTAGTACACTACTACAACTACTACTCACTACTAGTACTACTACTACTACTACTACTACTACTACTACTATACTACTACTACTACTAACTAAATACTCTACTAGTACTACTACTACTACTACTACTAGTACTACTACTACTACTACTACTAGTACTACTACTACTACTACTACTACTACCACTAGTATTGCACCTCACTCTGAGCCTCACTCTGTGTCCATGTATTGTTTGTAACGGCTTGACAAAGCTCCTGGAGAGCGAAACGTTGCCACAATAAAATGTCACATTAGTTGCACTTGTGTCCTTTTACTTTACAGTATTCAGTTATTAGTAGAGACTGACACTACACCCCCCTAGGGGTATTTATACTTACAACCAAGTCTTCTTTAACAGTCACGTGGTCGTAGAACAACTGTCTATCATCGGAGGTGTCTATCGTCAGAGGCTGTGATAGACAGACACAACAATAAATCTAAGTGTCCTCATTATTGATACAAACTTACTTGTTTATGCTACAAATTTACGTAACTGTAATTTGGTGAGAGAAATTTTACCACACTTGTTATTAAGGCACAAAAGCGATTTCATTTTGTTAAGTGAGTTTATTTCATCGATGTTGTTATAGTTAATGAACATGATTCTAGACATAAATGATCTCAGATGATGTGATCCTGTGAGGGATACAGCCAGCCAGCGCACTCATCTCACGCACTGAGATCCGTGGTTCGTTCCCCGATATGGGTGGAGAGATTAGGGCGTGTTTACTCAGGACACCTGCTGTCTCTCTTCACCTAGCAGAAAATAGGTACCTGTGCGTGGAAAGCATCCTGGAAACAAAATTAACATAATTTTCCCGAAATCCTCTACACAACAAAGGCATTTCTGTATAGTATGTCATTGATGTCAGCGAGTACTGTACATGTTGTATCATGTACATAAAGAAATATAGATTATTATTATTATTATTATTATTATTATTATTATTATTATTATTATTATTATTATTGCTATTATTATTATTTTATTGTTGCTGTTGTTGTTTGCTGCCCGTTTTGTTGGACAGAAACTCTTTTCTCACTGTATGAAAGTAGAGCCAAGTATGGTACCTTGAAAAATATTAGTCTTGTACAAAGCAGTAAGACTTCCCACATCTCTCCAGTGCTGAGGCTGTGCTGGAATGACTGGTCTATCCAGGCCGGGTCCAGATAAGTTGTCTTGCTTTGTTTTCTGTTCAGTCCAGAAGGTGTAGATATGACGGGGCAGACAATGTAAGACCGTGAGGCGTACTCCAGGAGTGAGTGTACCTGAGCCTCGCTAGGAGTACTGCAGCCACAACTGTCGAACAAGTACGAGAAAAACCTTAATGCTGTTAGAATCTTGGATGCCTTGCTTGCAAGATTTACTACGTGGTTCTTCGTAGACACATTGGAATAAAATTTCACCCCTAGAATATGCACATCATTCCCTTGTTCCAACAGTCTCTCTTTCATTATTGTCAGTGATTCAGTTGTTCTAGGAAGAAAGTCAGTCTCTCTTTCTCTCTCTCTCTCTCTCTCTCTCTCTCTCTCTCTCTCTCTCTCTCTCTCTCTCTCTCTCTCTCTCTCTCTCTCTCTCTCTCTCTCTCTCTCTCTCTGTCTGTCTGTCTCCCTTCCTCTCTCCTGTACAATGTGGATTAATGTGGATTACCTAGAGTGGGTTGGCCCAGGTCTCTTTATTCCCTAGTGACTCTTCACAAGCTCAAGACTTTGCATATAAACGAGGTCATTTGCAGCTCTTCATGTTCCCCGGGCAGCCGGACACTTCTAATTGACTTGTTTGTAGGATAAACATTCACGTGGATGCAAAATTCTCAAAGATGATTTTATGGTAATGACAGCTTTTTCGAGGTGACTTTAGGTTACCACTGTCATATCTTCACCTGTGTTGTATTGCACCTACACTAGTGTAGTATACACTAGTGTAGTATACACTAGTAGTGTCTACTACACTAGTAGTGTGTACTATACAAGTAGTGTATACTACACTAGTAGTGTATACTACACTAGTAGTGTGTACTATACAAGAAGTGTATACTAACACTAGTAGAGTATACTACACTAGTAGTGTATACCACACTAATAGTGTGTACTACACAAGTAGTGAAATACACACTATCAGTGTGTACTACACTAGTGTACGCTACACTAGTAGTGTATACCACACTAATAGTGTGTACTACACAAGTAGTGTATACTAACACTAGTAGAGTTACTACACTAGTGTACGCTACACTAGTAGTGCATACTACACTAGTAGTGTATACTACACTAGTAGTGTATACTACACTAGTAGTGTGTACTATACAAGTAGTGTATACTACACTAGTAGAGTATACTACACTAGTGTACGCTACACTAGTAGTGCATACTACACTAGTAGTGTATACTACACAAGTAGTGTGTACTACACTAGTGTATGCTACACTAGTAGTGTATACTACACTAGTAGTGTGTACTACACTAGTAGTGTGTACTACACTAGTGTATGCTACACTAGTAGTGTATACTACACTAGTAGTGTGTATTAAACAAGTAGTGTATACTACACTAGTAGTGTATACTACACTAGTAGTGTGTACTACACAAGTAGTGTATACCACACTAGTACAGTATACTACACTAGTAGTGTATACTACACTAGTAGTGTGTACCACACAAGTAGTGTATACTACAGTAGTAGAGTATACTACACTGGTGTAGTATACACTAGTAGTGCATACTTCACTAGTAGTGTATACTTCACTAGTAGTGTATACTACACTAGTAGTGTATACTACACTAGTAGTGTAGTATACACTAGTAGTGTATACTACACTAGTAGAGAAGTATACACTAGTAGTGTATACTACACTAGTAGTGTATACTACACTAGTAGTGTGTACTATACAAGTTTGTGTATACTACATTAGTATGAGTACACTACACTAGTGTATGCTACCTAGTAGTGCATACTACACTAGTAGTGCATACTACACTAGTAGTGTAGTATACACTAGTAGTGTAGTTATACACTAGTAGTGTATACTACCACTAGTAGTGTGTTACTATACAAGTTGTGTATACTACATTAGTAGAGTATACTACACTAGTGTATGCTACACTAGTAGTGCATACTACACAAGTAGTGTATACTACACTAGCAGAGTATACTACACAAGTAAGTGTGTACTTCACAAGTAGTGTATACTACACAAGTAGAGTGTACTACACTAGTCTATGCTACACTAGTAGTGCATACTACACTAGTAGTGTATACTACACTAGTAGTGAAGTATACACAAGTAGTGTATACTACACTAGTAGTGTGTACTACACAAGTAGTGTATACTACACAAGTAGAGTATACTACACTAGTAGTGTATACTATACAAGTAGTGTATACTACACTAGTAGTGTATACTACACTAGTAGAGTATACTACACTAGCAGTGTGTACTACACAAATAGTGTATACTACACTCGTAGAGTATAATACACTAGTAGTGTGTACTATACAAGTAGTGTATACTACACAAGTAGTGTATACTACACTAGTAGAGTATACTACACTAGTAGTGTGTACTATACAAGTAGTGTATACTACACTAGTAGTGTATACTACACTAGTAGTGTGTACTATACAAGTAGTGTATACTACACTAGTAGAGTATACTACACTAGTAGTGTATACCACACTAATAGTGTGTACTACACAAGTAGTGTATACTACACTATCAGTGTGTACTACAACTAGTGTAAGCTACACTAGTAGTGTATACCACACTAATAGTGTGTACTACACAAGTGGTGTATACTACACTAGTAGAGTATACTACACTAGTGTACGCTACACTAGTAGTGAAGTATACACTAGTAGTGTATACTACACTAGTAGTGTATACTACACTAGTAGTGTGTACTATACAAGTAGTGTATATACTACACTAGTAGAGTATACTACACTAGTGTACGCTACACTAGTAGTGCATACTACACTAGTAGTGTATACTACACAAGTAGTGTGTACTACACTAGTGTATGCTACACTAGTAGTGTATACTACACTAGTAGTGTGTACTACACTAGTAGTGTGTACTACACTAGTGTATGCTACACTAGTAGTGTATACTACACTAGTAGTGTGTATTAAACAAGTAGTGTATACTACACTAGTAGTGTAACTACACTAGTAGTGTGTACTACACAAGTAGTGTATACCACACTAGTACAGTATACTACACTAGTAGTGTATACTACACTAGTAGTGTGTACCACACAAGTAGTGTATACTACACTAGTAGTGTGTACCACACACAGTAGTGTATACTACAGTAGTAGAGTATAATACACTGGTGTAGTATACACTAGTAGTGCATACTTCACTAGTAGTGTATACTTCACTAGTAGTGTATACTACACTAGTAGTGCATACTACACTAGTAGTGTATACTACACTAGTAGTGTATACTACACTAGTAGTGTATACTACACTAGTAGAGAAGTATACACTAGTAGTGTAGTATACACTAGTAGTGTATACTACACTAGTAGAGAAGTATACACTAGTAGTGTATACTACACTAGTAGTGTGTACTATACAAGTTGTGTATACTACATTAGTAGAGTACACTACACTAGTGTATGCTACACTAGTAGTGCATACTACACTAGTAGTGCATACTACACTAGTAGTGTAGTATACACTAGTAGTGTAGTATACACTAGTAGTGTATACTACACTAGTAGTGTGTACTATACAAGTTGTGTATGCTACATTAGTAGAGTATACTACACTAGTGTATGCTACACTAGTAGTGCATACTACACAAGTAGTGTATACTACACTAGCAGAGTATACTACACAAGTAGTGTGTACTACACAAGTAGTGTATACTACACTAGTAGAGTGTACTACACTAGTCTATGCTACACTAGTAGTGCATACTACACTAGTAGTGTATACTACTCTAGTAGTGTGTACTATACAAGTAGTGTATACTACACTAGTAAAGTATACTACACTAGGAGTGTGTACTACACAAGTAGTGTATACTACACTAGTAGAGTATACTACACTAGTGTATGCTACACTAGTAGTGTATACTACACTAGTAGTGTGTACCACACAAGTAGTGTATACTACAGTAGTAGAGTATACTACACTGGTGTAGTATACACTAGTAGTGCATACTTCACTAGTAGTGTATTCTACACTAGTAGTGTATACTACACTAGTAGTGTGTACTATACAAGTAGTGTATACTACACTAGTAGAGTATACTGCACTAGTATATACTACACTAATAGTGTATACTACACTAGCCGTTTATACTACACAAGTAGTGTATACTACACTAGCGTATGCTACACTAGTAGTGTGTACTACACTAGTAGTGTATACTACACTAGTAGTGTGTACTACATTTTCACCTGTATTGTTACTCATCTGCACGTGTTGTGTAATTCTCTTACAAATACACCAAGCTGACATACACATATACACCAAGCTGACATACACATATACACCAAGCTGACATACACATATACACCAAGCTGACATACACATATACACCAAGCTGACATACACATATACACCAAAGCTGACATACACATATACACCAAGCTGACATACACAATATACACCAAGCTGCCATACACTTATACACCAAGCTGACATACACATATACACCAAGCTGACATACACTTATACACCAAGCTGACACTGACATACACTTATACATCAAGCTGACATACACATATACACCAAGCTGCCATACACTTATACACCAAGCTGACATACATTTATACACCAAGCTGACATACACATATACACCAAGCTGACATACACTTATACACCAAGCTGACATACACATATACACCAAGCTGACATACACATATACACCAAGCTGAAATACACATATACACCAAGCTGACATACACATATACACCAAGCTGACGTACACATATACACCAAGCTGATATACACATATACACCAAGCTGACATACACTTATACACCAAGCTGACATACACATATACACCAAGCTGACATACACATATACACCAAGCTGACATACACATATACACCAAGCTGACATACACATATACACCAAGCTGACGTACACATATACACCAAGCTGACATACACATATACACCAAGTTGACATACACATATACACCAAGCTGACATACACATATACACCAAGCTTACATACATATATACACCAAGCTGCCATACACTTATACACCAAGCTGACATACACATATACACCAAGCTGCCATACACTTATACACCAAGCTGACATACACATATACACCAAGCTGCCATACACTTATACACCAAGCTGCCATACACTTATACACCAAGCTGACATACACATATACACCAAGCTGCATACACTTATACACCAAGCTGACATACACATATACACCAAGCTGCCATACACTTATACACCAAGCTGCCATACACTTATACACCAAGCTGACATACACATATACACCAAGCTGCCATACACTTATACACCAAGCTGACATACACATATACACCAAGCTGCCATACACTTATACACCAAGCTGACATACACATATACACCAAGCTGCCATACACTTATACACCAAGCTGTCATACACTTATACACCAAGCTGACATACACATATACACCAAGCTGCCATACACTTATACACCAAGCTGACATATACATATACACCAAGCTTCCATACATTTATACACCAAGCTGACATACACATATACACAAAGCTGCCATACACTTATACACCAAGCTGACATACACATATACACCAAGCTGACATACGCATATACACCAAGCTGACATACACATATACACCAAGCTGACATACACATATACACCAAGCTGACATACACATATTTGCCAAGCTGACATACACATATACACCAAGCTGACATACACATATTCACCAAGCTGACATACACATATACACCAAGCTGCCATACACTTATGCACCAAGCTAACATACACATATACACCAAGCTGCCATACACTTATACACCAAGCTGCCATACACTTATACACCAAGCTGACATACACATATACACCAAGCTGCCATACACTTATACACCAAGCTGACATACACATATACACCAAGCTGCCATACACTTATACACCAAGCTGACATACACATATACACCAAGCTGACATACGCATATACACCAAGCTGACATACACATATACACCAAGCTGACATACACATATACACCAAGCTGACATACACATATTTGCCAAGCTGACATACACATATACACCAAGCTGACATACACATATACACCAAGCTGCCATACACTTATACACCAAGCTGACTTACACATATACACCAAGCTGCCATACACTTATACACCAAGCTGACATACACATATACACCAAGCTGACATACACATATACACCAAGCTGACATACACATATACACCAAGCTGACATACACATATACACCAAGCTGACATACACTTATACACCAAGCTGACATACACGTATACACCAAGCTGACATACACATATACACCAAGCTGACATACACATATAAGCCAAGCTGACATGCACTTATACACCAAGCTGACATACACTTATACACCAAGCTGCTGTACACATATACACCAAGCTGACATACACATATAAGCCAAGCTGCCATACACTTATACACCAAGCTGCTGTACACATACACCAAGCTGACATACTCATATAAGCCAAGCTGCCATACACATATACACCAAGCTGACATACACATATAAGCCAAGCTGACATACACATATAAGCCAAGGTGCCATACACATATACACCAAGCTGACATACACATATAAGCCAAGGTGCCATACACATATACACCAAGCTGACATACACATATAAGCCAAGCTGACATACACATATACACCAAGCTGCCATACACTTATACACCAAGCTGCTGTACACATATACACCAAGCTGACATACACATATAAGCCAAGGTGCTGTACACATATACACCAAGCTGACGTACACATATACACCAAGCTGACATACACATATAAGCCAAGGTGCTGTTCACATATACACCAAGCTGACATACACATATACACCAAGCTGACATACACATATAAGCCAAGCTGCTGTACACATATACACCAAGCTGACATACACATATAAGCCAAGGTGCTGTACACATATACACGAAGCTGATATACACATATACACCAAGCTGACATACACATATACGCCAACACTATCCTTATCCTGGCGTAATGTCTTCAAGATAAATTCCACTCTGGCGACAATGTGTTTCTACGCTACTTGGATAATTCTGCACTGAATTTTAAGCACCTTTGATATACCTTTCACAAAGTTAATTGTACTCGTGAGAGCTGTCTCAGCTTTTCTGATATCATTGTCAAATTCTTCCAAATCCATGTCCTTCTTGCATTGACTTTTCTCTCTTTGAACCAATTTTTTTTAACTCCCCCAGTTGTCCCTTTCATTTCCTGTTCTCTTTCATCTCTTGTTCTCAGTTATTCACTTTGGTGTCTTGTATGTATTGTTTCCTCATTCGTTTATTATTCTCTCTTTTCTATGGTTTCCCCTTTTGTTTATCTACAGGTCTGGTTATTTACCTACTGTTCTCTCTTCTAGATGTCATTCGAATCAATGTACATTCTATAAATGATTACAGTCATACCTGTGTGGACACTGACAATGCTCGCTGTATGGGAGATCACGAGCAACAGGATGTCAGGAAATATTTCTTCAGCCTTAGGGTGCTGGTGAGTAGAATAATGTGGATAAGTTTTAATACTACGTATACTACCACAAGTGGTTAGGAATCAGAAAAATCCGTCAATAAGTCTTAGATGTTAAGCCAAGAACTGTAAATCAAACCGTGTAGACATTCCCAGGCAAGGACATCTTGGCGAGTATACACACAGCAGCAGCAGCCACGGCTCGATCCCATTCCTTCATTATTGACACGCTTGAGCTATTCACATATTGATTAAAAGTATAGCGTAAATTATGAGTGGTTGTTGTTGCTGTTCGACCTCATACCTGAGCAGTATCCCACGCCAGGTTAATGATCGGTCTCACACACGTTGTCTTCCTCATGAAGGACGAGCCGAAAGTAAACGATCTTAAAACCGGTTCACCTGGAGTCATTAGCAGTCACTGATTGCAAGGGAAGGGAACGGTGATGTTGGGGACAAATGATGATGATTAAGCAGAAGAGAAAATAACACTCAGAAATGAAGAGAAGAGAGCTGACCACAGCTCAGTACATCGAAGAGGAGA
Source organism: Cherax quadricarinatus (assembly GCF_026875155.1). Lineage (NCBI taxonomy): Eukaryota > Metazoa > Arthropoda > Malacostraca > Decapoda > Parastacidae > Cherax > Cherax quadricarinatus. The sequence continues at coordinate 34,294,229 of NC_069441.1, forward strand.
GAACTGACCACGGCTCTACACATGGAAGAGGAGAGAGATGACCACAGCTCTATATACGGAAGACGAGAGAGCTGACCACAGCTCTACACATGGAAGAAGAGAAAACTGACCACAGCTCTACACATGGAAGAAGAGAAAACTGACCACAGCTCTACACATGGAAGACGAGAGAGCTGACCACAGCCCTTCATATCACAGCATAATAATACATCCACAGAACAAAGTGTTTCTTGCAACTAACAATAATGCGACCAACCGGGAGTCGAACCCGGAGCATTAATTCCAGATCCTGGGAACCAACTTCTTAACCCACTTGACCACCATACCACTAACATCAGGCACCCAGTGAGTACATTGGATCTGACACTCCTAATCTCAGCACATTCGTGGCTGGGGATACTACACCACTAATTTCCTTCTAGACCATTTCGTAATGCCAGTATCACGAGCAGTACACATACTAATGCATTAATATTAATACAGGTGAAGTGGTCGTTAGACTGGAATTCCAAACGAACGTAGAATGAAATTAGTCGCGTAGTATCTCCAGCCATGAATGTGCTTCCATCAGGAGTGGCAGATCGAGTGTACTCACTGGGTGCCTGATGTCTGTGGCATGGTGGTCAAATGGGTTCAGGAGTTGGGAAATTAATTTTGTTTCCAGGAAACGAGATAAATGTTCCGAGTTTCATTCCTGCAGTTCGCAGTACACTTAGATGTTATCATAGATGGAAGGAAGAAGTATAAATGGCTAATAAATATATATATATATATATATATTATATATATATATATATATATATATATATATATATATATATATATATATATATATATATATATATATATATATATATATATATATATATATATATATATATATATATATATATATATATATATATATATATATAATATATATATATATATATATATATATATATATATATATATATATATATGTCGTGCCGAATATGTAAAACTGGTCAATTAGCAAGAACTCATTTAAAATTAAGTCCTTTCTAAAATTTTCTCTTATACGTTTAAAGATATATTTTTTCATTAATGTTAATGTAAAAATTTATAATTTTACACCAAAAGGAACTTAGAAAACTTACCTAACCTTATTGTAACAAGAACAATTTATTTTAGCCTAACCCAACTAAATATATTTTAGATTTGTTTACAATAATTTAATACTAAACAAACACAGTGAAATATATTTTTTTCGTTAGGTTCAGAATGATTTTGGCGAAATTATTGCATACATAAATTTTCACTTGTCCTAAATGGCAAGATGAGCGTTGCTATTTAAGCCAAGATCGCAAGTTTTGCCTATTCGGCACGACATATATATATATTTTATTATACAGAAATTGCTAATCAATCACGATGTATTATAAATATGGAGGCGGTGATTATAGACACACGCTCTAGCTCTTTCTTTCTCCTTTACCATCGCTTAATTCCACATTTCATCTTTCGCCTTTCCCTTCCTTACGTATTCCATTCTCATTGAATTCTTCGGTTCCACGTTACCATCTTCTACCTCCTTTTTCGCTCCCTATAAACTTAGAATTTTCCTCTACAAAACACGAGGCTGACATGAGTCTACACACGTTGAGGCTCCGAGGTAACTACACAATAACACGAGGCTGACATGAGTCTACACACCTTGAGGCTCCGAGGTAACTACACACTAACACGAGGCTGACATGAGTCTACACACGTTGAGGCTCCGAGGTAACTACACACTAACACGAGGCTGACATGAGTCTACACACGTTGAGGCTCCGAGGTAACTACACACTAACACGAGGCTGACATGAGTCTACACACGTTGAGGCTCCGAGGTAACTACACACAAACACGAGGCTGACATGAGTCTACACACGTTGAGGCTCCGAGGTAACTACACACAAACACGAGGCTGACATGAGTCTACACACGTTGAGGCTCCGAGGTAACTACACACAAACACGAGGCTGACATGAGTCTACACACGTTGAGGCTCCGAGGTAACTACACACAAACAGAGGCTGACATGAGTCTACACACGTTGAGGCTCCGAGGTAACTACACACTAACACGAGGCTGACATGAGTCTACACACGTTGAGGCTCCGAGGTAACTACACACTAACACGAGGCTGACATGAGTCTACACACGTTGAGGCTCCGAGGTAACTACACACAAACACGAGGCTGACATGAGTCTACACACGTTGAGGCTCCGAGGTAACTACACACTAACACGAGGCTGACATGAGTCTACACACGTTGAGGCTCCGAGGTAACTACACACAACACGAGGCTGACATGAGTCTACACACGTTGAGGCTCCGAGGTAACTACACACAAACACGAGGCTGACATGAGTCTACACACGTTGAGGCTCCGAGGTAACTACACACAAACACGAGGCTGACATGAGTCTACACACGTTGAGGCTCCGAGGTAACTACACACAAACAGAGGCTGACATGAGTCTACACACGTTGAGGCTCCGAGGTAACTACACACTAACACGAGGCTGACATGAGTCTACACACGTTGAGGCTCCGAGGTAACTACACACTAACACGAGGCTGACATGAGTCTACACACGTTGAGGCTCCGAGGTAACTACACACTAACACGAGGCTGACATGAGTCTACACACGTTGAGGCTCCGAGGTAACTACACACTAACACGAGGCTGACATGAGTCTACACACGTTGAGGCTCCGAGGTAACTACACACTAACACGAGGCTGACATGAGTCTACACACGTTGAGGCTCCGAGGTAACTACACACTAACACGAGGCTGACATGAGTCTACACACGTTGAGGCTCCGAGGTAACTACACACTAACACGAGGCTGACATGAGTCTACACACGTTGAGGCTCCGAGGTAACTACACACTAACACGAGGCTGACATGAGTCTACACACGTTGAGGCTCCGAGGTAACTACACACTAACACGAGGCTGACATGAGTCTACACACGTTGAGGCTCCGAGGTAACTACACACAAACACGAGGCTGACATGAGTCTACACACGTTGAGGCTCCGAGGTAACTACACACTAACACGAGGCTGACATGAGTCTACACACGTTGAGGCTCCGAGGTAACTACACACAAACACGAGGCTGACATGAGTCTACACACCTTGAGGCTCCGAGGTAACTACACACAACACCGAGGCTGACATGAGTCTACACACGTTGAGGCTCCGAGGTAACTACACACAAACACGAGGCTGACATGAGTCTACACACGTTGAGGCTCCGAGGTAACTACACACTAACACGAGGCTGACATGAGTCTACACACGTTGAGGCTCCGAGGTAAAACTACACACTAACACGAGGCTGACATGAGTCTACACACGTTGAGGCTCCGAGGTAACTACACACAAACACGAGGCTGACATGAGTCTACACACGTTGAGGCTCCGAGGTAACTACACACTAACACGAGGCTGACATGAGTCTACACACGTTGAGGCTCCGAGGTAACTACACACAAACACGAGGCTGACATGAGTCTACACACGTTGAGGCTCCGAGGTAACTACACACTAACACGAGGCTGACATGAGTCTACACACGTTGAGGCTCCGAGGTAACTACACACAAACACGAGGCTGACATGAGTCTACACACGTTGTGGCTCCGAGGTAACTACACACAAACACGAGGCTGACATGAGTCTACACACGTTGAGGCTCCGAGGTAACTACACACAAACACGAGGCTGACATGAGTCTACACACGTTGAGGCTCCGAGGTAACTACACACAAACACGAGGCTGACATGAGTCTACACACGTTGAGGCTCCGAGGTAACTACACACTAACACGAGGCTGACATGAGTCTACACACGTTGAGGCTCCGAGGTAACTACACACTAAACACGAGCTGACATGAGTCTACACACGTTGAGGCTCCGAGGTAACTACACACAAACAGGAGGCTGACATGAGTCTACACACGTTGAGGCTCCGAGGTAACTACACACTAACACGAGGCTGACATGAGTCTACACACGTTGAGGCTCCGAGGTAACTACACACTAACACGAGGCTGACATGAGTCTACACACGTTGAGGCTCCGAGGTAACTACACACTAACACGAGGCTGACATGAGTCTACACACGTTGAGGCTCCGAGGTAACTACACACTAACACGAGGCTGACATGAGTCTACACACGTTGAGGCTCCGAGGTAACTACACACAAACACGAGGCTGACATGAGTCTACACACGTTGAGGCTCCGAGGTAACTACACACTAACACGAGGCTGACATGAGTCTACACACGTTGAGGCTCCGAGGTAACTACACACTAACACGAGGCTGACATGAGTCTACACACGTTGAGGCTCCGAGGTAACTACACACAAACAGGAGGCTGACATGAGTCTACACACGTTGAGTCTCCGAGGTAACTACACACAAACACGAGGCTGACATGAGTCTACACACGTTGAGGCTCCGAGGTAACTACACACAAACAGGAGGCTGACATGAGTCTACACACGTTGAGGCTCCGAGGTAACTACACACTAACACGAGGCTGACATGAGTCTACACACGTTGAGGCTCCGAGGTAACTACACACAAACATGAGGCTGACATGAGTCTACACACGTTGAGGCTCCGAGGTAACTACACACAAACACGAGGCTGACATGAGTCTACACACGTTGAGGCTCCGAGGTAACTACACACAAACACGAGGCTGACATGAGTCTACACACGTTGAGGCTCCGAGGTAACTACACACAAACACGAGGCTGACATGAGTCTACACACGTTGAGGCTCCGAGGTAACTACACACAAACACGAGGCTGACATGAGTCTACACACGTTGAGGCTCCGAGGTAACTACACACAAACACGAGGCTGACATGAGTCTACACACGTTGAGGCTCCGAGGTAACTACACACAAACACGAGGCTGACATGAGTCTACACACGTTGAGGCTCCGAGGTAACTACACACAAACAGGAGGCTGACATGAGTCTACACACGTTGAGGCTCCGAGGTAACTACACACAAACACGAGGCTGACATGAGTCTACACACGTTGAGGCTCCGAGGTAACTACACACAAACACGAGGCTGACACAGCCAGTGTTCCTTAACAAGTTACTTTACACTGCAGTAACCTATGTACTATTTTACAGTGAAAAATGGTGAGGCATTTATTGATACAAGGCAGATCACTACTGATACAGGGCAGATCACTACTGATACAGGGCAGATCACTACTGATACAGGGCAGATCACTACTGATACAGGGCAGATCACTACTGATACAGGGCAGATCACTACTGATACAGGGCAGATCACTACTGATACAGGGCAGATCACTACTGATACAGGGCAGATCACTACTGATACAGGGCAGATCACTACTGATACAGGGCAGATCACTACTGATACAGGGCAGATCACTACTGATACAGGGCAGATCACTACTGATACAGGGCAGATCACTACTGATACAGGGCAGATCACTACTGATACAGAGCAGATCACTACTAACACAGAGCAAATCAATACTGATACAGAGCAGATCACTACAGATACAGAGCAGATCACTACTGATACAGAGCAGATCACTATTGATACAGAGCAAATCACTACTGATACAGGGCAGATCACTACTGATACAGAGCAGATCACTACTGATACAGAGCAGATCACTATTGATACAGGGCAAATCACTACTGATACAGGGCAGATCACTACTGATACAGAGCAGATCACTACTGATACACAGCAGATCACTACTGATACAGGAATCACTACTGACACAGAGCAGACAACAAATGATACAGAGCAGATTACTACTGAAACAGGGAAGATCATTACTGATAGAGGGCAGATCACAGCTGATACAGGGCAGACCACTACTGACACGGAACAGATCACTACTGATAAAGAGGAGATCACTTACGATACAGAGCAGATCACTATATATACAAAGCAGATCATTACTCATACAAGGCAGATCACTACTGAAACAGGGCAGATCACTACTCATAGAGAGCAGATCACTAGTGACACAGAGCAGATCACTACTGATAAAGAGCAGATCACTATTGATACAGAGCAGATCACTACAGATACAGAGCAGATCACTGCCGATAGAGGGCAGATCACTATTGATACAGGGCAGATCACTACTGACACATAGCAGATCACTACTGATTCAGAACAGATCACTACTAATACAATGCAGATCACTACTGATACACAGCAGATCACTACTGATACAGGACAGATCACTACTGACACAAGGCAGATCACTATTGATAAAGAGAAGGACACTACTGATACAGGGCAGATCATTACTGATACAGGGCAGATCACTACTGACACAGGGCAGATCACTACTGATACAAGGCAGATCACTTCTGATACAGGGCAGATCACTACTAACAGAGAGCAGAAAACTAATGATACAGAGCAGATCACTACTGGTAAAGAGCAGATCACTAATGATACAGAGCAGATCACTACTGACACAGGGCAGATCACTAGAGATGCAAGGCAGATCACTATGATACTGAGCAGATCACTACTGAAACTTATCAGATCACTACTGATACAGGGCAGATCACTATGATACAATGCAGATCACAACTGATTCAGAGCAGATCACTACTGATACAGAGCAGATCGCTACTGATATCGACAAGGTCAATGCTGATACAGGGCAGATCACAACTGATTCAGGAGAAATCACTACTGATGCAGTGCAAATCACTACTGATACAGAGCAGATCACTACTGATGCAGTGCAAATCACTACTGATACAGAGCAGATCACTACTGATACAGAGCAGATCACTACTGATACACAGCAGATCTCTTCTTATTCCTAGAAGGTCTCTACTTATATAGGGCAGATAGCTACTGATAAGAGCAGATCACTAAGGATGAAGGACAGGTTACTACTGACGCAGGGCAGATCGCTACCGTTACATAGCAGATCACTACTGATACATGGCAGATCACTACTGTACTAGAATAGATCACTACTGCTACCGAAAAGGTCACTAATGTTCCAGAGCAGATCAGTACTGATACCAAGAAGGTCACTACTGATACGGGACAGAGCACTACTGATACCGAGCAGATCACTACTGATACAGAGCAGATCACTACTGATACAGAGCAGATCACTACTGATAGAGGGCAGATCACCATTGATACACAACAGATCACTATTGATACAGGGTAGATCACTACTGATACAGAGCAGATCACTACTGATAGAGAGAAGATCACTACTGACACAGGGCAGATAACTACTGAAACGGGGCAGATTGCTAGTGATTCAGAGCAGATCACTACTGATACAAGGAAGATCACTACTGATACAGAGAAGGTCTCTACTGATACAAGGCAGATCACTACTAATACTTAGCAGATCTCTACTGATACAATGCAGATCACTATTTATACAGAGCAGATCACTACTGATTCAGGGCAGATCACTACTGATACACAGAAGGTAACTACTGATACAAAGCAGATCACTACAAATACAGAGCAGATCACTACTGATACGCTGCAGATCACTGCTTATACAGAACAGATCACTGTTGGAACATGGCAGATCACACTAGATATAGAGCAGATCTTGACAGATACAGAGAAGATCACTATTGAAACACGGCAGAGCAGTACTGATGCCAAGCAGATCTTTACAGATGCAGAGCAGATCACTATTGATACAGAGCAGATCATTACTGATACAGCGCAGATCACTACTGATATAGAGCAGATCACTACTGATACTTAGCATATCACTAATGATACGAGGCAGACCACTACTCATACAGAGCAGATCACGATTGATACAGGGCAGATCACTACTGATACAGGGCAGATCACTATTGATACAGAGCAGATCACTTGTGATATAGGGCAGATCACCAATGATATAGAGCACATCACTGCTGATACAGAGCAGATCACTACTGACGCATAGCAGATTACTACTGATACAGAGCAGACCACTACTGATACAGGGCAGACAACTACTGATACAGAGCAGACAACTACTGATACAGGGCAGACCACTACTGATACAGAGCAGACCACTACTGATACAGTGCAGACCACTACTGATACAGGGCAGATCACTACTGATACAGGGCAGACCACAGCTGATACAGGGCAGACCACTACTGATACAGAGCAGACCACTACTGATACAGGGCAGACCACTACTGATACAGGGAAGATCACTACTGATACAGGGCAGACCACTACTGATGCAGGGCAGACCACTACTGATACAGGGCAGACCACTACTGATACAGGGCAGACCACTACTGATACAGGGCAGATCACTACTGATACAGGGCAGACCACTACTGTTACAGGGCAGACCACTACTGATACAGAGCAGACCACTACTGATACAGGGCAGACCATTACTGATACAGGGCAGATCACTACTGATACAGGGCAGACCACTACTGATACAGAGCAGACCACTACTGATACAGGGCAGACCATTACTAATACAGGGCAGACCACTACTGTTACAGGGCAGACCACTACTGATACAGAGCAGACCACTACTGATACAGGGCAGACCATTACTGATACAGGGCAGATCACTACTGATACAGGGCAGATCACTACTGATACATAGCAGATCACTACTGATACAGAGCAGATCACTACTGATACAGAGCAGATCACTACTGATACATGGCAGATCACTACTGATACAGGACAGATCATTACTGATACAGGGCAGATCACTACTGATACATGACAGACACTACTGATAGAGTGCAGATCACTACTGATACATAGCAGATCACTACTGATACAGAGCAGATCACTATTGATACAGGGCAGATCTCTGCTGATAGAGAGAAGGTCACTACTGATACATGGCAGATCACTACTGATACAGAGCAGATCACTACTGATACATAGCAGATCACTACTGATACAAGGCAGATCTCTGCTGATAGAGAGAAGGTCACTACTGATACAGAGCAGATCACTACTGATACAGAGCAGACCACTACTGATACATAGCAGATCACTACTGATACAAGGCAGATCGCTGCTGATAGAGAGAAGGTCACTACTGATACATAGCAGATCACTACTGATACAGGGCAGATCACTATTGGTACACAACAGATCACTACTGACACAGAGCAGATCACAGTTGATACTGAGCAGATAACTACTGATACAGGGCAGATCACTATTGGTACACAACAGATCACTATTGATACAGAGCAGATCACGACTGATACATAGCAGATCACTACTGATACAAATCAGATCTCTGCTGATAGAGAGAAGGTCACTACTGATACAGGGAAGATTACTACTGATACAGAGCAGATCACTACTGATTAGAGCAGGTCACTATGGATACAGGGCAGATCACTACTGATACAGTGCAGGTCACTACTGATTAGAGCAGGTCACTATGGATAAATGCAGATCACTACTGATACAGAGCAGATCACTATTGATACAGAGCAGATCACTACTGATACAGAGCAGATCACTACTGATACAGAGCAGATCACTACTGATACAGAGCAGATCACTACTGATACAGAGCAGATCACTACTGATACAGAGCAGATCACTACTGATACAGAGCGGATCACTACTGATACATTGCGGATCACTACTGATACAGAGCAGATCACTACTGATACAGAGCAGATCACTACTGATACAGAGCAGATCACTACTGATACAGTGAAGATCACTACTGATAAGAGCAGATCACTATGGATGCAGGACAGATCACTACTGACACAGGGCAGATCACTACTGATACTGGACAAATCACTAGTGACACTGTGCAGATCACTACCGTTACAGAGCAGATCACTATTGACACATGGCAGATCACTACTGATACAGGACAGATCACTACTGATACCGAGAAGGTCACTACTGTTATAAAGCAGATCACTACTGATACAGAGCAGATCACTACTGATAGAGGGCAGATCACTACTGATAGAGGGCAGATCACTACTGGTACACAATAGATCACTACTGATACATGGCAGATCACTACTGATACAGGGCAGATCACTACTGATTCAGAACAGATCACTACTGATACAGAGGGCACTACTTATTCACAGCAGATCACTACTGATACAGAGCAGATCAATACTGATAGAGGGCAGATCAATACTGATAGAGAGCAGATCATTACTGATACAGATCAGATCACTAATGATTCAGGACAGATCGCTACTGATACAGAGAAGGTCTTTACTTATACAGAGCAGATCACTACTGATACTGGGCAGATCACTACTGATATAGGGCAGATTACTACTTGTACAGAGAAGGTCACTACTGATACAGGGCAGATCCCTACTGATATAATGCAGATCACTAATGATACAGAGCAGATCACTACTGATTCAGAGCAGATCACTACTGATACAGAGCAGATCACTACTGTTAGAGTGCTGACCACTACTGATACAGAGCAGATCACTACTGATGCAGAGCAGATCACTACTGATACAGAGCAGATCACTACTGATACAGTGAAGATCACTACTGATACATAGCAGATCGCTACTGATTCCTAGAAGGTCACTACTTATATAGGGCAGATCGCTACTGATACAGTGCAGACCACTACTGATAAGAGCAGATCACTTTGGATGCAGGACAGATCACTTCTGATACATGGCAGATCGCTACTTATACAGGAAAATTCACTACTGACACAGGGCAGATAACTACCGTTACAGTGCAGATCACTACTGATACAGAGCAGATCACTTCTGATATAGGGCAGATCACCAATGATACAGAGCCCATCACTGCTGATACATAGCAGATTACTACTGATACATAGCAGATCACTACTGATACATAGCAGATCACTACTGATACAGAGCAGATCACTTCTGATACATAGCAGATCACTACTGATACAGAGCAGATCACTTCTGATACATAGCAGATCACTACTGATACATATCAGATCACTACTGATAGGTGGCAGATCACTACTGATACATAGCAGATCACTACTGATACATAGCAGATCAGTATTGATACAGGGCAGTTCACTACTGATACAGGGCAGTTCACTACTGATACAGGGCAGATCACTACTGATACAGGGCAGATCACTGCTGATACAGAGCAGATCACTACTGATGCAGAGCTGATCACTACTGATGCAGAGCAGATAACTACTTATACAGAGCAGATCACTTCTGATGCAGAGCTGATCACTACTGATGCTGGGCAGATCACTACTGATACATGGAAGATTACTACTGATGCAGAGCAGATCACTTTTGATACAGAGCAGATCTCTACAGATACAGGGCAGATCACTACTGATACAGGGCAGATCACTACTGATACAGTGCAGATCACTACTGATAAGAGCAAATCACTATGGGTACAGGACAGATCTCTACAGATACAGGGCAGATCACTACTGATACAGAGCCGAACACTACTGATACAGGGCAGATCACTACTGATGCAGGTCAGAGCACTACTGATACAGGTCAGATCACTAATAATACAGATCAATTCACGAATGATACAGATCAGATCACTACAGATCAGACCAATACTTGTCCAAAGGTTGGACAAGTACTGAAGAATTCCTTGTATTAAGCTCCCATGATATTGTAGTGTCTGACAGATGTGACACTGAGGGATTGATTACCTCAAACTCCTCCTCTCCTTACCTCCTCTCTGCTTTGTATTGGACTGATGAAGCCACTGTGTGGCGAAACGTTTCCTTAATAAAGATTCTCATATGTTGCATAAGTGTGTCAATCTTCAACTTGTCGGTTTTCAAAACCATTTATCACGTCTGTCAGGCATTACAGCATCATGGGATCTTGGTACAAGGAATTCTTCAATACATGCCCAGCCTTTGGCCTGAGGCAGAGTGCACGAGTGTGCCATCTATTGCCTTTTCAATCTTGTGGTGTTAGCATAATATCAGAGATTTTTGAGATGACAAGATTTTGATTCTCGTTCGTGAAGAATTCATTTAGTTTGTCGACCCTTAGTCTAGGTAATGGCTCGCTGAAAACTGAGTCGAATTGCCACTTTAGTATCTCACTCATTTCTTTGCTGTCATATGTGTATGTTCCATCCCGCCTAACCATGGGCCTAATACTGAATGTTGTTTTACCCTTAGATATGGCATAAGAGAAGAATTTTTTTTTTTCAATTCCCTTTATGACTTTTAGTTTTTCCTGAGATTCTTGCCTCCAATAAGATTCCTTAAGCTTAAGTTCGATATTTGCTATTTCTCTGACCAGTGCCTCCCTTCGTATTTCAGATATATTGTTCCCTCTCAGTAGCTCTGTGATTCTTCGCCTTCGCCTGTATAGGGAGCATCTGTCTCTTTCTAGTTTACATCTTCTCTTTTTTTTTCTTAATGGCATGTCCCTTGAGTAGACCCTTGAGTAGTGCCACAGAGTTACTTTTTTCTAGGCAAAGGTTTGGATCCGTGTTGTTTAGGATATGTTTCCAGCTTGATTCAGTTAGAACATGGTTGACATGTTCCCATTGTATATTTTTGTTATTAAAGTTGAATTTTGTGAAGACATCCTCATAACTGATCAAAAGATCGACGCAATGAATATCATGCTGGACAAACTAAAGAAACGGCAACTATATGCCATGCAAGAACTCTATATTCCAGACAGAGAAACCCTCCCCAACCAATTAACACCACTGACTACATCATTAATACTCCCACCCACAGAACCTTCAGAATGTCGCTCTAACAACGAGTCCGATGTTTCATCCACAAAGAGGACTTCCCAAGACCAAAGATTCTGAGCGATGTCCCTGAAGATTTAGAAAAATGGATAAGACCTGAGCCAGTCTGCGTTCGAGTCAGATAAAACCATCCTTGCTGTGGATACCTTACATATAACCAAGTAGCATCTGAAAACGTCCTATGGCAGGACACCGCCTCAGGACCAGATCAGCTGACCATCAGCTCTAGCAAGCTCCTTGAAAGAAAACGAACATCTTGCCTCCTGCGCAAAAAAATAAGGCGACAACAAAACTGTACATACTACCAAATCACTGCCATGCATTTACGCAACTTGTATAAATGTATTCCTCTGATGGGTGTTGCGTTATACCTCATCACATGAACATAATGAATAGCACAACACACATACACACACACACACACAAGCACCTTTATTGAAGTTCGCCAAAGTGGTTGGGCAACTTACCTTTAATACCACCCTCCTCACCCACCACCAACACTTTTCCACATTCCATCCTTCCCTATCCTTCTTCCTCACCCAACTTACATCAGGTTAAAAAGTTTGGCACATCTAAACTCTTCTTACTCTCCTCTGCCCTCCTCTCTCCACTCACCTCTAACCACTCCCACCCTTCTGTTCTTCTTCCTCCTTTCTCCATTCTACTTCCCGTTCTCTTTTCCCTGTTGCTCTGGTCCCCTGTCGCCCTGATCCCCTGTTGTCCTAGTCCCCTGTTGCTATGGTCTTCTGTTGCCCTGGTCCCCTGTAGCCCTGGTCCCCTGTTGCTCTGGTCTCCTGTTGTCCTGTTCCCCTGTTGCTCTGGTCTCCTGTTGCCCTGGTTCCCTGTTGCGTTGGTCACCTCTTGCTCTGGTTCCATGTTGCCCTGGTCCCCTGTTGTCCTGGTCCCCTCTTGCTCTGTTCCTCTGTTGTCCTGGTCAACTTTTGCTCTGGTCACCTGTTGCTCTGGTCCCCTGTTGCCATGGTCCCCTGTTGCCTTGATCCCCTGTTGCCCTGGTCTCCTGTTGCCCTGGTCCTCTGTTGCTCTGGTCCTCTGTTGCCCTGGTCCCCTCTTGCCCTTGTCCCCGGTCTCCCTGATCCCCTGTTGCCCTGGTCCCCTGTTGCCCTGGTCCCCTGTTTCCCTGGTTCCCTGTTGCCCTGGTTCCCTGTTGCCCTGGTCCCCTGTTGCCCTGGTCCCCTGTTGCCCTGGTCCCCTGTTGCCCTGGTCTCCTGTTGCTCTGGTCATCTGGTGTCCTAGCCCCAGTTTCCCTGATCCCCTGTTGCCCTGTTCCCATGTTGCTCTAGTTCCCTGTTGCTCTGGTTCCTTGCCTTGGTCCCCTGCTTCCCTGGTTCACTCTTTCCCTGATCTCCTGTTGCCCTGGTCCCATGTTGCTCTGGTCCCTGTTGCTCTGGTCCCTTGCCCTGGTCCCCTGCTGCCCTTGTCCCCTGTTGTTGTGGTCCCCAATTGCTCTGGTCCCCTGTTGCCCTGGTCCCCTGTTGCCCTGGTCCCCTGTTGTCCTGGTCTCCTGTTGCCCTGGTCCCCTGTTGCCCTGGTCCCCTGTTGCCCTGGTCCCCTGTTGTTCTGTTCCTTTGATGCTTTGGTCCCTTGTTGCTCTTGTCCCCTGTTGCATTGGTCCCCTGTTGTTGTTGACCCCTGTTGCCCTGGTCCCCTGTTGCCCTTGTCCTCTGTTGCCCTGCTCCCTTGTTGCCCTGGTCCCCTGTTGCCCTGATCCACTGTTGCCCTGGTCCCCTGTTGCCCTGGTCCCCTGGATGATAACAGGAAGATGGTAAAGCTCAATGGATGATAACAGGAAGATGGTAAAGCTCACTGTATGATAATAAGAAGATGGTAAAGCTCACTGGATGATAATAAGAAGATGGTAAAGCTCACTGGATAATAATAAGAAGATGGTAAAGCTCACTGGGTGATAACAGGAAGATGATAAAGCTCACTGGATGATGATAGGAAGATGGCAAAGCTCACTGGGTGATAATAGGAAGATGGTAAAGCTCACTGGATGATAATAGGAAGATGGTAAAGCTCACTGGGTGATAACAGGAAGATGGTAAAGCTCACTGGATGATAACAGGAAGATGGTAAAGCTCACTGGGTGATAACAGGAAGATGGTAAAGCTCACTGTGATAACAGAAGATGGTAAAGCTCACTGGATGATAATAGAAGATGGTAAAGCTCACTGGGTGATAACAGGAGATGGTAAAGCTCACTGGATGATAATAGGAAGATGGTAAAGCTCACTGGTGATAACAGGAAGATGAAAAGCTCACTGGTGATAACAGGAAGATGGTAAAGCTCACTGGGTGATAACAGGAAGATGGTAAAGCTCACTGGATGATAATAGGAAGATGGTAAAGCTCACTGGATAACAGGAAGATGGTAAAGCTCACTGGTGATAACAGGAGATGGTAAAGCTCACTGGTGATAACAGGAAGATGGTAAAGCTCACTGGGTGATAAAGGAAGATGGTAAAGCTCACTGGATGATAACAGGAAGATGGTAAAGCTCACTGGTGATAACAGGAAGATGGTAAAGCTCACTGGATGATAATAGAGATGGTAAAGCTCACTGGGTGATAACAGGAAGATGGTAAAGCTCACTGGGTGATAACAGGAAGATGGTAAAGCTCACTGGTGATAATAGGAAGATGGTAAAGCTCACTGGGTGATAACAGAAGATGGTAAAGCTCACTGGGTGATAAGAAGATGGTAAAGCTCACGGTGAAAAGGAAATGTAAAGCTCACTGGGTGATAACAGGAAGATGGTAAAGCTCACTGGTGATAACAGGAAGATGGAAAAAAGCTCACTGGATGATAACAGGAAGATGGTAAAGCTCACTGGATGATAATAGGAAGATGGTAAAGCTCACTGGATGATAATAGGAAGATGGTAAAGCTCACTGGATGATAATAGGAAGATGGTAAAGCTCACTCGATGATAACAGGAAGATGGTAAAGCTCACTGGGTGATAACAGGAAGATGGTAAAGCTCACTGGGTGATAACAGGAAGATGGTAAAGCTCACTCGATGATAATAGGAAGATGGTAAAGCTCACTGGATGATAACAGGAAGATGGTAAAGCTCATTGGGTGATAACAGGAAGATGGTAAAGCTCACTGGGTGATAATACAGGAAGATGGTAAAGCTCACTCGATGATAACAGGAAGATGGTAAAGCTCACTGGGTGATAACAGGAAGATGGTAAAGCTCACTGGGTGATAACAGGAAGATGGTAAAGCTCACTGGGTGATAACAGGAAGATGGTAAAGCTCACTCGATGATAATAGGAAGATGGTAAAGCTCACTGGATGATAACAGGAAGATGGTAAAGCTCATTGGGTGATAACAGGAAGATGGTAAAGCTCACTGGATGATAATAGGAAGATGGTAAAGCTCACTCGATGATAACAGGAAGATGGTAAAGCTCACTGGGTGATAACAGGAAGATGGTAAAGCTCACTGGGTGATAACAGGAAGATGGTAAAGCTCACTGGATGATAATAGGAAGATGGTAAAGCTCACTGGATGATAACAGGAAGATGGTAAAGCTCACTGGATGATAATAGGAAGATGGTAAAGCTCACTGGTGATAACAGGAAGATGGTAAAGCTCACTGGTGATAATAGGAAGATGGTAAAGCTCACTGGATGATAATAGGAAGATGGTAAAGCTCACTGGATGATAACAGGAAGATGGTAAAGCTCACTGGGTGATAACAGGAAGATGGTAAAGCTCACTGGATGATAATAGGAAGATGGTAAAGCTCACTCGATGATAACAGGAAGATGGTAAAGCTCACTGGATGATAACAGGAAAGATGGTAAAGCTCATGGTGATAACAGGAAGATGGTAAAGCTCACTGGATGATAATAGGAAGATGGTAAAGCTCACTGCGATGATAACAGGAAGATGGTAAAGCTCACTGGGTGATAACAGGAAGATGGTAAAGCTCACTGGGTGATAACAGGAAGATGGTAAAGCTCACTGGATGATAATAGGAAGATGGTAAAGCTCCTGGATGATAACAGGAAGATGGTAAAGCTCACTGGATGATAATAGGAAGATGGTAAAGCTCACTGGATGATAATAGGAAGATGGTAAAGCTCACTGGATGATAATAGGAAGATGTAAAGCTCACTGATGATAATAGGAAGATGGTAAAGCTCACTGGAGTGATATACAGGAAGATGGTAAAGCTCACTGGATGATAATAGGAAGATGGTAAAGCTCACTGATGATAACAGGAAGATGGTAAAGCTCACTGGGTGATAACAGGAGATGGTAAAGCTCACTGGGTGATAACAGGAAGATGGTAAAGCTCACTGGATGATAATAGGAAGATGGTAAAGCTCACTGGATGATAACAGGAAGATGGTAAAGCTCACTGGGTGATAACAGGAAGATGGTAAAGCTCACTGGGTGATAACAGGAAGATGGTAAAGCTCACTGGATGATAATAGGAAGATGGTAAAGCTCACTGGTGATAACAGGAAGATGGTAAAGCTCACTGGGTGAAACAGGAAGATGGTAAAGCTCACTGGGTGATAACAGGAAGATGGTAAAGCTCACTGGATGATAATAGGAAGATGGTAAAGCTCACTGGGTGATAACAGGAAGATGGTATAGCTCACTGGATGATAACAGGAAGATGGTAAAGCTCACTGGGTGATAACAGGAAGATGGTAAAGCTCACTGGGTGATAACAGGAAGATGGTAAAGCTCACTGGGTGATAACAGGAAGATGGTAAAGCTCACTGGGTGATAACAGGAAGATGGTAAAGCTCACTGGTGATAACAGGAAGATGTAAAGCTCACTGGATGATAATAGGAAGATGGTAAAGCTCACTGGATGATAACAGGAAGATGGTAAAGCTCACTGGATGATAATAGGAAGATGGTAAAGCTCACTGGATGATAACAGGAAGATGGTAAAGCTCACTGGATGATAATAGGAAGATGGTAAAGCTCACTGATGATAACAGGAAATGGTAAAGCTCACTGGTGATAACAGGAAGATGGTAAAGCTCACTGGATGATAACAGGAAGATGGTAAAGCTCACTCGATGATAACAGGAAGATGGTAAAGCTCACTGGTGATAACAGGAAGATGGTAAAGCTCACTGGGTGATAACAGGAAGATGGTAAAGCTCACTGGATGATAATAGGAAGATGGTAAAGCTCACTCGATGATAACAGGAAGATGGTAAAGCTCACTGGGTGATAACAGGAAGATGGTAAAGCTCACTGGGTGATAACAGGAAGATGGTAAAGCTCACTGGGTGATAACAGGAAGATGGTAAAGCTCACTCGATGATAATAGGAAGATGGTAAAGCTCACTGGATGATAACAGGAAGATGGTAAAGCTCATTGGGTGATAACAGGAAGATGGTAAAGCTCACTGGATGATAATAGGAAGATGGTAAAGCTCACTCGATGATAACAGGAAGATGGTAAAGCTCACTGGGTGATAACAGGAAGATGGTAAAGCTCACTGGGTGATAACAGGAAGATGGTAAAGCTCACTGGATGATAATAGGAAGATGGTAAAGCTCACTGGATGATAACAGGAAGATGGTAAAGCTCACTGGATGATAATAGGAAGATGGTAAAGCTCATGGGTGATAACAGGAAGATGGTAAAGCTCACTGGATGATAATAGGAAGATGGTAAAGCTCACTGGATAATATGAAGATGGTAAAGCTCACTGGGTGATAACAGGAAGATGGTAAAGCTCACTGGGTGATAACAGGAAGATGGTAAAGCTCACTGGATGATAATAGGAAGATGGTAAAGCTCACTCGATGATAACAGGAAGATGGTAAAGCTCACTGGATGATAACAGAAGATGGTAAAGCTCACTGGGTGATAACAGGAAGATGGTAAAGCTCACTGGATGATAATAGGAAGATGGAAAGCTCACTGGATGATAACAGGAAGATGGTAAAGCTCACTGGTGATAACAGGAAGATGGTAAAGCTCACTGGGTGATAACAGGAAGATGGTAAAGCTCACTGGGATGATAATAGGAAGATGGTAAAGCTCACTGGATGATAATAGGAAAATGGTAAAGCTCACTGGATGATAATAGGAAGATGGTAAAGCTCACTGGATGATAATAGGAAGATGGTAAAGCTCACTGGATATAATAGGAAGAGGTAAAGCTCACTGGATGATAATTAGGAAAGATGGTAAAGCTCACTGGTGATAATAGGAAGATGGTAAAGCTCACTGGATGATAATAGGAAGATGGTAAAAGCTCACTGATGATAACAGGAAAGATGGTAAAGCTCACTGGGTGATAACAGGAAGAATGGTAAAGCTCACTGGTGATAACAGGAAATGGTAAAGCTCACTGGATGATAATAGGAGATGGTAAAGCTCACTGGATGATAACAGGAAGATGGTAAAGACTCACTGGTGATAACAGGAAATGGTAAAGCTCACTGGTGATAACAGGAAGATGGTAAAGCTCACTGGATGTAACTAGGAAGATGGTAAAGCTCACTGGGTGATAACAGGAAGATGGTAAAGCTCACTGGATGATAACCAGGAAGATGGTAAAGCTCACTGGGTGATAACAGGAAGATGGTAAAGCTCACTGGATGATAATAGGAAGATGGTAAAGCTCACTGGTTGATAACAGGAAGATGGTAAGCTCACTGGTGATAACAGGAAGATGGTAAAGCTCACTGGGTGATAACAGGTAGATGGTAAAGCTCCATGGTGATAACAGGAAGATGGTAAAGCTCACTGGGTGATACAGAAAGTATGGTAAAGCTCACTGGGTGATAACAGGAGTATGGTAAAGCTCACTGGGTGATAACATAAGATGTAAAGCTCACTGGGTGATAACAGGAAGATGGTAAAGCTCACTGGTGATAACAGGAAGATGGTAAAGCTCACTGGATGATAACAGGAAGATGGTAAAGCTCACTGGGTGATAACAGGAAGATGGTAAAGCTCACTGGGTGATAACAGGAAGATGTAAAGCTCACTGGATGATAACAGGATAGATGGTAAGTCCACTGGTGATACAGGAAGATGGTAAAGCTCACTGGGTGATAACAGGAAGATGTTGAAGCTCACTGGTGATAACAGAAGATGGTAAAGCTCACTGGGTGATAACAGGAAATGGTAAAGCTCACTGGTGATAACAGAAGATGGTAAAGCTCACTGTGATAACAGGAAGATGGTAAAGCTCACTGGGTGATAAATCTCAGGAACAGGAAGATGGTAAAGCTCACTGGGTTGATAACAGGAAGATGGTAAAGCTCACTGGGTGATAACAGGAAGATGTAAAGCTCACTGGTGATAACAGGAAGATGGTAAAGCTCACTGTGTGATAACAGGAAGATGGTAAGCTCACTGGTATGATAACAGGAAGATGGTAAAGCTCACTGGTTGATAACAGGAAGATTGTTAAAGCTCACTGGTATTACACAAATGGTAAGAATCCACTGGGTATAACAGAAGATGTTACTGTATACAAAAATGAATTTACAATAACTGTAATTCATCAGAGATATTTATCTGTTATATCTCACAATATTTATCTGTATATTCTCACAATATTTATCTGTTTATATTCTCACAATAATTATCTGTTATATCTCACAATATTTTATCTGTTATATCTCACAATATTTATCTGTTATATATTCTCACATATTTATCTGTTATATTCTCACAATATTTATCTGTTTATTCTCACAATATTTATCTGTTATATTCTCACAATATTTATCTGTTATAATTCTCACAATATTTATCTGTTATATTCTCACAATATTTATCTGTTATATTCTCACAATATTTATCTGTTATATTTCTCACAATATTTATCTGTTATATTCTCACAATATTTATCTGTTATATTCTCACAATATTTATCTGTTATATTCTCACAATATTTATCTTTATATTCTCACAATATTTATCTGTTATATTCTCACAATATTTATCTGTTATATTCTCACAATATTTATCTGTTATATTCTCACAATATTTATCTGTTATATTCTCACAATATTTATCTGTTATATTCTCACAATATTTATTCTGTTATATTCTCACAATATTTATCTGTTATATTCTCACAATATTTATCTGTTTATTCTCACAATATTTATCTGTTATATTCTCACAATATTTATCTGTTATATTCTCACAATATTTATCTGTTATATCTCACAATATTTATCTGTTATATTCTCACAATATTTATCTGTTATATTCTCACAATATTTATCTGTTATATTCTCACAATATTTATCTGTTATATTCTCACAATATTTATCTGTTATTATTCTCACAATATTATCTGTTATATTCTCACAATATTTATCTGTTTATATTCTCACAATATTTATCTGTTATATTCTCACAATATTTATCTGTTATATTCTCACAATATTTTCTGTTATATTCTCACAATATTTATCTGTTATATTCTCACAATATTTATCTGTTATATTCTCACAATATTTATCTGTTATATTCTCACAATATTTATCTGTTATATTCTCACAATATTTTATCTGTTATATTCTCACAATATTTATCTGTTATATTCTCACAATATTTATCTGTTATATTCTCACAATATTTATCTGTTATATTCTCACAATATTTATCTTTTTATATTCTCACAATATTTATCTGTTATATTCTCACAATATTTATCTGTTATATTCTCACAATATTTATCTGTTTATATTCTCACAATATTTATCTGTTATATTCTCACAATATTTATCTGTTATATTCTCACAATATTTATCTGTTATATTCTCACAATATTTATCTGTTATATTCTCAAATATTTATCTGTTATATTCTCACAATATTTATCTGTTATATTCTCACAATATTTATCTGTTATATTCTCACAATATTTATCTGTTATATTCTCACAATATTTATCTGTTATATTCTCACAATATTTATCTGTTATATTCTCACAATATTTATTGTATATTCTCACAATATTTTCTGTTATATTCTCACAATATTTATCTGTTATATTTCTCACAATATTTATCTGTTATATTCTCACAATATTTATCTGTTATATTCTCACAATATTTTCTGTTATATTCTCACAATATTTATCTGTTATATTCTCACAATATTTTATCTGTTATATTCTCACAATATTTATCTGTTATATTCTCACAATATTTATCTGTTATTATTCTCACAATATTTATCTGTTATATTCTCACAATATTTATCTGTTATATTCTCACAATATTTATCTGTTATATTCTCACAATATTTATCTGTTATATTCTCACAATATTTATCTGTTATATTCTCACAATATTTATCTGTTATATTCTCACAATATTTATCTGTTATATTCTCACAATATTTATCTGTTATATTCTCACAATATTTATCTGTTATTATTCTCACAAATATTTATCTGTTATATTCTCACAATATTTATCTGTTATAATTCTCACAATATTTATCTGTTATATTCTCAAAATATTTATCTGTTATATTCTTCACAATATTTATCTGTTATTCTCACAATATTTATCTGTTATATTCTCACAATATTTATCTGTTATATTCTCACAATATTTATCTGTTATATTCTCACAATATTTATCTGTTATATTCTCAAAATTTATTTATCTGTTATATTCTCACAATATTTATCTGTTATATTCTCACAATATTTATCTGTTATATTCTCACAATATTTATCTGTTATATTCTCACAATATTTATCTGTTTTATTCTCACAATATTTATGTTTATATTCTCACAATATTTATCTGTTATATTCTCACAATATTTATCTGTTATATTCTCACAATATTTATCTGTTATATTCTCACAATATTTATCTGTTATATTCTCACAATATTTTATCTGTTATATTCTCACAATATTTATCTGTTATATTCTCACAATATTTATCTGTTATATTCTCACAATATTTATCTGTTATATTCTCACAATATTTATCTGTTATATTCTCACAATATTTATCTGTTATATTCTCACAATATTTATCTGTTATATTCTCACAATATTTATCTGTTATATTCTCACAATATTTATCTGTTATATTCTCACAATATTTATCTGTTATATTCTCACAATATTATCTGTTATATTCTCACAATATTTATCTGTTATATTCTCACAATATTTTCTGTTATATTCTCACAATACTTATCTGTTATATTCTCACAATATTTATCTGTTATATTCTCACAATATTTATCTGTTATATTCTCACAATATTTATCTGTTATATTCTCACAATACTTATCTGTTATATTCTCACAATATTTATCTGTTATATTCTCACAATATTTATCTGTTATATTCTCACAATATTTATCTGTTATATTCTCACAATATTTATCTGTTATATTCTCACAATATTTATCTGTTATATTCTCACAATATTTTATCTGTTATATTCTCACAATATTTATCTGTTTATTCTCACATATTTCTGTTATATTCTCACAATATTTATCTGTTATATTCTCACAATATTTATCTGTTATATTCTCACAATATTTATCTGTTATATTCTCACAATATTTATCTGTTATATTCTCACAATATTTATCTGTTATATTCTCACAATATTTTCTGTTATTTTTCTCACAATATTTATCTGTTATATTCTCACAATATTTATCTGTTATATTCTCACAATATTTAATCTGTTATATTCTCACAATATTTATCTGTTATATTCTCACAATATTTATCTGTTATATTCTCACAATATTTATCTGTTATATTCTCACAATATTTATCTGTTATATTCTCACAATATTTATCTGTTATATTCTCACAATATTTATCTGTTATATTCTCACAATATTTATCTGTTATATTCTCACAATATTTATCTGTTATATTCTCACAATATTTATCTGTTATATTCTCACAATATCTATCTGTTATATTCTCACAATATTTATCTGTTATATTCTCACAATATTTATCTGTTATATTCTCACAATATCTATCTGTTATATTCTCACAATATTTATCTGTTATATTCTCACAATATTTATCTGTTATATTCTCACAATATCTATCTGTTATATTCTCACAATATTTATCTGTTATATTCTCACAATATTTATCTGTTATATTCTCACAATATCTATCTGTTATATTCTCACAATATTTATCTGTTATATTCTCACAATATTTATCTGTTACATTCTCACAATATCTATCTGTTATTTTTCTCACAATATTTATCTGTTATATTCTCACAATATCTATCTGTTACATTCTCACAATATCTATCTGTTATATTCTCACAATATTTATCTGTTATATTCTCACAATATTTATCTGTTAATATTCTCACAATATCTATCTGTTATATTCTCACAAATTTTATCTGTTACATTCTCACAATATCTATCTGTTATATTCTCCACAATATTTATCTGTTATATTCTCACAATATTTATCTGTTATATTCTCACAATTTTATCTGTTATATTCTCACAATATCTATCTGTTATATTCTCACAATATTTATCTGTTATATTCTCACAATATCTATCTGTTATATTCTCACAATATCTATCTTTTTATATTCTCACAATATTTATCTGTTATATTCTCACAATATTTATCTGTTATATTCTCACAATATTTATCTTTATATTCTCACAATATTTATCTGTTATATTCTCAACAATATTTATCTGTTATATTCTCACAATATTTATCTGTTATATTCTCACAATATTTATCTGTTATATTCTCACAATATTTATCTGTTATATTCTCACAATATTTATCTGTTATATTCTCACAATATTTATCTGTTATATTCTCACAATATTTATCTGTTATATTCTCACAATATTTATCTGTTATATTCTCACAATATACTGAACTTCCGGTAATAAAAAATCAGCAGGAAATTACAGGTTTGACTTTATCGCTAAATTTTTATATCCGAGAAAAACAGGAAAAAATCATTTTATCGTCCTGGTGCCTGGCACACTGTGGTGTCTGGCACTGTGTGGTGCATGGCACTGTGTGGTGAATGGCACTGTGTGGAGTCTGGCACTGTGTGGTGCCTGGCACACTGTGGTGTCTGGCACTGTGTGGTGCATGGCACTGTGTGGTGCCTGGCACACTGTGGTGTCTGACACTGTGTGGTGCATGGCACTGTGTGGTGCATGGCACTGTGTGGAGTCTGGCACTGTGTGGTGCCTGGCACACTGTGGTGTCTTGCACTGTGTGGTGCATGGCAATGTGTGGTGCATGGCACTGTGTGGAGTCTGGCACTGTGTGGTGCATGGCACTGTGTGGTGGTGCCTGGCACACTGTGGTGCCTGACACTGTGCGGTGTATGGCACTGTGTGGAGTCTGGTACTGAGTGGTGCATGGCACTCTGTGGTGCACTGCACACTGTGGTGCCTGGCACTCTGTGGTGCATGGCACTCTGTGGTGCCTGGCACTCTGT
Source organism: Cherax quadricarinatus (assembly GCF_026875155.1). NCBI lineage: Eukaryota > Metazoa > Arthropoda > Malacostraca > Decapoda > Parastacidae > Cherax > Cherax quadricarinatus. The sequence goes on from NC_069441.1 coordinate 34,319,520, forward strand.
GGTGCTTGGCATTCTGTGGAATCTGGCACTGTGTGATGTCTGGCATTCTGGGGTACCTGGCACTTTGTGGTGCATGGTATTGTGTGGTGTCTGGCACTGTGTGGTGTCTGGCACTCAGTAGTGCCTGGCACTGTGTGGTGCCTGGCACTGTGTGGTGTCTGGCACTGTGGAGTCTGGCACTGTATGGTGTCTGACACTGTGTGGTGTCTGGCATTGGGTGGTGCCTGGCACTGAGTGGTGCTTGGCACTATGTGGTGCCTGGCACTGTTGTTTCTGGCACTGTGCAGTGCCTGGCACTGTGTGATGCCTGGTCCTGTGTGATGCCTGGCACTGTGTGATGCCTGGCACTGTGTGGTGCCTGGCAATGTGTGGTGTGATGCCTGGCACTGTGTTTTGGGGTGACTGGCGCTGTGTTGTGGGAGTGCCTGGCACTGAGTTTTGGGGGTGCTTGTCACTGTGTTGTTGGGGTGCCTGGCATTATGTTGTGAGGGTACCTGGCACTGTGTTGTGTGATGCATATTACTGTACTGTGGGAGTGCTTGTCACTGTGTTGTGGGGGTGCCTTTTACTGTGTTGTGGGGTGCCTGGCACTATGCTGTGGGGGTGCCTGGCACTGTGTTGTGGGAGTGACTGTCACTATGTTGTGGGGGTGCCTGGCACTATGTTGTGGGCTTGCCTGGCACTGTGTGATGTAATGCTTGGCGATGTGTGGTGTGGTGTCTGGCAATATGTGTTGCGATGTCTGGCACTGTGTGGTGTGCAGTCTAGCACTGTGTGGTGTGATGTCTGGTACTGTGTGATGTGATGTCTGGTACTGTGTGGTGTGGTGTCTGGCACTGTATGGTGTGATGTTTGGCACTGTGTGATGTGGTGTCTGGCACTGTGTGGTGTGAAGTCTGGTACTGTGTGGTGTGATACCTGATACTGTGTGGTTTGATGCCTTGCACTGTGTGCTGCGATGCATGGCACTGTGTGGTGTGACACCTGGCACTGTGTGGTGTGATGCCTGGCTCTGTGTGGTGTTATGCCTGGCACTGTGCTGTGTGATGAATGAAACAGTGGTGTAATGCCTGGCACTGTTTTGTGGGAGTGCCTGACACTGTGTTGTGGGGGTGACTGTCACTGTGTTGTGGGGGTGCCTGGCACTATGTTGTGGGGGTGACTGGCACTGCTGCAACCCCTGAATGGGTTGCAATGATTAATATGTATATATATAATTATTACCTTTTCATATAATTTTATATTGCTTGTATTTGCGATAATAGCTAAATCGTAAATGTATTGCTTTATATTGTTATTTGACTTAGCTTCCTTTGGTTAGGTAGGATGTAACATATTATGTGCTCACTTCAAGTCTTGATTGTCTAATTACTGTAATTATCGCTTGTGGCTCGTTAGACTGCCGGCTTCTGTTTCTGAGCTGCAGCTGTCCACGGAGCTTTCACGTGATCGAGGGGGGGGGTGTCCTCACCTCGCCTGAAGTATTCAGTCTGGTCTAGACTCGCTTGGTGATTGGACAGATTGTCTGTCTCATTATTCTTTTTAGTTCTGTAGAACTCTGTTCACAGAACATTGAATAGACTTAGTGATTTTCAACGTTGTACTGAGGTTGTGTGTCGCGTAGACACTCTGAGTAACTCAGGTCCTGAGCTGTAGCTTCTGACCTAACTTGTACTGGTATCTGTGTACTGTCACAGTCGGGGATTTTCTTATGCTGAACTTAGATTCAGTATTATGGGAGTTTTGTGACTTTTGTGGAGGATCTGCTGATGGTCCCTACTTAGTGTCGTTATATTATCTCCTTGTTCCTGATTCTGTGTCGCAGTTGCTTGTTATATTGTTGTTCGGCTTATCAGTCTTTTATTGTTCAAGCAGACTGTTCTGACTGCCAGTTGGTCAAGAAGTTAGTTTATTTGAGGACTTTGTCAGTCACTTGTTTAAGTCTAGTCGAGCCGTGAGACATAGTGAACTACTTAGAGCACTTACACACATACACAAACTTACTTGTATATATTTGTAATATCTTATTAAGTGTTAGTGTTCCAGACGGTACTTAAGAATTATAAATGTGATATGTGCTTTCAGCACAATACTATTGTATACGAGAGAAGTGATATTATTTTAATTACTGTGAATAATTTAATTTAATTTGATATACGCCTAGACAACTTAATGACTAATAAATTTATTAAATGTTAATTTCTCTAGTTAGTAGCCTACCAGTTGTAATCCTGAAGCACTACTGAATCATACTGAATTCTAATGGATAATTGGACAAGGATACTGACTACTTGTTACGAAAACCCAGTAACAGGCTGGATGCTAGAAGGGCAGTCCTTTCTACTATTCACTGGAGATCTCTAAGCTTTTAGAATCGCGTTTTTTGTAACAGGCACTTTGTTGTTAGGTGCCTGGCACTGTGTTGTGGGGGTGCCTGTCACTGTGTTGTGGGGGTGCCTGGCACTATGTTGTGGGGTGCCTGGCACTGTGTTGTGGGGGTGCCTGGCACTGTGTTGTGAGGGTGCCTGTCACTGTGTTGTTGGGGTGCCTGTCACTGTGTTGTGGGGGTGCATGGCACTATGTTGTGGGGGTGCCTGTCACTGTGCTGTGGGGGGTGCCTGTCACTGTGTTGTTGGGGTGCCTGGCACTGTGTGGCATGCAGTCTGTCACTGTGTGGTGTGATGTCTGGCACTGTGTGATGCGATGCTTGACGATGTGTGGTGTGGTGTCTCTCATTGTGTGTTGCGACGTCTGGCACTGCGTGGTGTACAGTCTGGCACTGTGTAGTGTGTTGCCTAACACTGTGTGGTGAGATGTCTTGTACTGTGTGTGGTGTGATGCCTGTTACTGTGTGGTGTGATGCTATGGCACTGTGTGTTGTGTTGCCTGGCGCAGTGTGGTGTCTGGCACTGTGTGGTGTGATGCTTGGCACTATGTTTTGTCTGTTTGTTGCCTGGCTCTCCCAGGATACTTTAGTTTGGAACATAATTGTACAGCATAAAGACATCAACGATATAAAGTCAACTGAACAACTGAGGTCGCTGACCTACACACTCCATCATCTTCGATATTTGTTTATCTTAATAATAAAACGATTTTAAAATAGCAGATGTAGCTTCCAGCTTTTATTTAGCTTTTAAAGAAAGTTAGGAACCCTTAACCAAACTTTGTCAAATCCTGTGTAAGAGAGAGAGAGAGAGAGAGAGAGAGAGAGAGAGAGAGAGAGAGAGAGAGAGAGAGAGAGAGAGAGAGGAGAGAGAGAGAGAGAGAGAGAGAGAGAGAGAGAGAGAGAGAGAGAGAGAGAGAGAGAGAGAGAGAGAGAGAGAGGGAATAGAGTATAATTTTATTATTTTTTATTATTATTATTATTATTATTTATTATTATATTATTATTATTATTGTTATTATTATTATTATTATGCAATTTAGTTCTAAACCTTTTCGGGTGATATAGAGCCGCGAGAAAAGAGAGAGAAGTGAAGAGGCGTTGATAAAAAAAAATAATAAAATATTCGGAGACAGAAGTGAAAAATCTGAAATATTAGGCGAAGAAAACGGAAACTAGAATGAAGAAAATCAGTGTGAAGACAAGACTGGCAACACTGTGAAGACAAGACTGGCAACACTGTGAAGACAAGACTGGCAACACTGTGAAGACAAGACTGGCAACACTGTGAAGACAAGACTGGCAACACTGTGAAGACAAGACTGGCAACACTGTGAAGACAAGACTGGCAACACTGTGAAGATAAGACTGGCAACACTGTGAAGACAAGACTGGCAACACTGTGAAGACAAGACTAGCAACACTGTGAAGACAAGACTGGCAACACTGTGAAGACAAGACTGGCAACACTGTGAAGACAAGACTGGCAACACTGTGAAACAAGACTGGCAACACTGTGAAGACAAGACTGGCAACACTGTGAAGACAAAGACTGGCAACACTGTGAAGACAAGACTGGCAACATGTGAAGACAAGACTGGCAAACACATGTGAAGACAAGACTGGCAACACGTGTGAAGACAAGACTGGCAACACTGTGAAGACAGACTGGCAACACTGTGAAGACAAGACTGCAACACTGTGAAGACAAGACTGGCAACACTGTGAAGACAAGACTGGCAACACTGTGAAGACAAGACTGGCAACACTGTGAAGACAAGACTGGCAACACTGTGAAGACAAGACTGGCAACACTGAAGACAAGACTGGCAACACTATGAAGACAAGACTGGCAACACTGTGAAGACAAGACTGGCAACACTGTGAAGACAAGACTGGCAACACTGTGAAGACAAGACTGGCAACACTGTGAAGACAAGACTGGCAACACTGTGAAGACAAGACTGGCAACACTGTGAAGACAAGACTGGCAACACTGTGAAGACAAGACTGGCAACACTGTGAAGACAAGACTGGCAACACTGTGAAGACAAGACTGGCAACACTGTGAAGACAAGACTGGCAACACTGTGAAGACAAGACTGGCAACACTGTGAAGACAAGACTGGCAACACTGTGAAGACAAGACTGGCAACACTGTGAAGACAAGACTGGCAACACTGTGAAGACAAGACTGGCAACACTGTGAAGACAAGACTGCAACACTGTGAAGACAAGACTGGCAACACTGTGAAGACAAGACTGGCAACACTGTGAAGACAAGACTGGCAACACTGTGAAGACAAGACTGGCAACACTGTGAAGACAAGACTGGCAACACTGTGAAGACAAGACTGGCAACACTGTGAAGACAAGACTGGCAACACTGTGAAGACAAGACTGGCAACACTGAAGACAAGACTGGCAACACTGTGAAGACAAGACTGGCAACACTGTGAAGACAAGACTGGCAACACTGTGAAGACAAGACTGGCAACACTGTGAAGACAAGACTGGCAACACTGTGAAGACAAGACTGGCAACACTGTGAAGACAAGACTGGCAACACTGTGAAGACAAGACTGGCAACACTGTGAAGACAAGACTGGCAACACTGTGAAGACAAGACTGGCAACACCGTGAAGACAAGACTGGCAACACTGTGAAGACAAGACTGGCAACACTGTGAAGACAAGACTGGCAACACTGTGAAGACAAGACTGGCAACACTATGAAGACAAGACTGGCAACACTGTGAAGACAAGACTGGCAACACTTACTTAAAGTAATGTATGGAACCAGGACAAGGAATGTTAAAAGAAAATCCCGAGTGTGTGTGTGTGTGTTACTAATGATAATTGTGGTTCTCAGCACTAACAACGCACTCTGTAACCTTCGTTACTACGAACAACACTAACAATCTCATCAACCCAATTGACACTAAGAACTGCGTCAGTATAAATAACAAAAACAAACGCATCAACACTAACAACACTGACAAATACACCAACTCTAACAGCTGCTTCGTCATGAAAAACACTAACAACACTGACAACTACATCAACAAAACACTAACAACATTGTGACATGCGCATTATAATTTATTCCGTGTTCATCACACGAACATTCGTGTATATCCTGTGTACCATCCAAACTTGCAGTTAGGTTAGAGCAGCATATTTATGGGCTCCGCTGCTCTGATTTAATGTTCATGTCTAGCATCAGCCAAGTGGCGAGAGCTTGAGCCCAACTGAGTCGAGATTACGCTTCCCACCTGTCTGGACAGCAGTCACTGACGCTGCTCAAGTACACTTATACAAGCTGGTGTAGAGGTGTAGTGAGTGGCTCTTTGCTCTCTGGCTCATTATTCTGCTGATAAAATACACTTTGAACGTACTGTATACATCTTTGGGAAGGAAATATACCAGTACAAAAAAACTACCTCTTTGTGTTTGTCTTTATTTGACCGAGGATTGTTGCTTGTCAGGAGTCGTGATTGTTGCTTGTCAGGAGTCGTGATTGTTGCTTGTCAGGAGTCCTGATTGTTGCTTGTCAGGAGTCGTGATTGTTGCTTGTCAGGAGTCCTGATTAATGGCCAGGTACAGAATGCCATTGTTTGTGTACTTGCGCATGTAATACACAACTTCCACACAAACGAAATTAACAACTACATCAGCACAACACAAACAACGTACCAACACAACACACACAACTGCATCAACACAAACAACACAATACAGATACAAACCAAGCTGAATCTATATAAACCACACAGGATTACATACACTAACAGGTATACATGTTTCACAGTATTTATCCACACAGTTTCAGTTAATCCTTCGATGAGGAATTAAATTATCCTCAAGGATACATATGGTCTTATTGACACTCGTCATTTACGCTGATTGTAGATCCAATTAACCAACCAACAATCACTGACATGTGCATCAGTATTAACTGGACCAACAGGGAGAAACCTGCAACAAAGAAGCGATGGTTTGACATTGATGCTACGCGACTAATATTATTCTTGAGTGTGATATATAATTAACATTATTCTTGAGTGTGGCACATAATTAACATTATTCTTGAGTGTGACATATAATTAACATTATTCTTGAGTGTGGCATATAATTAACATTATTCTTGAGTGTGGCACATAATTAACATTATTCTTGAGTGTGACATATAATTAACATTATTCTTGAGTGTGGCACATAATTAACATTATTCTTGAGTGTGACATATAATTAACATTATTCTTGAGTGTGGCACATAATTAACATTATTCTTGAGTGTGACATATAATTAACATTATTCTTGAGTGTGGCATATAATTAACATTATACTTGAGTGTGGCATATAATTAACATTATACTTGAGTGTGGCATATAATTAACATTATTCTTGAGTGTGGCATATAATTAACATTATTCTTGAGTGTGGCATATAATTAACATTATACTTGAGTGTGGCATATAATTAACATTATTCTTGAGTGTGGCATATAATTAACATTATACTTGAGTGTGGCAATAAATTAACATTATTCTTGAGTGTGGCATATAATTAACATTATTCTTGAGTGTGGCATATAATTAACATTATTCTTGAGTGTGGCATATAATTAACATTATTCTTGAGTGTGGCATATAATTAACATTATTCTTGAGTGTGGCATATAATTAACATTATTCTTGAGTGTGGCATATAATTAACATATATTAAACAGCAGAACCCTCTTTGGGGAAAGGGCCCCCCGTCAACTCTTGGTGCTTAGTGCCGGGTCGTGCTGTCGGGCGTAAATGTGCTTGCGGGCGTGTTTTTGCTGTGATCGTGCTGGTGAGGGAATGGGGTGGTCGGAAAACTGTTGGGGGCGGGGGGGGTTCCCGGTTGTGAACTGCCCCGTATAACTCCACATTAAACTCTGGGGGGCAACTGTCCCCAAAACTGCTCCCAAACCCTCGTTCAAAAGCTGCTCATCGGAACCTCCTCGGTTTTCCCCCTGTCGGGTTAACACCGGCGTAACCTCGGGGTTAAATTTTGGTCTTGAATTGCCGGGTCTTAAGTGTGTGGTCTTTAACCCGGGAAGTGCTCGTTTAACCCGCCGGGTGTAAACTGCCTCGGAACCGTCGGTTATGCAGTTGGTGCTTGAACTCTCTTGGTGTGAATATTTTAAGCTGTTGGTCTTAATGCACATTTTTAATGCTGTGTATGACCATCTATAAACCTTGCTTGCTGAAGCGCTGCTGGGCGGGAAACTGCCGTTTGTGAGTTGTGCTGGCTGGAACTTCTTAATTTAAGCTTGCTGGTGAATTAATTTCTGGGTGTGAACTTTTTATTTGAGTGTGCTTTTAACATTGGTGCTATGAATGGCTGGTCTTAACTTTCTGGTGTGGTAAACTTTCTGGGTGTGAAGCTTTCGGGGTTAATCTAGTGGTGCCGAATTTCTTTTGGGTGGAAAAATCTGTTGGGTAAATTCCTTCTAATGCTGTGGTTTAACTTTGTGGTAAAAATTATCTGTAAGTGCTTTTAACTCTTGAGTGGGGAATATTATAACTGCGCTGTGTTTAAAGCTTTTCTGAGTGTGGTAATATAATTAACTATTTCTTGAGTGCTGGCCTAATGTAACTCTTTCTTGAGTGCTGGTCAATAATACATGGTGCTTAAGTGTGCATATCATTAAGCTCTATTCTTGAAGTGTGGCTTAGCTCAATTCTTAACAAGCAGCTAGTGCTGATCATTAGCTAAACAGCTAGACTATAGAAGCTGCTGTTGATACTGATGTAACTACTTGGCTGTGAGCTCTCGATGCTGTGAACTGCTGCGGCTGTGAAGTGCTGCTAGCTGGTGTCTGTGAAAGCTGCTGCTGGTGCTATGAACTGCTGCTGGTGCTGTGAAGCTGACTGCTGGTGCTTGAAGCTCTGTGCTGGTGCTGTGAAGCTGCTGCTGGTGCTGTGAACCTGCTGCTGGTGCTGTGAAGCTGCTGCTGGTGCTGTGAACCTGCTGCTGGTGCTGTGAAGCTGCTGTGGTCTGTGAAGCGCTTGCTGGTGCTATGAAGCTGCTGCTGGTGTGAAGGCTGCGTGCGTGAAGCTGCTGCTGGTGCTGTGAAGCTGCTGCTGGTGCTGTGAAGCTGCTGCTGGTGCTGTGAAGCTGCTGCTGGTGCTGTGAAGCTGCTGCTGGTGCTGTGAAGCTGCTGCTGGTGCTGTGAAGCTGCTGCTGGTGCTGTGAAGCTGCTGCTGGTGCTGTGAAGCTGCTGGTGCGTGAAGCCTGCTGTGCGTGAAACTGTCTGTGTGCTGTGAAGCTGCTGCTGGTGCTGTGAAGCTGCTGCTGGTGCTATGAAGCTGCTGCTGGTGCTGTGAAGCTGCTGCTGGTGCTGTGAAGCTGCTGCTGGTGCTGTGAAGCTGCTGCTGGTGCTGTGAAGCTGCTGCTGGTGCTGTGAAGCTGCTGCTGGTGCTGTGAAGCTGCTGCTGGTGCTGTGAGCTGCTGCTGGTGCTGTGAAGCTGCTGCTGGTGCTGTGAAGCTGCTGCTGGAGCTGCTGCAAGCTGCTGTATGCTGCTGTGAAGCTGCTGCTGGTGCTGTGAAGCTGCTGCTGGTGCTGTGAAGCTGCTGCTGGTGCTGTGAAGCTACTGCTGGTGCTGTGAAGCTGCTGCTGGTGCTGTGAAGCTGCTGCTGGTGCTGTGAAGCTGCTGCTGGTGCTGTGAAGCTGCTGTGTGCTTGTGAAGCTGCTGCTGGTGGTGCTGTGAAGCTGCTGACTGCTGTGCTGCTGTGAAGCGTGCTGCTGGTGCTGTGAAGCTGCTGCTGTGAGCTGCTGCTGTGCTGTGAAGCTGCTGGTGCTGTGAAGCTGCTGCTGGTGCTGTGAAGCTGCTGCTGGTGCTGTGAAGCTGCTGCTGGTGCTGTGAAGCTGCTGCTGGTGCTGTGAAGCTGCTGCTGGTGCTGTAAAGCTGCTACAGGTGCTGTGAAGCTGCTGCTGGTACTGTGAAGCTGCTGCTTGTGCTATGAAGCTGCTGCTGTGAAGCTGCTGCTGGTGCTGTGAAGCTGCTGCTGGTGCTGTGAAGCTGCTGCTGGTGCTGTGAAGCTGCTGCTGGTGCTGTGAAGCTGCTGCTGGTGCTGTGAAGCTGCTGCTGGTGCTGTGAAGCTGCTGCTGGTGCTGTGAAGCTGCTGCTGGCGCTGTGAAGCTGCTGGTGGTGCTCTGAAGCTGCTGGTGGTGCTGTGAAGCTGCTGGTCGTGCTGTGAAGCTGCTGGTCGTGCTGTGAAGCTGCTGCTGGTGCTGTGAAGCTGCTGCTGGTGCTGTAAAGCTGCTGCAGGTGCTGTGAAGCTGCTGCTGGTACTGTGAAGCTGCTGCTTGTGCTATGAAGCTGCTGCTGGTGCTGTGAAGCTGCTGCTGGTGCTGTGAAGCTGCCGCTGGTACTGTGAAGCTGCTGCTGGTGGTGCTGTGAAGCTGCTGCTGGTGCTATGAAGCTGCTGCTGGTGCTGTGAAGCTGCTGCTGGTGCTGTGAAGCTGCTGCTGGTGCTGTGAAGCTGCTGCTGGCGCTGTGAAGCTGCTGGTGGTGCTCCGAAGCTGCTGGCGGTGCTGGAAAGCTGCTGCTGGTGCTGTGAAGCTGCTGCTGGTGCTTTGAAGCTGCTGGTGGTGCTGTGAAGCTGCTGCTGGTGCTTGAAGCTGGGTGGTGCTGTGAAGCTGCTGCTGGTGCTAGTGAAGCTGCTGTGGTGCTGTGAAGATGCTGGTGGTGCTGTGAAGCTGCTGCTGGTGCTGTGAAGCTGCTGCTGGTGCTGTGAAGCTACTGCTGGTGCTGTGAAGCTGCTGCTGGTGCTGTGAAGCTGCTGCTGGTGCTGTGAAGCTGCTGCTGGTGCTGTGAAGCTACTGCTGGTGCTGTGAAGCTGCTGGTGGTGCCGTGAAGCTGCTGCTGGTGCTGTAAGCGGGTGCTGACTGGTGCTGTGAAGCTGCTGCTGGTGCTGTGAAGCTGCTGCTGGTGCTGTGAAGCTGCTGCTGGTGCTGTGAAGCTGCTGCTGGTGCTGTGAAGCTGCTGCTGGTGCTGACTGCTGAACGTGCTGCTGCTGGTGCTGTGAAGCTGCTGCTGGTGCTGTGACTGCTGCCTGCTGGTGCTTATGAAGCTGCTGCTGGTGCTGTGAAGCTGCTGCTGGTGCTGTGAAGCTGCTGCTGGTGCTGTGAAGCTGCTGCTGGTGCTGTGAAGCTGGTGCTGGTGCTGTGAAGCTGCTTCTGGTGCTGTGAAGCTGCTGCTGGTGCTATGAAGATGCTGCTGGTGCTGTGAAGCTGCTGCTGGTGCTATGAAGCTGCTGCTGGTGCTGTGAAGCTGCTGCTGGTGCTGTGAAGGGCTGGTGCTGAGTGCTGTGGATGCTGCTGCTGTGCTGTGAAGCTGCTGCTGGTGCTGTGAAAGCTGCTGCTGGTGCTGTGAAGCTGCTGCTGGTGCTGTGAAGCTGCTGCTGGTGATATGAAGCTGCTGGTGGTGCTGTGAAGCTGCTGCTGGTGCTGTAAAGCTGCAGCTGCTGCTGCTGTGAAGGAGCTACTAGTGTTTTGAAGGAGCTGTTGGTGCTGTGAAGCAGCTACTGTGCTTTGATGCAACTCCTAGTGCTGTGAAACAGCTTTGCTGTGAAACAGCTGTTGGTGCTGTAAAGTAGCTGCCGTTGCTGTAAAGCAGCTGCTGGTGCTGTAAAGCAGCTTCTGGTGCTGTGAAGCCGCTGTTGGTGCTGTGAAGCAGCTGCTGGTGCTATGACGCAGCTGCTGGTGCTGTGAAACAGCTGTTGAAGCTGTGAAGCGACTGCTGTTACTGTGAAGCAGCTGTTGGTGCTGTGAAGAAGTTGCTGGTGCTGTGATGCGACTGCTGGTACTGTGAAGCTGCTGTTGTTGCTGTGAATCAGCTGCTGGCGCTGTGAAGGAGCTACTTGTGCTTTGAATCAGCTGCTACTGCTGTGAACTAGCTGCTGGTGCTCTAAAGCAGCTGTTGGTATCATGTATGCTGGAAGCTGCTGGTGCTGTAAGCAGTGGTGGCTGGAAGCTGTGCTGTGAAACATTGTCGTTGCTTGAAAGCAGTGCTGTGCTGTGAAACTGCTACGGTGCTGTAAGCACTCTGCGGTGCTGTGAGTAGCTGCTGCTGTGAGAACCGTTGCTGGTGCTGTGAAGCAGTCCTGGTGCTGTGAAACAGCTGTTGGTGCTGTAAAGCAGCTGCTAGCGCTTGAAGCAGCTGCTGTAGCTGTATGAAGCGATGCTGGTACTGTGAAGCGGCTGCTGTTGCTGCAAAGCAGCTGCTGTGCTGTGAACAGCTGCTGGTGCTGTGAACGCTGCTGGTGCCTTGAAGCGCTGCTGGTGCTTGAAGCAGCTGTGTGGTGCTCATGAAGCAGCTGTGGTGCTGTGTAGGGGGGTAAGAAACTGGTGCTGCTGTGAGGAGTGCAGTGTGGGTGCTGGTGAAGCAGCTGCTGGTGCTTGATGAAGCAGCGCTGGTGCTGTGAAGCAGCTGCTGGTGCTACTGTGAAGTCAGCTGCTGAGTGGAGTGTGATAGCAGCTGCTGGTCGAACTCTGAAGACAGCTTGTGGTAGCTGCGTTGAAAGCAGCTGCATGGTGCTTGGTGAAGCAGCTGCTGGAGCTGTGAAGCAGCTGCTGGAGCTGTGAAGCAGCTGCTGGTGCTGTGAAGCAGCTGCTGGTGCTGTGAAGCAGCTGCTGGTGCTGTGAAGCAGTGGACTGGTGCTTTGAAGCAGCTGCTTAGTGCTGTGAAGCAGCTGCTGGTGCTGTGAAGCAGCTGCTGGAGCTGTGAAGCAGCTGCTGGTGCTGTGAAGTAGCTGCTGATGCTGTGTAGGGGGTTAAGGAACTGGTGCTGTGAGGAGTGCAGCTGTTTGTGCTGTGAAGAAGCTGCTGTCGCTACGAGGGAGTGCAGCAGCTGGTGCTGTAAGAAGTGTAGCTGTGTGAGCTGTGAGGTGTGTAAGAGCTGTTGATGTGAGTAGTGCTAGTGGTGTCAGTAGCATAGATGTTGTCAGTAGTGCTAGTACAGTCAGTAGTGTGGTGGTGTCAGTATTATTGATGAAGGTAATGTAGATGGTGTCAGTAGCATAGATGTTGTCAGTAGTGCTAGTACAGTCAGTAGTGTGGTGGTGTCAGTATTATTGATGAAGGTAATGTAGATGGTGTCAGTAGCATAGATGTTGTCAGTAGCGCTAGTGCAGTCAGTAGTGTGGTGGTGTCAGTATTATTGATGAAGGTAATGTAGATGGTGTCAGTAGCATAGATGTTGTCAGTAGCGCTAGTGCAGTCAGTAGTGTGGTGGTGTCAGTATTATTGATGAAGGTAGTGTAGTTGGTGTCAGTAGCATAGATGTTGTCAGTAGTGCAGTAGAGTCAGTAGTGTCGGGTGTCAGTATTATTGATGAGGGGTAATGTATTGGGGGTCAGTAGCGTAGATGTTGTCAGTAGTGCTAGTAGAGTCAGTAGTGTCGTGGTGTCAGTATTATTGATGACGGTAATGTAGTTGGTGTCAGTAGCGTAGATGTTGTCAGTAGTGCTAGTAGAGTCAGTAGTGTCGTGGTGTCAGTATTATTGATGACGGTAATGTAGATGGTGTCAGTAGCGTAGATGTTGTCAGTAGCGCTAGTACAGTCAGTAGTATGGTGGTGTCAGTATTATTGATGAAGGTAGAGTAGTTGGTGTCAGTAGCATAGATGTTGTCAGTAGTGCTAGTACAGTCAGTATTGTGGTGGTGTCAGTATTATTGATGAAGGTAATGTAGATGGTGTCAGTAGCGTAGATGTTGTCAGTAGTGCTAGTACAGTCAGTAGTGTCGTGGTGTCAGTATTATTGATGACGGTAATGTAGTTGGTGTCAGTAGCGTAGATGTTGTCAGCAGTTCTAGTGCAGTCAGTTGTGTGGTGGTGTCAGTATTATTGATGAAGGTAGTGTAGATGGTGTCAGTAGCGTAGATGTTGTCAGTAGTGCTAGTACAGTCAGTAGTGTCATGGTGTCAGTATTATTGATGAAGGTAGTGTAGATGGTGTCAGTAGCGTAGATGGTGTCAGTAGTGCTAGTACAGTCAGTAGTGTGGTGGTGTCACTATTATTGATGAAGGTAATGTAGATGGTGTTAGTAGTGTTGTTGGTGTCAGTAGTGCTTGTGATGTCAGTAGTGGTGGTGTCAGTAGTGGTGGTGGTGTCAGTAGTGGTAGTGGTGTCAGGAGTGCCGTTGGTGTCAGTAGTGTAAGTGGTGTCGTTATTACTGATGAAGGTATTGTAGATGGTTTTAGTAGTGTTAGTGGTGTCAGCAGTGCTGGTAGTGTCAGTAGTGCTGGTAGTGTCAGTAGTGTAAGTGGTGTCAGTATTATTGATGAAGGTAGTGTAGATGGTGTTAGTGGTGCTTGTGGTGTCAGAAGTGCTGTTGGTGTTAGTAGTGCTGGTGGTGTCAGTAGTGCTGGTGGTGTCAGTAGTGCTGGTGGTGTCAGCAGTGCTGGTGGTGTCAGTAGTGCTGGTGGTGTTATTATTGATTGTGGTGTCAGTAATGCTGGTGGTGTCAGTAGTGCTGGTGGAGTCAGTAATGCTGGTGGTGTCAGTAGTGCTGGTGGTGTCAGTAGTGCTGGTGGTGTCAGTAGTGCTGGTGGAGTCAGTAATGCTGGTGGTGTCAGTAGTGCTGGTGGTGTCAGTAGTGCTGGTGGTTTCAGTAGTGCTGGTGGTGTCATTATTGATGATAGTGTTAGTAGCGCTGGCGGTGTCAGTAGTGTTGGTGGAGTCAGTAGTGCTGGTGGTGTCAGTAGTGCTGGTGGAGTCAGTAGTGCTGGTGGTGTCAGTAGTGCTGGTGGTGTCAGTAGTGCTGGTGGTGTCAGTAGTGCTGGTGGTGTCAGTAGTGTTGGTGGAGTCAGTAGTGCTGGTGGTGTCAGTAGTGTTGGTGGAGTCAGTAGTGCTGGTGGTGTCAGTAGTGTTGGTGGAGTCAGTAGTGCTGGTGTGTCTGTAGTGCTGGTGGAGTCAGTAGTGCTGGTGGTGTCAGTAGTGCTGGTGGTGTCAGTAGTGTTGGTGGAGTCAGTAGTGCTGGTGGTGTCAGTAGTGTTGGTGGAGTCAGTAGTGCTGGTGGTGTCAGTAGTGCTGGTGGAGTCAGTAGTGCTGGTGGTGTCAGTAGTGCTGGTGGTGTCAGTAGTGTTGGTGGAGTCAGTAGTGCTGGTGGTGTCAGTAGTTTTGGTGGAGTCAGTAGTGCTGGGGGAGTCAGTATGCTGGTGGTGTCATAGGCTGGGGTGTCAGTAGTGCTGGGGAGTCTAGTGCGGGTGGTGCCCAGTAGTGTTGGGGGAGTCGTAGTGCTGGGGAGTCATAGTGCTGGGGTGTCAGTAGTGTTGGTGGAGTCATAGTGCGGGGGAGCGTATGCTGGGGGTGTCAAAGTGCTGGGGTGTAAGTGCTGGGGTGTCATAGGCTGGTGGTGTCATAGTGCTGGGGGTGTCAGTAGTGCCCGTCCCTGCCATCGCCTTACACGCCCCCCGTCCCTCCATCACTTCACACGCACCCCTCCCTCAACACCTTCAGACTGACACCATCACGCCTTTACCCACACCCCCCCTTTTTCCTGCCAACCTTCGCACGCCCCATCCCTTCCACACCTCCTCGCCACCACCCGCCACACCTTCACACTGCCGTCCCCCTGCCATCACCTTCAACTGCCCCCACCCGCCATCACCTTCACAAGCTACCATCACTGCCATCCCCCCTTCACACTGCCACCATCGCTGGAATTACCTTCACACTGCCACCATCCCGCCATCACCCCCACCCCGTCGTCCCTCCCATCCCTTTCACACGCCCCATCACTGCCTCCCCTTCACACTCCACCGTCCCTGCCATCACCTTCACACTGCCCCATTCCTGCCATCCCCTTCACACGCCACCATCCCTGCCATCACCTTCACACTGCCGTCGTCCCTGCCAATCCCCTTCAACACTGCCACCATCCCTGCCACCCACCTTCACACTCTCACTATCCCTGCCATCACCTTCCCACACAGTCACCATCCCTGCCATCACCCTTACAACTCTCACTATCCCTCCCCATCACCTTCACACTGTCACCATCCCTGCCATCACCTTCACACTGTCACCATCCCTGCCATCACCTTCACACTGTCACCATCCCTGCCATCACCTTCACACTCTCACTATCCCTGCCATCACCTTCACACTGTCACCATCCATGCCATCACCTTCCACACTGTCCCCAAATCCCTGCCATCACCTTCACACTCTCACTATCCCGCCACACCTTCACACTGTCACCATACCTGCCATCACCTTCACACTGTCACAATCCTTGCCATCACCTTCATACTGTCACCATCCGTGCCATCAACTTCACTCTGTCAATATCCCTGCCATCACCTTCACACTGTCACCATCCCTGCCATCACCTTCACACTCCCTATCCCTGCCATAAACCTCACACTGTCACCACCCCCTGCCATCACCTTCACACTCTCACTATCCCTGCCATCACCTTCACACTGTCACCATCCCTGCCATCACCTTCACACTGTCACCATCCCTGCCATCACCTTCACACTCTCACTATCCCTGCCATCACCTTCAAAACTGTCACCATCCCTGCTATCACCTTCACACTCCACAATCCCTGCCAATCACCTTCACACAGTCACCATCCCTCCCTTCACCTTCACACTCTCACTATCCCTGCCATCACCTTCACACTGTCACCATCCCTGCCATCACCTTCACACTGCCACCATCCCTGCCATCACTTCACACTGTCACCCATCACTGCCATCACCTTCACACTCTCATTTATCCCCCATCACCTTCACACTGTCACCATCCCTGCCATCACCTTCACCCCTGTCACCATCCCTGCCATCACCTTCACACTGCCCACCATCCCTGCCATCACCTTTTAAACACTCTCACTATCCCCTGCCATCACCTTCCCCACTGCCCACCACCCCCTGCCAAATCACCTTAAACACTGTCACCCATCCCGCCATCACCCTCCCACACTCTCACTATCCCTGCCATCACCCTTACACTGTCCCCCATACCTGCCATCACCTTCACACTCTCCTATCCCGCCACCCACCTTCACACTGTCACCATCCCTGCCATAAACCTTCACACTGTCACCATCCCTGCCACCCACCTTCACACTGTCACAATCCTTTGGGCCATCACCTTCATACTGCCCACCATCCGTGCCATCAACTTCACTCTGTCAATATCCCTGCCATCCACCTTCACACTGTCACCATCCCTGCCACCCAACCTTCACACTCTCACTATCCCTGCCATCACCTTCACACTGTCACCGTCCCTGCCATCACCTTCACACTCTCACTATCCCTGCCATCACCTTCACACTGTCACCATCCCTTGCCATCACCTTCACACTGCCACCACCCTGCCATCACCTTCACACGTCACCATCCCTGCTATCACCTTCACACTCTCACTATCCCTGCCATCACCTTCACACAGTCACCCTCCCTGCCATCACCTTACACTCTCACTACCCCCTGCCACCCACCTCACACTGTCACCATCCCTGCCATCACCTTCACACTGCCCACCATCCCGCCATCACCTTCACACTGTCAACCATCCCTGCTATCACCTTCACACTCTCACTACCCTGCCATCACCTTCACACAGTCACCATCCCTGCCATCACCTTTCACACTCTAAACTATCCCTGCCACACCTTCACACAGCCCACCATCCCTGCCATCACCTTCACCCCTCACACATCCCTGCCATCCCCTTTCACACTGTCACCATCCCTCCCCATCACCTTCACACTGCCACCATCCCTGCCATCACCCTTCACACTGCCACCATCCCTCCCCATCACCTTCACCCCTGCCACCGTCACAATGGTTGGCTATCGTGTTTCTCATATCAAACATTTATGTGAATTAGAAGCGATTTTCTCATTAGTTTGGGCCGACTCTCGCAATCTCCCCACCAAAGCCTATTTTCCCCCATCAGCGCTAATAAAACACTGCCAGGGAAGGCCTTTTGTTAAACAGAAAAAAACTGACGGCTTTACCAACCCGCAACAGGGGGTCCAGACTCTCCGCTCTGTTTTTCCCTTTAAAGGACGACATGACGGTTTTTTTTTATAAAGTGGTCGAGGACCGGAGGAGAGGCGAGGTCTAGGACCGTGGAGAGGCGAGGTCTAGCCACCGGTGGGAGAGGCGAGGTCTAGGACCGGGGGAGAGGCGAGGCTAAACACCGGTGGAGAGGCGAGTCTAGCACCGGTGGAGGAGGCGAGGTCTAGCACCGGGGGGAGAGGCAGGTCTAGCACCGGTGGAGAGGCGAGGCAGCACCGGTGGAAAAGGCAGGTCTAGCACCGGTGGGATAGGCGAGGTCTAGGACCGGTGTAGAGGCGAGGTCTAGCACCGGTGGAGAGGCGACTTCTAGGACCGGTGGAGAGGCGAGGTCCTAGCACCGGTGGAGAGGCGAGGTCCCAGGACCGGGGGTAGAGGCGAGGTCTAGCACCGGTGGAGAGGCGACTTCTAGGACCGGTGGAGAGGCGAGGTCTAGCACCGGTGGAGAGGCGAGGTCTAGGACCGGTGTAGAGGCGAGGTCTAGCACCGGGGAAGAGGCGAGATCCTTGGACCGGGGGGGAGAGGCGAGGTCTAGGACCGGTGGGGGAGGCGAGGGCCGGACCGGGGAGGGCGGGCCAAGGACCGGTGGAGAGGCGAGGGCTATGACCAGTGGGGGAGGCGAGGTTCCCCCAGGACCGGTGGAGAGGCAGGGCCCCCAGGACCAGTGGAGAGGGGGGGTCTTGCACCGGGGGGGGCGAGGTCAGTACCGGTGGAGAGGCGAGGTCTAAAAGGGCCGGTGGAGAGGGGAGGGCCCCAGGACCAGTGGAGAGGCAGGTCTAGGACCATTGGAGGGGCGAGGTTAGCACCGGGGGAAGGCGAATCAAACCCGGGTGGAAGGCGAGGTCTGGGGAGGGGGGGAAGGCGAGGTCTAGCACCGGTGAAGGCAGGGTCTAGCACCGTGGAGAGGCGAGGTCTAGGACCGGGGGGGAGGCGGGTCAGGACCGGTGGAAGGCAGGTCCGGACCGTTGTAGAGCGAGGTCTGCACCGGTGGAGGGGCCCGAGATCTAGGACCGGTGGAGGCGAGGTCTAGGACCGGGGAGAGGCGAGGTTTTTTAGCACCGGTGGAGAGGCGAGGTCAAAAACCGGGTGGAGAGATGGGGGTCGAGGACCGGTCAGGGGCGAGCTCAAGGCCGGTAGAGAGCCGGGGGCCCCTGGGACCGGTGGAGAGGGGACTAAAAGGACCGGGGAGAGGCGGGAGGCTGGACCGGTGGAGAGGGATTCGAGGACCGGTGGAGACGAGCTCAAAGCCCGGGGTAAGACCGAGGTTTGGGAAAACCGGGGGAAGGGGGAGTTAAGGACCGGGGGAGAGGGAGCCTGGCCCGGGTCGAGAAGCGAGGTCTAGAACCGGTGGAGAGGAAAAGGCTCGAACCGGTGGAGAGACGATCTCGAGGAACCGTTGGAGAAGCGAGGGCTAGGACTGGTGGAGAGGGCAGTTCGGGGACCCGGGGAGAGGCAGGTGTTGGCCCGGGTGGAGAGGAAGCCGAGGACCGGTGGAGAGGCAGGTCTAGGACAGGTGGGGAGGAACCCGAGGACCGGGGGAAGGGGCGAACTCAAAAAACGATAAAAGGGGCGGCTCGAGACCGGGGGGAGAGGGAAGCCGAGGAATGGGGGGAGAGGGAAGCCCCGGGACCGGGGGGGAGGGAAGCCCGAGAACTGGGGGAAAGGGGGGAAGCTCGAGAACGGAGGAGAGGAGCTCAGGACCGGGTGGAGGGGGGGACTCGAGGCCCGGGGAGAGGAAGCTAGAGGACCGGGGTGTAGGGGGTACCCTCGAGGACCGGGGAGAGGCAAAAGGTCTGGGACCGGTGGAGGGGCCCCAAAGATCGGGACCTGGGGGAGGAAGCTCGAGGACCGGGGTGGGGAAGCTAAAGGACCGGTGTAGAGGGTAGCTCGAGGACCGGTGGGAGGGACTCGGGGACCGGGGAGAGGCAGGCTTAGGCCCCGGTGGAGAGGAAGCTTGAGGCCCGGGGGAGGCAAAACTCGAGGACCGGGGGGAGAGGAAAGCTCGAGGACCGGTGGAGAGGGACTCGAGGCCCGGGGAGAGGGGAGCTCGGGGGAAGGGTGGAGAGGGAAGCTTGAGGACAGGTAGGGGGGGAACTCGAGACGGTGGAGAGGGGAAGCTCGGGGAACGGTGGAGAGGAAGCCGATGACCGTGGAGAGGGGAGCTCGAGCCCGGTAGGGGAAGCCAAAGGACCGGTGTAAGGGGTAGTTCGAGGCCCCGGGGGAAAGGGAGCTCGAGGACCGGGGAGAGGGCAAGATCTAGGACCGTGGGGAGGCGATTTCTGGGACCTGGGGAAAAGGGGAAACCCTCCGGGGGACCGATGGAAAGGGAAAGCTCGAGGACCGGTGTAGGGGGGTAGCTCGAGGACCGGGGAGAGGGGACTCGAGGACCGGGGAGAGGGAAGCTCCGGGGGACCGGTGTAGGGGGTAGCTCGAGGACCGGTGGAAGGGGAGCCGGGACCGGTGGAGAGGCAAGATCTAGGACCGGGGAGAGGCGTTTTTCTAGGACCTGGGAGAGGAAGTTCGAGGACCGATGGAAAGGGAAGCTCGAGGACCGGGTGTAAGGGAAAAGCTTGAGGACCGTGGAGAGGGAGCTCGGGACCGGGGGAGAGGCAAGGTCTAGGACCGGGGGAGAGGCGAGTCTAGGCCCTGGAAAGGAAGCTCGGGGACCGGGTGGAGAGGCGAGGTCTAGACCGGAGGAAGGAAGCTCGCTAACCGTGGAGGGGGGAAGCTCAAGAACCGGTGAAGGGGGGGACCCTCGAGGACCGGTGGAGAGAGGAGCTCGCGGACCGGTGGAGGGGGAAAACTCGGGACCGGGAGGGGAAAAACTCAGGGACCGTGGAGGGAAGGGGGAGGACCGGGGGAAAGGGGAAGCCGAGGACCGGTGAAGGGGGAACTCCGGCCCGGGTTTAGAGGAAGCTCAGGGACCGGTAGAGAAAGCTCGAGGACCGGGAGAGGGGAGCCACGGCCCGGGTGGAAGGAACTGGAGGACCGGTGGAGAGAAAGCTCGAGGCCCCCGGTGGAGAGGAAGCTCACGGACCGTAGAGAGGAAGCTCGAGGACCGGGTGGAGAGGGAGCTCAGGGAAAACCCGGTGGGAGGAAGCGGAGGACCGGGGGGGGAGGAAGCTCACGGACCGTGGGGGGGAAGCTCACGATCGGGGGGAGGGGAACCACAGACCTTTTGGGAAGCCAGGACCGGGGGGGAGGAAGCCACGGACCCAAGTAGATAGATGTTGTCCAGTAGTGCTAGTGCAGTAAGTCGTGTGGTGGTGTCAGTATATTATTGATGTAGGTTTGTTGTGGTGTCAGTAGCATAGATGTTGTCAGTAGTGCTAGTACAGTCAGTAGTGTGGTGGTGTCAGTATTATTGATGAAGGTAGTGTAGATGGTGTCAGTAGCATAGATGTTGTCAGTAGTGCTAGTACAGTCAGTAGTTGGTGGTGTTCAGTTTATTGATGAAATGAAGGTAATGTAGATGGTGTAAGTAGATAGATGTTGTCAGTAGTGCTAGTACAGCAGTAGTGTGGTGGTCGTAGTCAGTATTATTGATGAAGGTAATCTAGTTGGTGTCAGTAGCATAGATGTTGTCAGTAGTGCTAGTACAGTCAGTAGTGTGGTGGTGTCAGTATTATTGATGAAGGTAATGTAGTTGGTGTCTGTGCATAGATGATTGTCAGTTAGTGCTAGTACAGTCAGTAGTGTGGTTGTGTCAGTATTATTGATGAAGGTAATGTAGATGGTGTCAGTAACATAGATGTTGTCAGTAGCGCTAGTACAGTCAGTAGTGTGGTTGTGTCAGTATTATTGATGAAGGTAATGTAGATGGTGCCAGTAGCATAGATGTTGAAGATTGAGACACTTATGCAGCATATGGGAATCTTTATTCAGGAAACGTTTCGCCACACAGTGGCTTCATCAGTCCAATACAAAGAGGAAGGCGTAAGGAGAGGAGAAGTATGAGGTAATCAGTCCCTCAGCCTGGAGTCGATGTGTTCAGTCCATCAATCTTGTAGAATGTACAGCATAGGGCCGTAGACGTGGCTTATATACTGTAGTGAGGTGACTTGAAGCAGACGGAGGCGGGATCATAGTGGTATCCATCCACTTAGTCGAGTAGGGGTCTTTGTCCAAAGCGTTGAAACAAGCGTTGAAGAATTCTTTGTAAGAAGATCCCATGGGATGCTGCAGTGTCTGACAGTTGTGGATGATGGTTTGAAATCGACAAAGTTGAGTTGAGACACTTATGGTCATATGGGAATCTTTATTCAGTAAAAGAGACACCAAGTGCAACTAATGTGACATTTATTGTGGCAAACGTTTCGCTCTACAGGAGCTTTATCCAAGCCATTACAAACATACATGGGGACACAGAGGGTATTAAAGGTAGAGTGAGGTGAATAATAGTGAGGTTACCCCCCCAAACCCCCCCCCCCGATGTCTCACTAGTGGTAGTAGTAGTAGTAGTAGTGGTAGTGACAAAAGCAATTAATTTCGTACATGCGTCTCAACGGATCACACAGCTATTGCCACCTGTGGGTACATAATCAATAGGTTGGACAAATATAAACTGAATGAGGCAGGTTGTTCAGTGTGCACTCTCTGTGCTTTGTGTTAGTATAAAAGGGAGGGTCTATGTGATGGCAGGGTTTATGTTTTCAGGAGGAGATTTCTTGCTAAGACTTCGGAAGATGGTGAAGCTCCGTTGTTTTGTTTAATTGTATTCGAAACGGCGATTAGTGCTGATTTCAAGTCACTTGCGTGTGCGGAAATTAGTTTCTTTTATCACCTAATTGGGTGCGTCTCTGAATTTCTTAAGATGCATTGGTGGAATTCGGTGTTGTACACAGGCGTGGTTTAGAGTTGTCGTTCACTACATGAGTATATGTGATCATTGAGGCGGGTGTCGGGGTTTCTTTGCTGTTTCACCTACGTAGATCTTGTCACAGCATCCACAGGGTTAATAGTGTAAACTCCTGCATTGACCTGGTTTCGTGGTGCTTGGGTTTTGTCCCTGGTTAGATCCTTTAATGAAGTCGGTAGAGCGATGGCGACTTGGTTGTTAGCTTGTGAAAGTACTTTTGAGACGTTTAGGCAACTGGCTGTTGGGAAGAATTATAACTTTGTTGGGAGCGGCGTTGATGCGATCGGAGAATTGATGATCTGAATAGCTCTTTCTTGCAGTCTTTGATGGAAAAAAAGAAGGAATTGTAACTCAAGTAAATGTTTGGTGATGTAAGTACATTCCTCGTCAAAGAAATATTCAGGACTACAAATTCGGTATGCTCTTAGGAAATACCCGATGATGTTGCATCTTTTTGGTCTTGGTATCTTGATGGAAATAGAAGTGTGTGAGATCATTTTTATGGTGGGTTTCCGATAACTGGAAATCTTAGGTTGTTGTCTACTTTCGTGAATGGACGTCGTGGCAAGGTAGCTTGACATTGGGTCTCTTCTTCCAGTGTAAACTGGAATCGCTGGTTCAACTGCGTTGAGCCTTGCATGAATATCCGTACATCAAACGTTTTGGAGTTATTACGAGGACATCCGTCCTCGAACGTAACCAAAGTGACGCTTGAAGGGATGATTGTTGGCGAAGTGTTCAGACTCAGGTGTTCCATGTAATAAGTTGGCTAGGGACGGACTTATTGGGGAAACCCAGTCCATGACCGTAGGTTTGTTTGTAGAGATTGTTTTGAAGGAAAAAAAACAGTTGAAGTTAACACACGAGTTCAATCAAGTCAACAAATCTCGGGAGGAAAGGAAGAATTAAGGTCCATGGTTGACTTTAAGTCGTAGAACCTCGATGGCTTTTTTGGTAAGGTACTTTTGTGGAAGAGGGAAGTCACATCCAACTGCTTAGTTTCTTGTTACGGATGGAGAGGTTACGGGATGAGGTTGAGAAGGTCTCGCCACGAGTGTTTAAGATGAGCGGGGCTGATGGTCCCCAGAAGGCAGGAAAGATGTTTGGCAAGAACTCCGGGCTAGCTTGTGTGGAGCACTTGCTATTCCTGACGTGATTGGTCTGAGAGGAATATTGTGTTTATGGGTCTTGGGTAACCATACATGTGTGTGGTTTAGGGTTGCTTGGTAACAAGTACAAGAAGTTTCTTCCACTTCTCTAGTGCGTTTGAGTATTTTGTTCTTTTTACTTTTGTATAGAAAGGTCTTTGGTGGCCGTCTCCCACTGTGAGTGCTGTAGGTTCGTATGTAGATTGATTCATTCAAAAGGTCCATCATTTTAGTGGTTGTAGTCACTGGTGTTGAAGTTGACGATCC
This sequence comes from Cherax quadricarinatus, assembly GCF_026875155.1. NCBI lineage: Eukaryota > Metazoa > Arthropoda > Malacostraca > Decapoda > Parastacidae > Cherax > Cherax quadricarinatus. The sequence goes on from NC_069441.1 coordinate 34,343,261, forward strand.
ACTCCTTTGTCGGCGGTGGTACGATAATGTTGGGTCGTTGGCGAGGTCCTTGAAGGGCAGTGATGTATCCTTCTAGGAAGATTAGAGAAGAGGTTCACATAAAGCTGCAGTGGAAAGGCCCTGTATATAACTTCGGAAGTTGCTGATCACTGTGTCTATGGTTTCCTCGGTAACGAGATTGAGTTGATAGTTAGGTTTGCGTATGTTGGTGGTAAATTTGGAGTCCAGACTCAGTTGGCGTGTTTCTCGTAGTCGTAACCTTATATACGATAAGTTGTTTATCAGGGATTCGCGTCCCATTTCCTTCCACGACTATTAGTGCAGACGGTACTGAAGTTTGCGACTGAGTTTGAATATTCTGATGGAGGTTAGCTGTGGTGACTGTGCTGGATATGCTCAGCAGTGTGTGGTTCAATCGCGAAGATTGGCCCTCATTTTCCTTGCAGTTTCAAAGGTTTCCTTAGCGATGTTAGAAAGTTCTTCGGCACATTACAGTTAAGTGAAGCTTTGGGTAGCTGGAGAGAAGGGTGCTTGTGAGTTGGAGAGTTTGTGCTTGCAGGAGTAGACTTAGGATCACCTCTCTGCCAGGCAATCTTGGTAGGGAAGGTGTGTCTGTTGCGATAGCTGTGAGCACGAAGAAGGGTGTCAAATAACGTCTGCATGAAATGTCCATTATGTTGCGGTGTCCGACGATTGTAATAAAGTTGGTAGAATTACCGACAAATTGTAAAAGTTAAAAGGACACAAGTGCACACTAATGTGGGGACCATTTATTGTGAGCAACGTTTCGACTCTCCAGGGAGCTTATCAAGCATTACAAACAGATACATGGACAAAGAGGGTATATAAAGGGCTCAGAAGTGAGGTGAATACTAGTGAGGTACATTTCGATGTTCACTAGTGGTGTAGTAGTAGTAGTAGTGGTAGTGACAAAAGCAATTAATCGTACATGAAGTTAAAAGGATATTAAAAAGCTATTACCTGGGTAACATTTAAAATAGGTTGGGAACAAATATAAACTGAATGATGGCAGGGTGTTTCAGTGTTCACTCTCTGTGCTTGTGTAGTATCAACAGGAGAGGGAGTCTATGTGATGGTCAGGGTTTACTGTTTTCAGTGGGATTCTTGTATGAACTTCGGAGATGGTGAAGCTGCCGTTGTTTTGTTTAATTGTATCGAAACGGCGATCAGTGCTGATTCAGGCACTTGCGTGTCGGAATTAGTTTCTTTTATCATAATTGGGCGTATCTGAATTTATAAGATGATTGGTGGAATTTCGGTTGTTGTTGTTACACAGGCGTTCGTTTTAATTGTCGTTCCTACATGCGTTATATGTTGTGCATTGAGGGTGTCGAGGTTTCTTGCTGTTCACCTACGTAGATCTTTTCACAGCTCACAGGGTTTTTTAGTGTATATCCTGCTTGACTGGTTCGTGGTGTTGGGTTTTTGTCCTGGTTAGACCTTTATTGAAGGCTGGTAGAAGCAGTGTTTTGGAGCACTCTGGTTGTTAGCTTGTGTAAGTTACTTTTGAGACGGTTTAGTGCAACCTGGCTGTTGGACAGATTTATTAACTTTGTTGGGAGCGGCGTGGATGCGTGGAGAATGATGATTGAGAGCTCTTCTTTTCTCTGCAGTTCTTGATGAAAAAAGGAGGAAATTGTAACTCAAGTATTGTTTGGTGAATGTAAGTACATTCCCTCGTCAAGAAGAAACTCCAGGACTACAAATTCGGTGCTCTTAGAAAAAACCCGATGATGATGCTCTTTCTTGGTCTTGGTATCTTGAGGGGAATAGAAGTGTGTGAGATCATTTTATTGGTGGGTTTTCAGATAAACTTGGAAATCTTAGGTTGTGTCTACTTTGTGGAATGAGGACGTCGAGGAAAGTAGTGTCATTGGACTCGTCTTCCAGTGTAACTGAATCGCTGGATTCAACTGCGTTGAGCCTTGCCTGAGATCCCGTACATCAAAACGTTTTGGAGTTATTACGGACATCGTCCACGTAACGTAACCCAAGTCGACGCTTTGAAGGGGATGTGTTGGCGAAGTGTTCAGTACTCTAGGTGTTCCATGTATAAGTTGTGCTAGGACGGCACTTATTGGGGACCCCATTCCATGCCGTAGGTTTGTTTGTTAGAGCTTGTTTATTGAAGGAAAAAACAGTTGTTGAAGTAAACACGAGTCAATCAAGTCAACAAAATCTCCGGCGAGGTATATAAAAGGAAGATTAAGGTTCCTGGTTGACTTTACGTCGTAGGACCTCGATGGTTTTTTGTAGTGGACTTTTGTGATGAGGGAAGTCACATCCCAAAATGCTTAGTTTCTTGTTACGGATGGAGAGGTACGGAGGCGGTTGAGAAAAGGTCGCCTTGAGTGTTTAAAGATGAGCGGGGCTGATGGTCCCAGGAAGGCAGGAAGATGTTTGGCAAGAACTCGGCTAGGTTGTGTTGAGCACTGCCTATTCCTGACGTGATTGGTCGAGAGGGATATTGTGTTTATGGGTCTCTGGGGAAAACATACATGTGTGCTGGTTTATGGTTGCTTGGTAACATGTACAGAAGTTTCCTTCCCTTCTCTTGTGCGTTTGTGTATTTGTCTGCTGTTGTATGAAAGTCTTTGGTTGGCGTCTTCCCACTTTGAGTTGCTGATAGGTTCGTATGTAGATTGATCATTCCAAATGGTCCTTCATTTTAGTGTTGTAGTTCACTGGTGTGAGTATGGACGACTCCACCTCCTTTGTCGGCGGTGGTGACGATATTGTTGGGGTCGTTGGCGAGGTCCTTAAGGGCAGTGATGTATCTTCTAGGAAAGATTAGAGAAGCAGGTTCACATAAAGCTGCAGTGAAGGAAGGCCCTGTATTATAACCCTTCTTGGAAGTTGCTGTCACCTGTGTCTATGTTCCTGGTAACAAGATTGAGTTGATAGTTAGGTGTGCGTATGTTGGTTGGTAAAATTTGGGTCCCAGACTCAAGTGCTTGTTTCTCGTAGCGGTTAAGGTGCGTAATTGACGATAAGTTGTTTATCTGGGAGGATTCGCGTCCCATTTCCTTCCACCGACTATTTGTTGCAGAGGTTATGAAGTTCTGCGATTGAGTTTGATCTTCTGTTGGAGGTTAGCTGTGGTGACATGTGCTGAGAATATGCTCAGCAGTGTGTTGGTCAATCTGTAGATTGGCCCTTCATATTCCTTGCAGTTTCAAAGTTTCCTGCGATGTTAGAAACAGTTCTTCGCACATTCAGTTAAGTAGCTTGGGTAGCTGCGAGAGAAAGGGGGTGCTGGAGTCGGAGAGTTGTGCAGGAGTAGACTTTAGGATCTTCACCTCTCTGCCAGGCAATCTTGTAGGAAGTTGTGTCTGTTGCGATAGCTGTGACCGAAGTGGTGATCAAATAACGCTGCATGAAATGTCCATTATGTTTGCGGTGTCCGTAAGATTGTATAAAGTTGTAGATTTAACCGGACTATATGTAAAGTAAAAGGCCACAAGTGCAAAACTCTATGTGACAATTTATTGTGGCATCGTTTCGCTCTCCAGGGGCTTTATCAAGCCATTTACAAACAATACAGGGACACAGAGGGTTATAAAGGCTCAGAGTGAGGTGAATACTAGTGAGTGTACCCATAACCCATATGTTCCTCTAAGTGTGGTAAGTTGTAGTTTAGTAGTAGTAGTGGTAGTGACAAAGCAATTAATTCGTACAAGAGTAAAGATTAAAAAGCTATTACCTGGGTTAACATAAAAATAGGTTGGCAATATATAAACTGGAATGTGGCAGGTTGTTTCAGTGTTTCACTCTCTGTGCTATTGGTAGTATAACAGGAGAGGACTATGTGTTGGCAGGTTTACTGTTTTTCAGGAGGATTCTTTGCTAAGATTCCGGAGATGGTGTAGCTGCCGTTGTTTTGTTTAATTGTATTCGAAAAACGGCGATCGTGCCTGATTACAAGGCACTTGCGTAGTGCGGAAATTAGTTTCTTTTATTCAGTTAATTGGGCGTCTCTGAATTTCATAAGATGATTGGTGGAATTTCCGGTGTTGTACAAAGGCGTTGTTTAAGTTGTCGTTCCTACATGGTATATTGTGTTCATTGAGGCGGTGGTCGAGGTTTCTTGATACTGTTACCTACGTAGATCTTGTCACAGCCTCCACAGGGTATAGTGTAAACTCCTGCATTGACAGGTTCGTGGTGCTTGGGTTTTGTCTGGTTAGATCTTTATTGAGTGGTAGAAGCGTGGCGACTTCTGGTGATGTCTTGTTGAAAAGTACTTTTGAGAGTTTTAGTGCAACCTGGCTGTTGGGAAGAATTATAACTTTGTTGTTCTCGGCGTTGATGCGTGGAGAATTGATGATTGAAGGAGCTCTTTTCTTGCGTCATTGATGAAAAAGGAGGAAATTTGTAACTCAGTAAATGTTTGGTGAATGTAAGTACATTCCTCGTCAAGAAAACTCTGTACTACAAATTCGGAATGCTCTTAGGAAAAAACCGATGATGATGCTCTTTTGGTCTTGGTTATCTTGACGGAATAGAGTTGTGTGAGAATCATTTTTATTGGTGGGTTTCCGATAAACTTGCAAATCTTGGTCTGTCTGTCTACTTTGTGAATGGGACGTGAGAATGGTAGCTTGTCATTGGACTCTATCTTCAGTGTAAAACTGAAATCGCTGGTTCAACTGCGTTGAGCCTTGCTGGAAGATCCCGTACATCAAACGTTTTTGGAGTTATTACGAGGACATCGTCCACGTAACGTAACCAAGTGACGCTTGAAGGGATGATGTTGGCAGAAAGTGTTCCGACTCTAGTTGTTCATGTAAAAGTTGGCTAGACGGTCCACTTATTGGGGACCCTATTTCCTTCGCCCAGTAGGTTTTGTTGTAGAGCTTTTTTATTGAAGGAAAAAACAGTTGAAGTATCGCTCCACACAGAGTCAATCAAGTCAACAAAATCTCCAGGGGGTTAAAGGAAGATTAAGGTCTGGTTGACTTTAGTCGTAGAACCTCGATGGCTTTCTTTTTTTGGTAGGTACTTTTGTGAAGAGGGAAAGTCACATCCAAACTGCTTAGATTTCTTGTTACCGGATGGAGAGGTTAGGATTAGGTTGAGAAGGTCGCCTGAGTGTTAAGATGAGCGGGGTTGCATGGTCCCAGAAGGCAGGAAAGATGTTTGGCAAGAACTCCGGCTCGCTTGTGTGAGCACTGCCTATTCCTGACGTGATTTGGTCTGAGAGGAATATTGTTGTTTATGGGTACTTGGGTTAAACATTTACATGTGTGCTGGTTTATGGTTTGCTTGGTAACAAAGACCGACGTTTCTTCCCTTCTCAGTTGCGTTTGATGTATTTGTCTGCTTTGTATAGAAGTCTTGGTGAGCGTCTCCCACTGTTGAGTTGCTGATAGGTCGTATGTAGATTGATCATTCAAAAGGTCCATCATTTTAGTGTTGTAGTCACTGGTGTTGAGTCAATGACGACTCCACCCTCCTTTGTCGGCGGTGTACGATAATTGTTGGGGTCGTTGGCGAGGTCTTAAGGGCAGTGATGTATCTTCTAGGAGATTAGAGAAGAAGGTTCACATAAAGCTGCAGTGAGAAAGGCCCTGTATATAACCCTTCTGGAAGTTGCTGTCACTGTGTCTATGGTTCCTGGGTAACAGATTGAGTTGATAGTTAGGTTTGGTATGTTGGTGGTAAATTGAGTCCCAGATCAGTGTTGTTTTCCGTAGCGGTTAGGATGTGCGTTGACGATAAGTTGTTTTATCAGGGATTCGCGTCCCATTTCCTTCCACCGACTGTTAGTGCGAGGTACTGAAGTTGCGATTGAGTTTGATCTTCTGTTGGTGGTTAGCTGTGGTGGACTGTGCTGAGAATATAGTCAGCAGTGTGTTGGTCAATTTGAAGATTGGCCCTCATATTCATGCAGTATTCCCCACGGTTTCTTAGCGATGTTAGAAAGTTCTTCGGCACATTCAGTTAAGTAAGCTTGGGTAGTGGAGAGAGGAAGGGTTGCTTGGAGTTGGAGAGTTGTGCAGGAGTAGACTTAGGGATCACCTTCTCTGCAGGCAATCTTGTAGGAAGATTGTGTCTGTTGCGATCGCTGTGAGCACGAAGAAGGGTTGTCCAAATAACGCTGCATGAAATGTCATTTATGTTGTTGTTAGTCCGACAGATGGTAATAAAGTTGGTAGAATTTACCGACAATATGTAAAGTAAAAGGGACACAAGTGCAACTAATTGACCATTTATTCGTGGCAACGTTTCAGCTCTCCAGGAGCTTTATCAAGCCATTACCATACAATACATGGACCCACAGAGGGTATATAAAGGCTCAGAGTGAGGTGAATACTAGTGGAGGTACCATTTCGATGTTCATAGTCGGTAGTAGTAGTAGTAGTAGTGGTAGTGGACAAAAAGCAATTAATTCGTACATGAGTAAAAGATATAAAAGCTAATTACCTGGAGTAACATAAATATAGTTGGACAAATATAATGGAATGAGGCAGTTGTTTCGTGTTCACTCTCTGTGCTTTGTGTAGTACATAACAGGAGAGGGACTTGTGATGGCAGGGTTTACTGTTTTAAGGAGGATTCTTGTACGGACTTCGGAGTTGTGAAGCTGCCGTTGTTTGGTTTAATTGTATTCGCATCGGCGATCAGTGCTGATTCAAGGCACTTGCGTGTGCGGAAATTAGTTTCTTTATCACTAAATGGGAGTCTCTGAATTCATAAGATGATTGGTGGAATTTCGAGTGTTGTACACAGGTCGTTGTTTAAGTTTCGTCTACATGCGTAATATGTGTTCTTTGAGGCGGGTTTTTAGTCGAGGTTTCTATGACTGTTTCACCTACGTAGATTCTTGTCAGAAGAGAGATGATGTTGGCCGAAGTGTTCAGACTTGGTGTTCCATGTATAAGTTGGATAGGACGGCACTTATTGGGGACCCCATTCCCATGCCGTTGGTTTGTTTGTAGAGTTGTTATTGAAGGAAAAAAACAGTTAGAAGTTAACTCAGAGTTCAATCAAGTCAACAAATCTCCGGGAGGTAAAGGAAAGATTTTAAGGTCCTGGTTGACTTACGTCGTAGAACCTCGATGGCTTTTTTGAGTAGGTACTTTTGTGAGAGGGAAGTCACATCCAAACTGCTTAGTCTAGTTTCTTGTTACGGAAGGAGAGGTTACGGATGCGGTTGAGAAGTCGCCTCTGAGTGTTTAAGATGAGCGGGGCTGTGGTCCCAGAAGGCAGGAAAGATGTTTGGCAAAACTTCGGCTCGCTTGTGTGGAGCATGCCTATTCCTGACGGATTGGTCTGAGAGGGATTATTGTGTTTATGGGTCTTTGGGGTAAACCATACATGTGTGCTGGTTTAGGGTTGCTGGTAACAATTACAGATAGTTTCTTCCCTTCTATAGTGCGTTTGGAGTTATTTGTTTGCTTTTGTATAGAAAAGTCTTTGGTGAGCGGTTCTCCCACTGTTGAGTGATTTGATAGGTTCGTATGTAGAATTGATCATTCAAAAGGACCATCATTTTTAGTGGTTGTAGTCACTGGTGTTGAGTATGACGACTCCACCTTCTTTGTCCGGCGGTGGTGACTCGATAATGTTGGGGTCGTTGAGCGAGGTCCTTAAGGGCAGTGATGTATCTTCTAGGAAGATTAGAAGAAGTAGGTTCACATAAAGCTGCAGTGAGAGGCCCTGTTATAACCCTTCTGGAAGTTGCTGTCACTGTGTCTATGGGTCCTGGTGTAACAAGATTGAGTTGATAGTTAGGTTTGCGTTGTTGGTGGTAAATTTGAGTTCCCAGACTCATGCTTGTTTCTCGTAGTCGGTTAAGGTGCGTTGACGATAAGTTGTTTATCAGGGTTTCGGTCCCATTTCTTCCACGACTGTTAGTGCTAGAGGTTACTGAGTTTGCGATTGGAGTTTGATCTTCTGTTGGAAGGTTAGCGTGGTGACTGTGTGGTATATGCTCAGCAGATTTGTGTTGGTCAATCTGAAGATTGGCCTCATATTCTTGCGTTTCAAAGGTTTCCTTAGCGATGTTAGAAATGTTCTTCGGCCACATTCAGTTAAGTAAGCTTGGGTAGCTGGAGAGAAGGGGTGCTTGAGGTGGAGAGTAATGTGCAGGAGTAGGACTTAGGGATCACCTTTCTCTGCCAGCAATCTTGTAGAAGTTGTGTCTGTTGCGAATAGCTGTGAGCACGCAAGAAGGGACTTTTCCAATTAACGTCTGGCATGAAATTGTCCATTATGTTGCGCGTGTCCGGACAGATTTGTAGTAAAGTTAGTTGGTAGATTTACCGACAATAAGTAAAGTAAAAGGCACCAAGTTGCAACTAATGTGACTTTATTGTGGCAACGTTTCGCTCTCAAGGGAGCTTTATCAAGCCCATTACAAAACAATACATGGACACAGAGGGTAAATAAGGCTCAGTGTGGAGGTGAATACTAGTTGAGGTACCATTTCGATGTTCACTAGTGGGTAGTAGTAGTAAGTTGTGGTCAGTGACAAAGCAATTAATTGTACATGAGGAAACGGATATAAAAGCTATTACCTGCGAGTACACATAAAAAATAGGTTGGGACAATATAAACTGGAATGAGGCAGGTTGTTCAGTGTTCACTCTCTGTGCTTTGTTGTAGTATACACAGGAGAGACTATGTGAGGCAAAGGTTTACTGTTTTTCAGGAGGATTCTTGCTAATAGACTTCGGAGATGGTGAAGCTGCCGTTGTTTTGTTTAATTGTATTCGAAACGGCGATCAAGTGCTGATTCAAGGCAACTTGCGTGTGCGGAAATTAGTTTCTTTTATCATAATGGGCCGTCTTTGTGAATTTCATAAGATGATTGGTGGAATTTCGGTGTTGTTCACAGGCGTTGTTTAGTTGTTCGTTCTTACATGCGTATATGTGTTCATTGAGGCGGGTGTCGAGGTTTCTTACTGTTTTCACCTACGTAGATCTTGTCAAAGCTCCACAGGGTATGTATAAACTCCTGCTTGACTGTTCGTGGTGCTTGGGTTTTGTCCTGGTTAGATCCTTTATTGAAGTGGTAGAAGCCATGGCGACTCTGGGTTAGCTTGTGAAAGTACTTTTGGACGATAGTGCAACCTGGCTGTAGAGGGAAGAATTATAACTTTGTTGGGCGCGGCGGTTGATTGCGTGGAGGAATGATGATCTGAAGAGCTCTTTTCTTGAGTTCTTTGATGAAAAAGAAGGAAATTGTAACTCAGTAAAAGTTTGGTGAATGTAAGTACATTCCTCGTCAAGAACTCAGGACTCAAATTCGGTATGCTCTTAGTGAAAAACCCGATGATGATGCTCTTTTGGTCTTGGTTATCTTGACTGGAATAGGAAGTGTGTGAGGATCATTTTTATTGGTGGGTTTCCGATAAACTTGACATCTTAGTTTGTTGGTCTACTTTGTGAATGAGGACGTCGAGGAAGGAGCTGTCATTGGACTCTTCTTCCAGTGTAACTGAATCGCTGGTTCAATCTGCGTTGAGCCTTGCCTGAAGATCCCGTTCATCAAAACGTTTTGGAGTATTACGAGGTCATCGTCCACGTAACGTAACCAAGTGACGCTTGAAGGGATGATGTTGGCGAAGTGTTCGATCTAGGGTTCATGTATAAGTTGGCTGGAGGGCACTTATGGGGGACCCCATCCCCCATTCCAGTCAAGATACCAAGGACCAAAAGAGGGCATCATCATCGGGTTTTTTCTAAGAGCATACCGAATTTGTAGTCTGATTTTCTTGACGAGGAGTTGTACGTACATTCACCAAAACATTCACAGATGACCATTTCCTTCTTTTTTCAATCAAAGACTTGCAAGAAAAGTGCTCTTCAGTCATAAATTCTCCACGCATCAGCACCAACTCCCAGCAAAGTTATAATTCTTCCCAACCAGTCAGGTTGCACTGAACGTCTCAAATGTAACTTTCACAAGTAAACACCAGAGTCGCCATCGCTTCTTGCTACTTCAATAAAGGATTAACCAGGACAAAATCAAGCACCACGAACCAGTCAATGCAGGGTTTACACCATACCCTGTGGAGGCTGTGACAAGATTTACGTAGGTGAAACAGGCCAGAAACCTTCGACACCGCCTCAATGAACCATTTACGCATGTAGGAACGATAACATGGAACAAACGTCCTGTGTCAACACGAAATTCACAAATCATCTCATGAAATTCAGAGACGCCCAAATTTAGTGATCAAAGAAACTAATTTCCGCAGAGCAAGTGCCTCGAATCAGCACTGTTCGCTGTTTCGAATACATTAAACAAAACAACGGCAGCTTCACAATCTCGAAGTTTAGCAAGAATCTCCTGGAAAACAGCCAAACCTGCCATACATAGTCCTTCCTGTTTACTTACACAAAGCACTGAGACGTGAACCATGAAAACAAGCTGCCTCATCAGTCTATATTGTCCAACCTAATTTTATGTTACCAAAGTATTTAGCTTTTATATCCTTTTATCATGTACGACTTAATTGCTCTACATTTGTTGTGCTTTTGTCACTACCACTACTATATATACTACTATACCACTGTTTTTAGTGAACATCGAAATGGTACCTCATAGTATTCACCTCACTCTGAGCCTTTATAGACCCTCTCGTGTCTGTATTGTTTGTAATGGCTTGATAAAAGCTCTGGAGAGCGAAACGTTGCCACAATATATGTCACATTAGTTGTCTTGGTTTTTCCTTTTACTTTACTTATTGTCGGATAATTTACCAACTTTATTACAGTCTTTATCTGTTTCCAGTCTTTTTCCCTCATTTCAGCTAGTACAGAAACCTCAATTCTTATGACAAACATGAAATCTCATCAGAGGGTGTTCAGCGGGGTGAGCACTCGCCACTTTCTTTGTTGGCGGATAAGAGAACTAATATTCCAGCCTACACAGCGAGCTCATCATCTGGTTCCTGGATGATGGTACTCTGGCAGGTACTGAAGATTTCCTCTAGAGGACCTACAATCTGGTGAAGACAAGGGGGAAGCCTTGGAACTCATCCTAAATTCTCCAAGTGTGAAATTCCCCAATCACAACGAACCAGGAAATAATCAGAGGTGTGGAACATCTTCCTGGAAGTTCTTACACCACTCCACCAAGAGCACCCCCCCCCCCCCTCTTGGGAGCACGCTGGGTCATCAGGCCATCGGGACGCAGGCTCGAGGATAAACTGACTGACTAAGAGAATAGAAGAGGAGACTAAGATGTTGATGCCCATGTTTATGCTTGTATCTCTCACAAGGTGTCTTCGCAAAACTTCATAACCGAGGTGCACACCTCTTTTGACAACTAACACTCAACAAATACGACTCACTCCTAGGAAAATGCAGATTTCGAAAATGTTCTTTATATGAGTCATAGAGTAATTTAATGTAAGCAAAATAAGCTATATAATAGATTTCTAAACAAAATAAGTTTTATTCAATTGCGGAAAAATTCGACGCAATAAAGTTATGGGCCCACCGGTAAGGGGGTGCCATATTTCGAATGTTGCAAAAGTGGCAATTGTAATGAACACAAAATAAGTATTTTTATAATATTTTAGGAAATAGGACAATATCAAAAGCGTAATCAATGGATACTTGTTCTCCAAACATTTTTAAGAGCTACAAAAATATGAAGATGAATCAAAGAAAACATGGGACACATTGCAAGGGATATAACTTGCAGTCCCCTTTTTTATGAATTTCTTGGAAAGAAACAATCCAGTCTAGATGACTATTTCCTAGATGGAAGAGCAGTTTTTTCCCTTTTTTATTCATAGATTTTTCCAATGTCTGAGTTTGAAAAGAAGTTCCTGGAGGTTTTACCTGGCGAGAGTTCCGGGGGTCAACGCACCGCGGCCGGTCTGTGACCAGGCCTCATGGTGGATCAGAGGCCTGATTCAACCAGGCTGTTGCTGCTGGTGCACGCAAGACCAACGTACGAGCCCACAGCCGGCTGATCAGGAACTGACTTTAGGTGCATGTCCAGTGGCCAGCTTGAAGGACTGCCAAAGGGTCTGTTGGTAATACCCCCTTATGTTGTGGGAGGCAGTTGAACAGTCTCGGGCCCTGGAAACTTAGTGTATGGTCTCTTAAAGTGCTGTGATCCCTGCTTGTCATTGGGGGGAGGGTTTTCCTGGAGTCTAATACCCTTTCTTTACCCTTGGCTAATTTTGCTTTTTGGATGGTCTATCTTCTTCACATCATCACCTGACACATGTGCATTGGTGGCAAGTATTTATCAATACTGTCAAGATAATTCCAGGGTCAGATGCTCTGGTTCTGAGTCACTTTCACAATATACAGACTAATTGATTTTCGTTCGGAGGCAGCACCATAAAATCATTTTCTCAATGAATCTTGAAGGACAATAAAATCTGTACACCCCAAAAACACTTTGGTATTTATAATAAAATGATTATAGATAATTACTGAAATTGCTACTTTGACCTTACAGGTTAGGCCATAAATTTATTGGCTTTTTTCCTGACAATTTTTTCAATTGAGTGGTGTTTCGTAGGTTCGAGTCTCCTTTAGCCAGAGATCTGTGTTTGTGGTATATTTCGCTGCTCTTGCGAATTCCGTGGGCAGTGTTAAAATTCTAGTAAGGCTGATGCATGCAGGGGATGAGGATGAAAAGCGGTAAGCCTTCTCCCTGAAAGCTGGCTGCCTGGATTTTCAAAAACCGTCTAGCGCAAGCTGGACGCCAAGGTCTTGTCCAGTGTGGTGAGAATGGTAAGGCACTGCGTACTTGTTCCAAGTTCGAGTCTCCTTAGCCAGAGATCAGTGTATTATATATATAATATATATATATATATATATATATATATATATAGATATATTTATATATATATATATATATAGGTATATGTAAAGAAAGAGAACTATAACTTGATTCACGAATCGTAATGACACGAATGCAAAACAAACCTACCCGGCGGGATTGAACCTGCGGTCAGAGAGTCTCAGAACTCCAGCCCGTCGCGTTGACACTAGACCAGCTAGCCACAATAAGATTCATAATACGTCTATTTCTACACCATAGGAAAGGTTAGCACATGCCCACTGTGACCACAAATGAAGTCAAGTTGAGGCAGTGAAGGGACAATTGAGCTAGAGTTCTCACGGCCACGCTAGCTGGAGATTCGTCTGTAAAAAAACTTGATTTGTTGTCACAGTGGTGCCTGTGCTAACCCTCCATGGTGTAGAAATATACTAGTTGGCGTATCTTATTGTGGATAGCTGGTCTTATGGCTAACTTGGACGGACTGGAGTTCTGAGTCTCTCTGACCGCGGGGGTTCAATCCCGGCGGGGGTGATGATTTATAGAGGAAAAAACTTAACATGTATAGATGTGATAGAATTATAGGTCAAGGAGAGTAGGATCTAAGTAAAAGATACTTAATGTTGCAAGAAAGTGCTGAACTCTGCGTAATTTATAGTAGAATCTTAGGCATTAAAGTTTGATAAATAGGAATTTGGTAATTATCGAATATATAACCCCATCAGCAACTGTTGAGGATTCCAAGATAGCTAAGGGGAAGATAGATATTTGTCGGAGAGGCTAGAAATCCCATACCAAATTTTTTACTCCTAGGAGATTTTTATCTCCTAGTGTTAAAATGGAAGATGGACACAAGTAATGTTATACCAGAATATCCCGGGAAGCACCCTGGCTCAACAGGTACATACTTACCAGGGAACTACTGAGGGACTTTGTGAAAAGTGCTCTTTAAACCAACAGGTAATTGTTCCACTAGAAGTGAAAATACCTGGATTTGATATTCATAACAACGAGGAAACTGATCAGAGACGTAAACAGTTACAAAAACAATCTATTCTGACCACAACATCATAGAGGTTCAGACTTGTATTAACTCAGGTTAGTGGAACTGGCATCACTAATGTTAGAGACGGGATGTTCAGTAAGGTTTAATTTAAAAACCATACAACTGATGGGAAAAAAATAAACAAGAACAACAGAATGTGATAGATAGAGAACTTATGCAGATATGGGAATCTTTATTCAGGAAACGTTTGCACACAGTGGGCTTCATCCAGTCCAATACAAAGAGGAAGGCGTAAGGAGAGGAGAGAATGATGTAATCAGTCCCTCAACCTGGAGTCGATGTGTTCAGTCCGTCAATCTTGTAGAATGTACAGCATAGGGCCGTAGACGTGGCTTATATACTGTAGAGAGGTGACGTGAAGCAGGCGGAGGCGGGGTCATAGTGGTACCATCCACTAGTCGAAGTAGGTCTTTGTCCAAAGGTTGAACAAGTGTTGAAGAATTCTTTGTAACAAGATCCCATGATGCTGCAGTGTCTGACAGTTGTGATGAATGGTTTGAAAAACCGACAAGTTGAAGATTGAGACACTTATGCAGCATATGGGAATCTTTATTCAGGAAACGTTTCGCCCCCACAGTGGCTTCATCAGTCCAATACAAAGAGGAAGGCGTAAGGAGAGGAGGAGAATGAGGTAATCAGTCCCTCAAAACCCGGAGTCGATGTGTTCAGTCCGTCAATCTTGTAGAATGTACAGCATAGGGTTTTTCAAACCATTCATCACAACTGTCAGACACTGCAGCATCATGGGATCTTGTTACAAAGAATTCTTCAACACTTGTTCAACCTTTGGACAAAGACCTAACTTCGACTAGTGGATGGTACCACTATGACCCGCCTCCGCCTGCTTCACCTCACATCTCTACAGTATAAAAGCCACGTCTACGGCCCTATGCTGTACATTCTACAAGATTGACGGACTGAACACATCGACTCCAGGTTGAGGGATGATTACCTCATTCTCCCCCCTCTCTTACGCTTCCTCTTTGTATTGGACTGATGAAGCCACTGTGTGGCGAAACGTTTCCTGAATAAAGATTCCATATTCTGCATAAGTGTCTCAATCTTCAACTTGTCGGTTTTTAAAACCATTCATCACAAGTCAGAACTGCGCATCATGGGTTTGTTACAAAGAATTCTTAAAACACTTGTTCAATTTTGGGAAAAAAGACCTATACGACTAGTGGATGGTACCACTATGACCCGCCCCCCCGCTTCACCTCACATCTTACAGTATATAAGCATCTAGGGCCCCTATGCTGTCTTCTACAAGTTTGACGGACTGAAACATCCCCCGGGTTGGGGACTATTCCCTCATTCTCCTCTCCCTTAGCTTCCTCTTTTATTGGACTGATGAAGCCACTGTGTGGCGAAAGTTTCCCTAAATAAAGATTCCCATATGTGCAAAAGTGTCTCAATTTTAATTGTCGGTTTTTCAAACCTTCATCAAATGCAGACATGCAGATCGGGGATCTTGTTACAAAGAATTCTTCAACATTGTTAACCTTTGGACAAAGCCCTACTTGACTAGGGTGGTCCCACTATGACCCGCCCCCGCCTGCTTCACCTCCATTCTACAGTATATAAGCCCGTCTAGGGCCCCTATGCTGTACATTCTACAGATGATGGACTAAACACATGACTCCAGGTTGAGGGATGTTCCCTCATTCCCCCCCTTTCCCCTTACCCCTTTCCCTCTTTGTATTGGATGATAAAGACTGTTGGCAAAACTTTTTCTGAATAAAATTCCCTTTGCTGCATAGTGTCTAAATTTAAAATTGTGGGTTTTTTAAAAACCATTATCACAACAATCAGACATATCTGGGAAATCAGACATAGCGACCAAAATTCCCCAACGTGCCTAGAGAAGCTGAATATAGAAGCTAAAAAGGTATTAGAAGCACGTTCCTTTGAGAAAACCAGAAAAAGTCAGATAAAAGGAGAAGAGAGATAAGGAGGTACGTAGAAGACAAGGGTTCTAAACTGCAAAAAACCAAATATGCTGCAAAAAAGGAAAGTAAATTTAGCCGAAGTCATGAATTGAGCAAAAATTGGTGTCTACCTAAAAAGTAAAAAGGGAAAAAGGCCATACGGGAAATTTTTCAAGAAACCCCAAAAAATTTTTCCCTATGAAAAACCCAAAGTGAATCCCTGAGAATTGGCCCATATGGAGTAGTTCGTTTATGACGTAAACGGTATGAGTGAATCCTAAAAGAATAACGTATGAGTCGGTATTCAAAAACTACTACAGCGAAAGGTAGAAAATGCAGAAACTTTTTCACCCCCAACGAAAGCCCGACGCCAAACTAAGGGAATTAGTCAAGTTCCATAGTTTTCGAAAAGAATAAAAAACATGCCACCCCCTGGACCAGTTCAGGGGAATGCTTTTTTATAAAAAGTGAAAAAGTACAAAACACGGCCCTCAGTATTCTTTGGAGAAAGAGTTAGTCTAGGCGAATACTGGAGGCCTTAAAGAGTGCAGACAAAAAACTCCTTTGCATAAAAGGAGGTAGTAGGCGAAAAGCAAAAAAATTACAGACCAGTAGCCTAACTTCTCAATCAAAAAAATTTGGAAAGGTGATGAGCGGCAGATTACAAATTTCAGGGACCAGCCAACCAGCAAACCCCAAACCCAGCATGGTTTTGAGCGGCGATCATGCTGTCACGCTTCAAGGAAGAAAAAAAGGGTTTTTCCCAGTGGGCAGGGAGAACAAAAAGGACTTTCAGGGGTCATCTTTCCCAGTGTAGGTAAGGGAAAGAATAAAAGAACTCAAAAGGAACACTATATACAAAAAAACTCAAGAGATCCCCAAATAGAAGTAAGGAACACGAAAAAAAGCCCTGGGAATAATTATGTAGCGGCCTTTTTTAAAGCCTAACAAGACAAGGTCACGACACCCGGGAAGTGACAGGGGGGGGTATTGAGAACTTTCAAA
Source organism: Cherax quadricarinatus (assembly GCF_026875155.1). Taxonomy (NCBI): domain Eukaryota; kingdom Metazoa; phylum Arthropoda; class Malacostraca; order Decapoda; family Parastacidae; genus Cherax; species Cherax quadricarinatus. The sequence continues at coordinate 34,360,041 of NC_069441.1, forward strand.
ACAAGGGAAAAAATCCCGATGGTACACTAGTGTCCCTCACTTAGAATATTTTTCAGTGCTGCCGGCCCGTTCAGGGCAGGAAAAATTATTAGAGGTGGAACAAATACGAGATCTTTTTACGGCTCACATTGACCAGTAAAAACCAAAACTAGGGGAAAACATGTTGAAATGTATTAATTGGGCGGAGGAGAGAGAGGCATGATAATATTACCTGGAAAATATCGGGGGCCCTGGTCCCAAATCTGAACACTGCATAACAAATATTAGAGTGAGGAATATGGGAGGAAGTTAAATTTAAACCCAGTGAGGAGCAGGAGTCGGGGGGACAATAAGGGAACACTGTATAAAATCCGGGGTCCCAGATATTCAAAATTTACGGGAAGATATCAAAACACTGCTGGAACAAGTGTGAAGCCTTCAAGAGGAAATAGACAGTTTTCCCCAGGTGCGATAAACCAGGCTTGATGGTATGTGGGGAGGGGGCCCCCAGCAGCAACGCCGGTTGACCAGGCAGCACCAGAAAAGCCTGGCCCATGCAGGGCTCAGAGAGTAGTGAAGCTCTCGAACTCTTAAAGGGGTATTCATGTGTAAGTACTTACGTTTTAATTCGAAGTAAAAGAATGGGGCGGGTTATTTTTTTCAATTTTAAACTGATTTTAATTTCAAAAAAATTTTGAAATATGTTTTAAGGGAAAAATTAAAATTTTTGAAATTGTAATTTGTTTTTTTTCTGATCAATATTTGTGATGGAATTGAAAATTTGGAAAAATAAATTTAAAGTAATTGTATGAAAAGGAATAATGTAATTTCTCCAAGATGGGGGTGGTTTTTTGGTGGGGTGTGGGTAGTAGTTATTGTGAGGGGTTTTTGTGTGGTGAGTTGGGTGAGGGTGTGAAGTAGTGAGTTATTGTGGGGTTAGTGTGGTGAGTTATGGTGAGGGTGTGAAGTAGTGGTTATGGTGGGGTTTAGTGTGGTGAGTTTTGGTGAGGGGTGAGGTAGTGAGTTATTGTGAGGGTATAGGTGGTGGTTATGGTGGGGTTTTTGAAGTGTGAGTTATTGTGGGGTATAGTGTGGTGAGTTATGTGGGGTTGTGCGGTGAGTTGTGGTGGGGTGTGAGGTAGTGAGTTTGGTGGGGGTTTTGTGTGGTGGTTTTGGTGGGGGTTTGTCGGTGAGTTGTGGTGAGGGTGTGAGGTAGTGGTTATGGGGGGGGTGTAGTGTGGTGGTTTTGGTGAGGGTGTGGGTAGTGAGTTATTGTGGGGATAGTGTGGTGGTTATGGTGAGGGTGTGAAGTAGGAGTTATTGTGAGGGTGTAGTGTGGGAGTTTGGGGGGAGGGTGTGAAATGTGGTTATTGTGAGGGTGTGTTGGTGGTTATGGTGAGGGGGTGAAGTATGAGTATTGTGGGGTTTTTGTGTGGTGAGTTATGGTGAGGGTGTGAAATAGTGAGTTATTGTGAGGGTGTAGTGTGGTGAGTTATGGTGAGGGGTGTGTGGTGGTTATGGTGAGGGTGTGAAGTGTGAGTTATTGTGGGGTGTGTGTGGTGAGTTATGGTGAGGGGTGAAATATGAGTTATTTTTGAGGGTGTAGTGGGTGATTATGGTGAGGGTGTGAAGTAGTGGTTATTGTGAGGGTGTAGTGTGGTGAGTTATGGGGAGGGTGTGAAGTAGGAGTTTTGTGAGGGTTTAGTGTGGGGTTTGGTGGGGTGTAGTGTGGTGAGTTTGGTGAGGGTGTTTTTGTTTGGGGAGTTGTGGTGGGGTGTGTTGCCTTTACCTTTGATATACCCCTTTATGGTTCGAGAGTTCTTGCCCCTTTAAGCCCCCCATTGGGGGAGGCTTGCCTGGTACTTGCCTGGTCAGCCAGGTGTTTCTGTGAAGGCCGTTCCTTGCAGCGTCACCCAGGACGTCTGCCCGACCCCCCCCCCCCCCCCCCCCCCCCCCCCCCCCCCCCCCCCCCCTCCCCAAACCCTCTGAATCAAACTGACTCACCCAGAGTCACTCGACATTTTTTTTCCATGACAATTGTTTTCGTCATGGACCCCCCAAACCCTCACTCCAAATGCACCAATTTGTAATGATTTTGTAAGTTTTTTGTAGGTTTTTTGGGGCGAAAGTAACACCCAAAATCGGGCAAACCCCAATGGCACCCAAATTTTGGGTGAAAATATGTTAAGGGGGTACTGTTGTGGGTGGAAAAAAGGGATTTTAAATTCCCCTTTATTTTCCTTTTGGACAATTGTAGGGGAACCCCCGGCATTTTTAAAAAAAAACTTCCCGGATTGAAAAAATTATCGTTCGGGGGTTTTCCCTGTTTGTTCCCCAAGGGTTTAGAAGTATGGTCACCGAATTTCCCCCAGTTTTTCCTTACAAGTTTTACAGGCCCCGTAGGGATGTTTTGGCGTTTGGGACAAAAGAAAATGTTTGGCGCTTGTGTCCATGCCCGGTGTATCTGGTCCCCTTTGGTGTTGAGGCAGATTGTGTGAAAAAAAAAGGATGTTGAGCCCAGACCAATTGTTAGAATGCATTTTCACTGCGTACCCTTTGGACCCTGTTGACTTTTTGCCGTTATGGAGTGACCCCATTTTACTAAAGGTGTTTGTGCCGGGTTCGATGTTCCCGGTCGTCCCCCCACACTCCACTTCAGATGAGTGAAAATAAGTGAGAAACCTCCCGAGTTTCTTAGAAGAACCCGCCCTTTTGGACTCGAACTCCCTGAAGGAAGCATGTCCCCGGTTTGGTAACCCTCGCAATTTTCTGTTGGGTCTTGACCGTTCCAAAGGGGACCTCCCTAACTTACCTGCCACCAATTTCCCGTGTTGCGTATTTGTCCAGATGGGGGTTTCGGGAAGCGTCCCCGGGGTCACTCCCCTTACCCCGCGTTTTTCATCCCCTTTTTTTTTTTTTCCCCAGAAAGTTTTTTTTTTTTGCCCCGGGGGCCCGTTAATATTTGGACGGCCCTTTTTATGGAGGGCACCGGGGGAGGTTTGCCCCGGGGGGGTTGGAAATAACCCGCTGGGTTTTTTCTCCAGTGGTCTGACCGGTTCCCCCCGGAACCACCTTTTTTCATTTTCACCAGCCACCCCAATTTGTGGGTTTTTTAGGGTTTTTTTAGTTTTAGGAGGGTGTGGTGGGGGTTTGGGGAGTTTTTAGATTTTTTTTTTTTTTGAGGTTTTTTTTTTTGATGTGTTTTATATTTATAAAAATTTTTTTTTGTTTTATTTTTATATTGTGTTGATTGAGGAGGGGGGGGTTTTTTTTTGTGAGGTTGGGGTGGGGTGGTTGGTTGTTTATGAGGGGGGTTTTTATTTGGATATGGGTGTGGATATGGCAAAAAATCAGGGAAAAAAAAACCAACAAAAACCACCCACTAAATTTTGCTTATTTAACGGCTACCAACATTTTTGTAGTGAGTTTTGGGAAAAGGTATTTAAGTAAAAATTGTGGAAAAAAGGTTGTTGTGTGGGTTTTTTTTTTGTTGGTGTTTTGAGGTTTTGAAAAAAAGGTGTTGAGGTTTGGGTGGTTATGATGGGGGAATTGGGTGGGTAGTTTTTTTTTTTAGTTTTAGTGTTAAAAAGTTGTGTTTTGTGAAAAAGGTTTTATGAATTTGTTTATTATGGGTTTTAAAATTTTAAATTCCTTTTTTTTTGTTTTTTATTAGCCCTAGTGAGGTGGTTGGGGTGAATGTTTTTTGTTGGTTAAGGACTATGTCCTGGGAAAAAAAT
>NC_069441.1:34364256-34388119 GCF_026875155.1 Cherax quadricarinatus
TAAGTCTGTGGTCACCACCTTTAATGTATTGGTGTAACCCTTCCCATCTTGAGTAGTTTCGGGAAGGTGCTAGTCTCTAGTGACTTGTTAAAAGAGTAATGAAATAGCATGCGAAAGGACATGGGCCGCTCGCTTGTACAGTAATGGTGGGACATGAGACAGATTCCCCGAGTTATTTTTAAGTGACTTTATAATCTCGGTGACTTCCGTGGGCTCATTTTGGTGCAAGATAGAAGGAATTAGGGAAATTCCCATCTAGGTAGTCCCCGGCATGGGCATTGGTATGTGGGATTTTACTGGCGAGATTAGATCCTATGGTTGAGAAGAAGTCGTTTATCTTGTTAGCTGTGTCAGTGGGATGTAGTGGTGTTTCATTAGGTTTAGTTAGGACAATATTCTTGGTTTTTTTCAGTTTGTGGGTCCCTAGAATCTGAGAGAGTGTTTTCCAGGTCTTTTTTATATCTCCTCTAGTGTCTGTGAATTACTGGAGTAGTATAGTTGTTTGGCTTTCTTTATTACTTTGGTGAGAGCTGATGAATAGTGTTTAAGAATATCTTTGTGTATTAAGCCTTGTCTATATTGCTTTTCATATTGGTGTTTCTTGTCAATGGATTTCAGAATGGTGCTGGTTAGCCATGGGCAACCAAGCCGTTTGTTTGTGATCTGTTTTGTTTTTATAGGACAATGTTTGTTGTATAGTCTAAGTAATTTGTTAAGAAAAATGTCTGTCCAGTCATCAATACCATTGGCCTTGGAGAATTCTGTAGGCCAGTCAACAGTCTCTAGGTCAGCTGTGAACTTCCTTACTGAGGCCTCGTCATGGAGTCTAAATGAGACTTTGTTGTTATCAAGTGGTGGTTCACTAATGTTTGTCAGGAGGAAGGTAGGGTAGTGGTCTGTAGTGCTATCTGTGATTATCCCTGATTTAAGGGGGGCTAGTATATTGGTCCATATGTTCTATATGGTTGCACTTGTCTCAGTGAGCCTGGTTGGTTTAGTTATTGTTGGTATGAGAAGTGTGTTGTTCATATTGTTGATGAAATCAGTTACAGGCTGATCATCTAGTAAGCCAAGGTTGATGTTGAAGTCTCCAGCTAAGAGAAGGTGGTGCTTATTCATTTGTCTGTTTGTTATTAGTGACTTTAATTTCTCACTGAAATTTGGGATGTTTGTGTGAGGTATCCGGTAAATGGCACCGATTGTTATAGGGTCTTAAGGGTTTTTAAAAAATTAGCAAAAATGTATTCCCCATATTCATCACTAAAGCAAGTGGTGCTAATACAAGATAATTGGTTAGAGTAATAGATTGCAATACCACCCCCAACTTGGTTTGGTCTGCAGTTGTGAATTGCTGTGTATCCTGGTAGAGGGTAGATATCTATTGTGTCCTGCTTAAGCCCGGTCTCAGTAAGAATAATGCAGGAGAAGGGTTGTCTTTAGTGATTCAAGGAGTGCTAGGAGGTCATCATAGTGTTTGCTTAAGGACCTGATGTTTGTAGTTAAGTACTGATAGACTTTTAGCATTGTTTAGGATAGTGCTGGCTTGTGATGCTGTGTAATAAAGGCAGTTACTTTCCAATAGGTTTTGATTGGGTGTCAGATTATGGAGGTTTAGATCAGGGTCAACGTGATCAATCATCTTCTAGGTTTAAATTATGGTTATTTATATCCTGAGTTGTGTGTTGAGTTCTAGTACTGATATCTGTAGTGGTAGGAAGTTTGGACAAGTATATAGCTAGAGTATTTTGGTCATGTAGAGTATAGTCACTACATACACATATGAAGTTGATGTTGTCTATGTGTTGTGCTGGAATGAACATAAGTACATATGTATAAACTAGTAATATAAAAATACAAAATTAAAAATAGAACAAGACTCTCACGTGTAATTGCATATGGTCTATTAATGAACTATTGTGGAGTATATGTTTTTTGAGCTAGAATGAGCTATAGGACAAACTAGGTTTAGTTAATAATGTAAAATTACAAATTATAAATAGCACTAGTCTCTCATAGTAATTGCACTTGGGTGGGGTCTAATATAGTGGAATTTGGTATTGGACTTTGTATGAGTTAGAATGAGCTTTAGTACAAGCTGAATTAATCTATATAATATAAAAATACAAATTAAAAATAGCACCTGTCTCTCACTAGTAATTGCACTATGGTCTAATATTAGTGAATTTGGTATTGACTATGTATTGAGCATAGAATGAACTAGAGTAAAACTGTGATTAATCTATTAATATAATAAAGGCACAAGACTCTCAATTTGTAATTGCACTAAGGTCTTATATAAGTGTTTACAGGAAATTAGGTATATTAAGATTTAAAATTGGCAGGATAAAATACACAAATTAAGGTAGCAAAAGAATAATAAAAAAAAATGTAAAAATAAAAATGGCAATGGACCTTGGTTATTATATGCTAGTAAGTGGTAGACAGGATAATATAAAAGGTTGTTAGTTGAAAATACTAGTTTAAAAAAAGTATGGATAAAAAATGGTCAATAAAAAGAAGGTTTACAATAGTTTGATCAATATAGTTTAAAAGTAAAATTGGGCAATAATAGGGATTTAGAATAAAATTGGGCAAATTGAGTATTTTTTAAAGTGAGGTAGAATTATTGAAGACAAGTTTTGGCTAGTTTATAATAAAATAAGATAGAACAGTGATGTGGTAAGTTGTTAAAATAGGAGATAGATTCTGTAAGAATTAAACACAATTTAAGAATATGAGGTAGAATGGTCGTGAATACAACATGACAATACAATAGTAGTTGGGGTATTAGAATTAAGGGGGGCACAAATTTATGACAATTTAACACTAACGGTGGACTATGGGTATTATCTGCACTTTACTCTGATTCTGTTAGTCAGCCTCACTTAGGAATGTTTTAAGGTCGTGTTCTGTAGAGATGAAGTATCTCTCCCAGTGGCTGGCTTTCCTAACTGCGATTTTTCCATCCATTCACAAAGCATGGTGGATTTTTTGGCATAGCGTAATTTTCTTAGCCGATAGAGGTTTTGTCTTGTTTTGGCTAGGCACTCATTGACGTAAAACATCTGTTTTCATAAGAAATAAGTGTTTTTTAGTAGGTTGTTTCTTTGTAGGACTAGTTTGGAATTTTAACAGATGTTTTTTTACCTGCTTGGTAGCCATCAGTTTGCATCCGTTAGGTCGCCCACTACGTATGTTAAGGCGAAGGTGGTCCTGATAAGCTGTAGGGTGAGTCTCATGAAGGTCCTTGGGTGGACTGTGGCGGAGAAGTTTGCTGTTAACTACAACAGCGTCAGTTTGCTGCTGTTGGTCATTATGGTCTTGGGAAGTTGGTTATGAACATGGCAAGTTGTTGGTCCACTCGTGATCTTTCCTCTGTAATGGTTGGTCAATAAGTAGGGTGACTGGTCTTTTGAGTGTTGATGGTGACTCTAGGGATGTGTGGTTGTTGCTTTGTCGGCCTCAGACTTCAAACACTTCTACAATCCACGGGAACCAAGGCAAACAGACATCATTCTCGGCAAACCTAGCCAGCTTCTATTTTAACACTTCATCTCACCTGGCACTATTACAAGCTCTGATCACATCCCAGTCATCTTACACATTCTCCTCAACCTTATCCTCACCCCAGCACACCTTCCTTCTCCTACAAGAACGCGACTGGGATGCTTTCAAACAAACCCATAGACAATACTAAAACCTCCACTATGACTACAACAGCAAACCTATCTCTGATATCGATACTCAACTTGATCTCATCCAGGACACCATTACACAAGCAGCAAAACACCACAATACCAAAGAAAACTACACCACTCGTTTATTTCCTTCAAAAACCCTCACTCAGACAAGAAAACTAATTATCTGCTCCACAACCGCTTCCTCTACAACACACATAGATTAATCAAGTCGTTAGAATCTCACTTACCTTAGAAACAACATTCTAACACAGCCTGACCAAGACGACAACAATCACTGGTCCACAATCATAAAACAAGCGGACAAACAGCGTATTAAAACACTAAAGCCTTCTGGAACTTTATCAAAAAATCAGAAGCACAACTCCCACCAGCAAATTCAAACCACATCACCACAACACCACACACACATCTCCACCAGTACCGCAGCTGCTCCGTCTACCACCTGCTCTAACTCAATCCCGCTGCTCAACACTAGCTCTCGCAACCACTCGATCCTTCAATCAGCATGCCTCAACCACGCCTCAACTGCTAGACCTCAATCTCCGCGCCACCTATCACCACCTGTCACCTCTACTCGTCACTGGGGCTATTCCTATCCAACATTCAAGGCTATCATACATGATCTAGCCTCAACCATATCGTGCCAGTCAATAGCATGGCAGGCAACATATAGACACAATCCCCCCCCCTCACCACATAGTCCCTCACAGCCACATCCATGCGGCTTCACTGTCACGACTCGGTACGCCGTCCTCGTAACTCGCTGACAGCTCAACTGACTGTCGCTATCAACTGCTGTTGTTCTACACTACCAACGAGCTACACGCTGAACAGGCTAGCTGTCTAAACTACGCCAGCTGACATCTCAACTCGTTCGAGCCTCCCACTAGAGCGGCGTCCTGACCGTGTCAATCCACTGCTGCTCATTAGAGACGTCGCCGCTCTTCGCTCATCTCACCTCACATGCTTAACCTCGTCCTAAATAGCCACACACTTCCTAGCCATCTGTCTACTCAATTGTGGAACTGACTAAACTCGCAACTGCTCCTCGTGTACGAACGCTTCGCTTGCTCTGAGACCTACCCCGCACGCAATGGCCTCGCTGCTTCATACAAGCGCGCTCACTGCCTCATACTCGCCTGCCTTCGCAACCATCGCACTCTAAACTGCCTCAGACCACACTGCTTCTCAGAACTCACTAGAAATTATGCCTCAGCCTCCTAGTCACGTCACTACCGTCCGACAATGCCTCAACCATCTAGCGCTGCAAATCCACAGCATGTCTACTATCGCTTGCACAGTCTAACCGCTGCACTCTCAACACCATCGCCTCACTTCCGCAGCTCTACTCTCCTGCGAACCAGCGCTCTGGCAAACACCAACTGCACTAACTCACTCATATTGCTCGTGTCAACCAGCCGGCGTCTCAAGTCCGTGTATCAAATTTGATACACATCAAACGCTGCACTCAACCACCGACAGGTGATACCTGACTTAACATGTCTGGTTCCTACTCACATCTACGTTCCTCAATAAACACTGAAACCTCAACACGACTTAAACTACTAGTCACACGCCTTGACTGTGTACTCTTCCATCACCACCCCCCACCTCTGCCAACCCCCACCCCGCACACCACAACGTCCATCACCCCACCCCCCCCCCGCAGTGTGTGTCATGTGTTCACCTTAAGCAACGGTTGCCTCAACACAAGACTTTGTAGAACAACTGCTGCTGGCAAGAAGTGTACGTGGTGTCACTACAGACCGCTACGAGCATCTGCACTATACTTCTAACCTGCTCTCAGCTTCCATTACACATAATCCATCCTATTACCAATACCTCTCTCCTATCCCCTGAATCGAAACTCATCGTAACCAAATCAACATCAGCTTTTACGTACTTTTGTCACCCCTAGAACATCATGTAGGACTCAGAGCCCGTGTCTTGTCATGTATACACTTTCACTACTAAATTCTGAAGTACGCCCTTGCTCGCGAGTCTGCTGAAGTCATGCCAGGCGGGTCTGTGCACAGTCACCAACCCCCCCCCCTACCCCCTATGCTATGCCCCTTACCCTCGTGAGGCATGTTTTTAAGTACAGAGACTACGACGACATTCCAGCACCACACCTGTATACCCAAAACACCAACACGTCATCACTGAACCTTTATTATGCATTCTCAACTTATACAGTGCTATTTTTACACACTCTTAATCTTAACAACACTTATATCTCAATATTATGTACACTCACCCCACTACACATAACCCCCCCATACCACTCCATCCTACTAAACACTCTCCACCACCCCCCAAATTTCCCACCACATCATATCCTCACCCCACACTATATCCCCATCCCTCCCCCCCCCCCTCCCTCACCACCCCTCCCCCTTCTCACAACCACTACCCCTCCTCCACAGATCCCCCCCCCACCTCACCACCCTCCCCCCCCCCCCATCCCATATACCCTCACTCCACGTGCCCCCCCATCCCCCCCACCCCCCCCCCCCCCACACCCCCCCCTCCCCCACACCCCACACCAGTGACCCTACATCAACATCAAATTCACCCACTATCTATTTTAAAACTCCATTATTATAAATAAATACCTCACCAAAATACAAACACCTCTGATCTTACTAACACCTTTCCACATCCCTGTCTCCACCCACTACCTCAACACCCTACCCCTCTCACTCCCTACTACCCAAGTCTATTCCTATCCAAACACACCCCCCCCTCCAACATCTCTCTCTTATCCCAATCTACTCATCCACTGACTATCCCTCTCAAACACCCCCCCCTCCCCCCCCCCTTCCCCCACCCCACACCCCCCCCAACCCCCCACCCACCTACCACATCCCCCAACCACACCAATTCCCCCCAACCCCACAATCCCCCCTCCCCCCCCCCCCCTATCCCCTTCCCTGCTATACCCTCCCCCTTCCCCCCCCCTCCACCCCTCTTGTATCCCTTTATCGTCACGATGGCCCCCCCGACCTGCCCCCTCGATCCCCCCAACCCCCGTCTTCTGTTCTCATACGGTCAGCCCCCCCAACTGCCTCTAACCACCTCCCCCCCCCCCCCACCCGCTCTCTATTGCGTGCATAGTCTTGTAATGGAGTAGCGGCTTGACACTTGTGACTTGCACGAGCAATAGTACGCACAGCACTTGTAGATATGCAGACAAGTGGCTTCCCTGAACAAGTTGTGTCATCACTCAGTGATCCTTGACGGGGTAGACATTGCAGACCCACAAACCAGCACAAGCTTTTCTACTCCTTGCATGATCCTGCTCCTAACCCTATTACAAATAACCTTGGATTTCTCTGACAAAGCTACCTACTCTTCAGGTTCCATTCTCTGACCACGATTGACCTTAGCTTTTAGGGTTAAGTGACTGGCTCAATTCTACACTCTACTCTAGCGCTAATTTCGCCTGGTTCCGTCCTCCTTGCGTCTCACCCCACCGGTAGTCCCAAATTATCTGTCCGCGATGCCTTCGCTCCTCCAGGGTTATGCCCGGCTCTATGTTTCTAAGACTCAAGGGACACTCCTCTCCAGCCACTATTTCTAGCGTCTGCCCCGTCTTCGCCGCCTCATCTCATTTGAGGTTCTTACCTGACTTTCGTTCGTTCTTACGTTGTTAGTGTGATTTATGGGTAATGGTCCAAGTCGGGACCGAACAACGTCCTCGTGAAGGCGCCTCTTCTTATATGTGCTGCAGGTTATTATTGTTACACCTTCCACTTGAGTGCTGTGAGCGTTGGATTTCTGAGCGCAGAGGTCAGGGTTCGATGTCTCGACGTACACTGTCAGTGGCCTAGGCATCATTAAACAACTAACAACAACGACAACAACAACACAAACTTTTGCTTGTTGTGGGTGAAGTGTGAAATTAAAGTCAACAATAAACGAGTCTCTTTGAAGTTGTTCTAAACACATGGTGAGAACACTGTGGTGCCATAAACAGAGGTGGGAGTAACCCTGTGGTTGTCTATGTCACAGGTTAGTTAAAACACCTGTGGTGTCTAAACACAGCCCCCGCCCCCCCCTGAGTACTCTGTGCGTGTATAACACAGGTGAGTAAACACCTGTGGTGTCTAACACAGGTGAGTAACACCTACCTTTATGTTACATTAAACATTCATGTGCTAGAGATACATAGAGAGAGTTTGACCCATGAATATTGTGTATTAAGGCGCGACATGATCATATCTGTGTTTTGTGACTGTTTTACCTGCTGAGGTGTGATGTGTCTACTGCCCATGTTGTTGAGGGGTACCCCCCCCCCCCCCCCCCCCCCCCCCTGTCTTACTGCCCTCAGGTGTTGACTGTATTCCTTTCAGCTTGTTGACATGGTGTTACCTGCTCAGCTGTTGACTGTGTGCTGCTAGGAGCTTGACTGGTCAGGGGTTAGGTGCTTGGATGTTGAGAGTGATCAGGTAGTTAGTGTCAGGTGTTGAGTGTTAGGTGTTAGTGTGTACAGGTGCTCGGTGCTTGGTGTGTCAGATGTTAGGTATTGAGAGCAGTTGAGGTCGATCATACTCAAGCCCGAGACTGTTCAACTGCCTCCCATGCATACATAGGGGGAAGTCGAGGAGGCTTTCAAGTGAGATTGACTATTGTTCCTCATCGCTTGAACTTCTATGAGTTTGATTTTTCTGCTCACATTCCTCTCATCTCTGGATTACTAGTGCAGATTTGGTCGCTGAGTGCTTGCCTGCCCCACGGGCTGCAGACCGTTGGGCCTCTGCATGCCTGCCGCTCTGGGTGAAGTCTTCCCACCTCATCTGTCTTAGTCATATCACCTCTACGCATAGGCTCCCGATGTCAGCACTCATGTGAAAATTAAGCCCAAGTCTGCTGTCGTTGGTGACGCCACGAATCTTGACCTTAGACAGCTCTCGTTCATACACTTGTCTTCACGCAAAGTTTCCAGATAATTACGTCCACTGTAAGGAGCTTTCATCGTCATTCTCTCGATGATGCTGAAGGGCTGACAAAGTGCTGTACAGTCCATGTGACATGTTAGACTTAGTAAAGAGAACCGCGGCTTTACCATCTACACGTCATATACATTCTTGCAAAAACGTTCAGTGTTTATGAAAACGTCTTGACAGGCTGATCACGAACATGTGCCGATCAAGGAAATTAAGTTCATCACTTGGAAGACCTCAACACCTGGGCCAAGATCGAACTCTTGTTGTGAGTATCCCCATGCTTCTCTTCATATGATCAAGGTCACATTCCTGGACGTTACCATCGTGCGACCAGAGCACTGTCTGATGGCCTGTCCATTCTCTTACATACTACCATCAACCCTTCGGACAGATTGAACCTGAACCATGGTGGACTGTTACTCATTCAGCACTCTAATAGCGACTGCCACGTGAAGTGAAGGAAGATATGTTCCACCTGAGGGTCGCAGGACACGATTTTCGTTCTTGCACTTAGTTCCACTGCTGCTCCCACTTGCATCAACTGTAAAGAGTGTGTGTTGAGTGATCACCATACTCTTGCAGCCAAATGGTCCAGTGCGTAAGGATATCCTCTCTAAGAAACTGAAGGAAGAACAAAGAAGTCATCTGAACTCTCACATACGTGCAATTGCTAAGATTCAAGTCTACAACATCCCCAAGATTGCTACAAGCCTTTCCTCAACAGTCCGTCCACCACCTCTCATACCCAACCTCCACCTGATGATATTATACCAAATTCTATTTACTGCATGATGTTTGCTCACATGACAAAATGCGGCAAAACCTGGCTCTTTCACTCGACTATTACATGAACTTCTATGACACTTCATACAACATGCTTATCATTTAACTTCCGCTGCAAGTCCATAAAATCAGAGGAGATTTTGGCAAAACTTAATCCCGAAGATCGTCTGTATCTTGAAAGAGCGCCAGATGACTTGAAGCGAATTAATAATTGACTAACGATGACGCATCCTCTTTTGAATCCTCCAATGCAACATTCACCTGATAAACATCCATGTGACAGCACCACGCCCGATATTCGTCGCATTGGCTCGTCATGGCGGAGCACATGTCATACCTTCTGCGCCTCACTTCACCATACACAAATGGACAATCAGAAGCCATCCGATTCCACCACTAGTCTTCGCTATACACTCTATGTAGCGAGAGGTACAAACTCTAACATTGAGTATGATCCTTCAATGCTGCATGCATCGAACCAACAAAAATCCTCACCAGTCGTCAACACGAAGTATTAATACAGTTTAAGACCCATGATACCGAGATCAATACCTGCACTGGTCATGATATAACTTTTTATACGACGTCCACTGACCAAGAACCAGCCACCTGAAGTGTCGATCACTTTGTATGAGAAATTACTCGCAAAGAAAAGTCAAGTCTTACAAATCGTAAGTGACACCCATTGCTGGCCTTCATACAGCACTACAAGAAATGATGTTTGGACCATGTTACAAGACCGACCCAGATTTCGACCGCATAATTTACAAACACTGGCAAAATTATAAGAAAATGCCTCCAATCACTGAAGAAATGATGTAACTCCTGGTCCATCACTTTATACGAACTAAGTCTGACATATCAAGAAGCTGCCTACTTGACCCACGCCTCCAGCCAGCCGCCAATCAACTTCTAAGCATGAAGATGAAGATTTGCTTGCCAGTCCTGACGAATCTTTTTGGTGTTTTCTTAGTGCGATTTGTAGGAGTTTACTCCTCGTTTTTGTTGTTGCTGTTTACCGCCGGCTTGTCAAGGGCATTAGCTGTTGGGTCTAGTCCTGACTTCTTCTCTCTTCGGAACTCAAGACATGTTCCTCTCCTGACTATTTCTTCGAGCTGTCCCCATTGCCCCTGCCCTAGTAGGCGTCCTTACCTGTGAGTCCTCTAGTTCTGTTCTGTGGTATTGACCAACAGTCCCCTGGCTGTCTTCAAGCAGGCACTGGACAGGCAACCTTTCAAAGTCACGTACTTGACCAGCCCGGGCTGTGGCTCGTACATTGGGATTTCCTTGCAGCCAGCCAAGTAACAGCTGGTTGATCAGGCTCTGATCCACAGGAGGCATGGCTCATAAGTACAGGCAGTGGGGCGTTGACCCCCGTAGTCTCTCTTCCCATGTAAAGCTTCCATGGCAGCTGCGGTGTTAGGTGCTCAGGACTGCAGCTGGTGTTAGTGCTTCAGGCTGCAGCCGGTGTCATGGTGCAACGCTTTCATGGCTGAGCAGGGTTAGGGTCTATGGCTAGCAGCAGTGTGTTATGTAAGTCAGAGCAGCCAGCACGTGTTAGGTGTTATGCAGCAGCGAGGTGTTAGATGCCCAGATGCAGCAGCAAGTGTCAGGTGTTCAGGCCAGCAGCAGGTGTTATGTGGTCAGGCAGCAGCAGGTTTTAGGTGCTCAGGGCCCGTAGCAGGTATTAGGTGCTCAGGCAGCAGAAGGTGTTAGATGCCCAGGTCAGCAGCAAGTAGTCATGGCTGTTCTAGCAGCAGCAGGTGTTATGTGGTCAGGCGTAGCAGGGTGTTAGGTGCTCGAGGTCAGCAGCAGGGTTAGGTTTACTCAGGTCAGCAGGTGTTAGTTGTGTCAGGAACAGGTGGATGTTAGGTGGCCTAGGCCAGCAACAGGTGATTTGATGCTCAGGCAGCAGAAGCCCCCTTCAAGGAAGGTTCTTGTTGTTGGTGTTGGGGCTCTTGATTTATGGGAATTGTCGATCTGTTGCTCTCAGTTCCCCTAAATTAAGCCTGAAATGCATTCCACTTCCACCCCCAGGCGCTGTATAATCCCCGCTGGTTTAGCGCTACCCCCTTGATTATAATAATAATAATTATAAATCAGGCAGCAGCAGGTGCTAGGTGGTGAGGCTAGCAGCAGGCATTAGGTGGTGAGGCGCTGCTGCACTGGTGTTACGGTGGTCGAGGCCAGCAGCAGGTGTTATTGTGTGAGGCAGCAGCAGGTGTTAGGTGGTCAGGCTGGCAGCAGGTTTAATCGTTATTAAGATTTTAAGGTTTATGT
Source organism: Cherax quadricarinatus (assembly GCF_026875155.1). Classification (NCBI taxonomy): domain Eukaryota; kingdom Metazoa; phylum Arthropoda; class Malacostraca; order Decapoda; family Parastacidae; genus Cherax; species Cherax quadricarinatus. Next base: position 34,375,970 of record NC_069441.1, read on the forward strand.
TACATAATATAACAATATTGTTTGCTGGCAGAACGATTCATATACAGGTCTACCTTCACATGTCGCGTTTTCGAACTTCAGCGCGGCTTTACAATTACGCCTAATGTCCCCAACTGCCAAAATCCAGCTGCTCAGATTCCCAGCCGCAATCGTATTAAAGTTTCCTGCCCCCTCGTGGAGTCCCTTACTACCCTCCCTCCGTAACCCCCACATACTGGCAGCAGCCCTCCCACCACTCAGTGTGGTGGAGTGTTTTGTTTGTTTCATTAATTTGCTATTAAAACTAGAGTATAATAATGTCAACCAATTTATGACATGAATATTGGAATGGGCATATTCAGCAGGTATAGGACAGTGACAGCATATGTTTAACTCTTGAACACTGCAAAAGAACCCCAACATTTTCTTGCTACACTGCTAATAATCCATGTGATATTTATAATAATAATAATACATAATTAATAATAATTATGAGCAATATTTGTACAAAAATTCGAGGAGTTGAACGGAGTGGTGGAAGACGTGGCGTTGAGGCATCGTCAGTCTGTGTAGGCTTGGATTATGCTGCGCAGTCGAGCTTGATTCTCCACCTCTTCAATAGCATTTCACAATTATGCATTGTGTTGTGCTTGTAGATTGATTGCTGACTTGATATTAATCTTCCCTATTACTAAGTTTCGGACGAAGGTAGTTCTGTAGCGCTAGGCCAGTGTGTGCAGGACAGTGGCTTGAAGTGCAGTAGCATGGTAGTGGCAGTGGTATGTAGATCGGCATTGGCTAGTTGGCTTCCCCCAGTGGTTGAAGGCAGTGGTTGTAGGTAATGGGGAGATGTGGCGTGCAGCTATGGATTGAAGGCTGTTAACGAGTCTTATGCTTGACGGTATGGAGGCATGGGGGTGAGCAGTTTCATACAGTATCACGCACTTCTTATTGCCGTGTAAATTGTCGCCCACCACCTGTACCAACAATCATCCACCAGCTCCTGCATAAGACATTACTTAATTTCATGCAAATTATGCCCATCAGCTGGTCTGTAGCTCACGTCAAACAAAACTGACAGTAAATACGGTTAGTGGCTTTCATCCCAGCTAAGAAGTAACTGCTATGCAGAGGGCAAAGGCAAGATTCATTGTTCGCGGGCATTTCCTCTGTTGACCGTCATAAAGGATCTCTGTGGATAACGAAACTCCGAGGTGAAGCCTGGGGCCGGTTATTGAATTGACAGTTGGCTTAGGTGTTCATGTGGTGTTAATGAAGGAATGTTGTGGGGGGTGGTGGGGGTGTGTGGGGGGAAGGGTTGATGGATGTGGATCGAACGGGGGCAACATGGTCTTCTGTACTGCCGTTATAGCCCGTTCGTTTAGATACGTATGTAGGAAATGGTGTAATGGAATAGAGTAGTTAAGAAAGTACTCAGTATGAATATGAGTTCTGAGTGTACGCTTTCATATAACTCTATGTCATGATGTCTCACATTGTTATTTAGGTCTACAAGCGCTATGGCGCGCGGAGGTGCGAAAGACTCCCTTTAGTGTCATCAATTCAATGGTACAGTTACTGTCGATTCACTGAGAATCTGCTAAAAGCATTTTCCTTGTCCAGCGATATAATGTCAGCATGTCCTGTCGTTCTCCCACACCTGATAGTCCTGGGATTTTCACTATATTACTGCTGCCCTTAGACCGAGATGCTGAGGTACTTCATCTCACTTCACGCTATAATATTCTAAGAATATGTATTGACCGATGCTTACATGGAACCAGCTCAGCTGCCACCTCCGCTCGCTCCCCGACCTTGCCCAAATCCTCTATCATAAACATCCACTGTTCTCGTATGCTTCTGTAAAATTGCTCTGCACAAGAATGTTGCGCATCATGTTCTACTAATCTATGTTCTTCAATATAATTAATGAGTCCTATCATTATTAACAGTTACTGGACGCTAACCTACACTTGTGTATCTTCCACTGTCATCTACTGACAAAGTGAATTGTGATCTGCATATGTAGCATACTTGTGCAGACAATCCATCCCCCCATAGTTAGCTACACGCAGATCACAACATAATCTGCAGGTTCAGCCATTCCATGCTCTCTCCCTCCCCCAGCCCCCCCCGAGCTTGTCTATAGGTCATGAGTTAGATCTTGAACCCCCCTACCCCCCCCCCCCCCCCCCCGCCCTGACGACATTCACCAATTCACCTTCAAAGAGCGCAAATAACATAAAGTCGCCCCTGCCGTACGCTCATGCTCAACCACACCCCCCCCCTAACCGCCATAATACACGCACCACCACACCCCTTACCTCTAGCCTTCCCTTGTGTACGGTTGGTGGGGGGGGGGGGGGGGGGGGTGGGGGGGGGGTGGGTGGGCTGGGTGTGGGGGGCGGTGGGGGGGGTCGGGGCTGTGTTGTGTTACGTGATTGGGGGAGCGACGCGCACCCAAGTGCACCCGGAAGACAGTGCCCGACGCCCACCCACTTCTTTCCTCAAACCCATCCCACTACCACCACTTGTAGGGTATATTCTGGAATGTTCTTGCGCTCTTTTAGAATGCTTGCAAGAGTTGGCTAGACATCCCGTCCTCCACCTACTCCCGATTGACCCCACCCTTTCACTTTCCTATCCCGCTGTCGGATGCCCCACCCTGAACTCGGGGGCAACCCTCATCCCCGCAGCCACAACTGGCCCATCCGCTCTGTTGTACTCATCCACTGAATCCGAATATCGCTCGCGGCTTCCGTGACTCCTGCTCGTCAGTATCTGCTGTTTCACAATTTCCCCCATGGTGACATTCTCTCCCTATTCTGACCATCATTGTTAGTGATGATCAGATCTAGGTATTCTCCAGTCTAGTAGGGCTTATTATTTGCTGGTTTAAATTGAATTTTGTGCAGAGAAGATTTAAAAGCTCGTGTGAATGTGGTTTTCATCAGAGCTGCCTCATAGGTGTTATTTCTGCAAACAATATTATTTTGCTATATACCTCCATTTTAGGCATCCATGCCTTAAGTTGAAATCCCCAGGAGCAGATGTTGGGGTGCAGGAGCTGAAACATTTTCCAGCACAGTGGTCAATTTTTAACAACTGTTCCTGGAAATGCTGGGATGTTGCATCCAGAGGCTTGTATGACTACCACAATGACTAGGGTTTTGGTTCTCGATCTTTACTGCTAAACTTCCAACTACATCAAATTTTTTTGAGGCATAAGGTAGTTCTGTGGCAAACAAGTGGACTCTGACGATGTACAGGCCAACCCCCCCCTTTTGACTGTTCACTCTGTCACATATGTATAGTTGTAACCTGGGATCCATATTCGTTATCCAAGGGATCCTTTATTGGGTCTCAGTGAAAGCCGCGGACATTGCCTTTGCCTCTGCATGCTGTCCATGATGGAAAGGTTTTTTGTGTTTTTGTTGCTGGCTATAGACCCTGTATATTTGCAAAGAAAGGAATGTCATCGGACTGGTGAGTATTGTTGGTACTGAAGGGGGGGGTTTCCGGCTTTTAGTATCTGTATCTGTTGGTATCTGCCTCAACCACTGCCTCAACCGCCTGCCTTTACAACTGCTCATTCAATGCCCTACCAATGCCTCTACCACTGCTCAACCACTGCCTTACCAATGCCTCTCCAGGCCTCAATATGCTCAACCATGCCTCAACCACTGCCTCTATCATGCCTCTACTCACTGCCTCAACCACTCCAGTCGCACTCAATCTACAAGCCACCAAACACAATGAATTATTGTGAAATGTTTTGAAGAGTGTGGAGAATAATGCTTCACTCCAGCATAATCAAATCCACACTGACTGACGATGCTCAACCACGTCTTCCACCACTCCTTACCCTCGTATTTTTGTACAATTGTTCTTAATTATTATTTTATTATTATTATTATTATTATTATTATTATTATTAGCAGTAGCAGAAATGTTGGTTCTTTGCAGTGTCAAGAGTAAAACATATGCTGTCACTGTCCAATACCTGTCTGAATAGCCATTCCATTATTCAGTTCATAATTTGGTTGACATTATTTATACTGTAGTTTAATTGCAAGTAATGGGGGGAACAAACAAAACTCTCACCACCACTGAGTGGTGGGAGGGCTGGGCTGCCAGTTGTGGGGGTCGGGAGGGAGGGTAGTAGGGATCACGGGGGGCAGGGAACCCTTAAATACGATTTGGCGGGTGGGAATCTGCAGCTGGGATTTTGGGCAGTTGGGAATTAGCTAATGTGTAAAGCCCGCGGAAGTTGAAACGCGATTGTGAGGGTTTGACCTGTATATGAATGTTCTGCCAAACAATATTGTTTTATTATGTAACATAAACCTTATAAAACTTAATAACTTAAATACATGCTGCTGCCTGACCACCTAACACATGCTGCATGCCTCACCTCACTTAACACCTGCTGCTGCTCACCACCTAACACCTGCTGCTGCTGCTCAACCACCTAATGCCTGCTGCTGCCTCACCACCTAGCACCTGCTGCTGCCTGTATTATTATTATTATTATTATAATCAAGGGGGTAGCGCTAAACCCGGAGGGATTAATAAGCGCCTGGGGGGGGATGATGGAAGGCATTCCAGGCTTTAATTTGGGGAACTGTGAGCACAGATCAAATTCCCCTAAATCAGAGCCCTCAACCAAATCAAGGAAACCTTCTTGTGGGGGCTGCTGCTGCCCTGAGCATCAAACACCCTGTGCGGGCTGGCCACTAACACCTCCTGTTGCCTGACCCACCCAACACCCCTGCATGCCTGAGCACCTAAACACCTGTGCTGCCTGAGCACCTAACACCTGCTATGCTGACCACATAACCTGCGGCTGCCTGAACACCTGACACCTTGCTTGCTGCCTGGGCATCTAACACCTTCTGCTGCCTGAGCACCTAATACCTGCTACTGCCTGAGCACCTAAAACCTGCTGCTGCCTGACCTCATAACACATGCTGCTGACTGAACCACCTGACACCTTGCTGCTGCCTGGGCATCTATCACCTGCATGTTGCTGCTTAAGCACCCTAACAGGTGCTGCTGCCTGACTAACATAAAACACCTGCTGCTGCCTGAGCCCTAACACCTGCTTGCTGCCTGAGCACCTGACACCGCTGCTGCCTGAGCACCTAACACCTGCTGCAGCTGAGCACCTAACACCGCTGCTGCCTGGAGGTTTACATGGAGGAGAGCTCGGGGTCAAGCCCCAACGGCCTGGTTCTATGACTGCCTCCTGGTGGCTCAGAGCCTGATAACCAGGCTGTTACTCGCTGGCTGCACGGAATCCAATGTACGAGCCTCGCCCGGCTGGTCAGGTACTGATTTAGGTGCTTGTCCAGTGCCTGCTTGAAGACAGCCAGGGGTCTGTTGGTAATCCCACAGAACAGAACAGAGGACTCACAGGTTAAGGACCCACTAGGGGCGATGGGCAAGTGGGGACCGCTCGAAGAATAGTCAGTGAGAGGAAGGTCTTGAGTCGAAGAGAGAAGAGTCAGGACTAGACCCAACAGCTAAGCCTTGAAAGCCGGCGGAAACAGCAACACAAAAACAGGAGAACACTCAGTCGTCAGGCTGGCAAGCTATCTTCATCTTGCATTCTTGATGTTGATTGGCGGCTGGCTGGAGGCGTGGTCAAGGGAGGCTAGCTTCTTGATTGGTCAGGTGTCGTTAAAGTGTGAGTCAGGAGTTACATCATTTCTTCAGTGTTGGAGGCATTTCTTATATTTTGCAGTTGTTGTAATTATGGGTCGAAATGCTGGGTCGGCTTGTAACTGGTCAAAGATCATCTTGAGTGCTGTGAAGGAGCAATGGGTTCCTTTACGATTTGTAAACTTGACTGTTCTTTCGAGTAATTTCTCATACAAAGTGTCGACATTCATGGTGGATTCTTGGTCAGGAGTCGTATAAAAAGTTATATCTTTCCAGTGCAGGTATTGATCTCGGTGTTGGTCTTCTGTATTAATACTTCGAGTGATGACTGGTGAGGATTTTGTTGTGGTGGTTGCAGCATTGAAGGTTCATTCAATGTTGGTGTCTCCCGCTACGAGTGTATAGAAGACTGTGGTGGAATCTTTGGCTTCTGATTGGTCCATTTGTGTAGTGGTGAGTGGAGGCGAAGGAATGACATTTGCGCCGCCATGACGAGCCAATCGACGAATAGGAGGCGTGGTGCTGTCTTGGATGTTATCAGGTGAATTTGTTGATTGGAGGATTCAAAAGAGGATGCGTCATCGTTATCAATTATTAATTCCTTCAAGCCCATCTGGCGCTTCAAAACTGACGATCCTTCGGGATTATTTTCAAAATCTCAGCTGAGTTGGACTTGCAGGGAAGTTAAATGATAGCATGTTGTTAAGTGCAAGAAGTTCATTAATAGTCGTGTTGAAAGAGCCAGGTTTTGCAGCATTTGCATGTGAGCAAACATCATGCAGTAATAGAATTTGGTATAGATATCATCAGGTGGAGGTTGGGTATGAGAGGTGGTGGAGACGACTGTTGAGAGGCTTGTAGAATCTTGGATGTTGTAGATTGAATCTTAGCAATTGCAGCGTATGTAGGAGAGGTTCCAGATGACTTCTTTGTTTCTTCCTTCAGTTTCTTAGAGAGGATATCCTTACGCACTGGACATTTGGCTGCAAGAGTATGGTGATCACACAACACACACTCTTACAGTTGATGCAAGTGGGAGCAGCAGTGGAAGTGCAAGAACGAAAATCGTGTCCTGCAGACCCTCAGGTGGAACATATCTTCTTATTCTTCACGTGGCAGTCGGCAGTAGAGTGACTGTATGAGTAACATGTCCACCATGGTTCAGGTTCAATCTGTCGAGGGTTGATGTTGTAGTAAGAGATGGACAGGCCATCAGACAGTGCTCTGGTCGCCATGGTAACGTCCAGGAATGTGACCTTGATCATTAAGGAAGCGTTGGGGATCTTCACAACAGAGTCAGTCTTGGCCCAGTGTTGAGGTCTTCAAGTGATGACATTAATTTCCTTGATGGACATGTTCGTGATCAGCCTGTCAAGACGTTTCATAAACACTGAACGTTTTGCAAGCATGTATGATGACGTGGAGATGGTAAAGCCGCGGTCTTCTAAGGTCTTCATGGCAGCAGGTGTAAGCACTTTGTCAGCTTCAGCATCATCGAGAGAAGTGACGATGAAAGCTCCTTTCAGTGACGTAATCTTGGAGAACTTTGCGTGAAGACAAGTGTTGAGAGAAGCTGCAAGCTCAAGCTTCGTGGCGTCATCGACGACAGCAGACTTGGGCTTAATTTTCACATGATGTGACATCGTGGAGATGGTAGAGGTGATATGATAACAGGATGAGGTGGGAAGACTTCACCCAGCTGCAGGAGTGCAGAGGCCAACGGTCTGCCCTGGGGCAGGCAGCCAGCGACGCACAGAATCCAAGATGAAGAATGTCCAGAAATCAACCAATCAGGCAATGTCTCCTTGAAAGCCTCCTCGTTCCCCCTTATGTATGCTGGGAGGCAGTTGAACAGTCTCGGGCCTTGAGTATGTAACACCTCACTCTCTCAATACCTAACATCTGACACACTCAGCACCTGAGCACCTGACACACTCAACACCTAACACTCAACACCTGAGCACCTAACACCTGACACTCTCAACACCTGAGCACCTAACACCTGACCCAGTCAACTCCTGAGCAGCACACAGTCAACAGCTGAGCAGGTAACACAGTCAACAGCTGAGAAGGTAATACAGTCAACACCTGAGCAGGTAAGACAGTCAACACCTGAGCAGGTAACACAGTCAGCACCTCAGCAGGTAAAACAGTCAACAAAACACAGATATGATCATGTCTGGCGCCTTAATACACTATATTTCATGGGTCAAACTCTCTCTATGTATCATCTAGCACATGAATGTTGTATTGTAATAAAGGTAGGTGTTACTCACCTGTGTTAGACACCACAGGTGTTACTCACCTGTGTTAGACACCACAGGTGTTACTCACCTGTGTTAGACACCACAGGTGTTACTCACCTGTGTTAGACACCACAGGTGTTACTCACCTCTGTTAGACACCACAGGTGTTACTCACCTGTGTTAGACACCACAAACTGTTTATTGTTGACTTTATCACACTCACCCACCAACAACACAAGTTGTTGTTGTTGTTGTTGTTGTTGTTGTTGTTTATAGGGCCACTGACAGTGTACGTCGTATTGAACCCTGACCTCTGCCGCTCAGAAATCCAACCTCCACCAAAGTGGAAGGATGTTACATAATTAACCTGCACATATAAGAGAGGCGCTTACGAGGACGTTTCGGTCCGACTTGGACCATTTACAAAATCACACTAACAACGAACGAACGAACGAAAGTTCAGGTAAGATCCCAAATGAGATGAGCGGCGAAGACGGGGCAGACGAAGAATAGTGCTGGAGAGGAGTGTCCTTAGTCTTAGAAATAGAGCCAGGGCATAACCCAGGAGCGAAGGCTATCGCGGGACAGATATTGTTGGGACTCCGGTGGGGTGAGCAAGGAGGACGGAACAGGCGAAAATTAGCGCTAGAGAGGAGTGTAGAATTGAGCCATGTCTTAACCCTAAAGCTAAGGCAAACGTGGGTCAGAGAATGGTACCTGTCAGAGTTGGTACTTGTCAGAGAATCCAAGGTTATTTGTAAATAGGGTTAGGAGCAGGATCATGCAAGGAGTAGAAAAGCTTGTGCTGGTTTGTGGGTCTGCGAATGTCTTCGTCAAGGAGAGAGGTCCAGTAGTGATGTCGTGTCTCAAGTTTGTCTATCCGTCTGTCACTGAGCCTCTTCCCAGTACAGATTCAGCGCAGGGATGTTTAATTGGCCATGGAGAGACTCGCTTGTGGCGAAGTCCTCCCATCTGACATAAAGTACCCAGCGCAGCGCCTTGTTCTGGACACGCTGCAGTTTAAGTAAGTTTGTTTTTGCTGCAGAGAAAAGGGCTAGAGGAGAGTAAGTTATCAGAGGACGTATGAGGGATTTGTAGAGGTGTAGCTTGGTGCGTTGAGAGGCATCTTTCACCTTGTAGAGGCCCGCAAAGGCCTTACTAGCTATTGCATGCTTTGAGTGAATGTGTCCGTGTAAACAAAGAAAGTAGTCAAGGTTAAAACCAAGGACAGTGACAGATTGTGTGATGGGGAAGTAAGTGCGGGTGTCAGCTGTTCTGAGTTCGACAGGTAATGGAGGATCACGTTTCCTGTAGTTAAAATATGTAATGCTGGATTTTGCTGCATTGGTTTTGATCCTCCATTTTTGTTCCCAAATGGTTATCCTGTCGACCTCATTTTGTGTTTTGTGTGTGAGTGTATCTATATTGGCATGAGTGATAAGTTACGTAATGTCGTCTGCATAGGCTAGTGTGATGGAGTTTTGGTATACAGGTGTTGGAATGTCGTTAGTGTATAAAATGTAGAGGGTAGGGGAGAGGACAGATCCCAGGGGTACTTCAGCATTAGTGTGAAGTAGTCAGAGTAACAGCCTTGGAATTTGATTCTCATGGTACGGCCCGTCTAGGAAGTTGCAGAGGAGTTTACGAGTAGTGAGAGGCAGGTTGAAGTTAGTGCAGAGTTTGTACTTGAGCCCTTCTTGCCAGACAGTGTCAAAAGCTTTTTCAACTTTCTTTTGCAACAGGGCTGCCCTGTTTCTTTGTTTCGTGTTTATGTGGATGTAGTTGAAAATGATGTTAATGGTATCCTGTGTGGATCTGTGTGTTCTGAAGCCAAACAGGCCATCAGAAAGTAGAGAATTGTGTTCCAGGTATCTGCGAAGGCGATGGTTGATGAGTTTTTCAAAGAGTTTTCCTAAAGTTTCGAGGAGGCTGATAGGGCGATAATTTCTAGGATCAGAATGGTCTTTTTGGGCTTAGGAAGGAGGATAGCAGTAGCAGCTTTGAAGAGGGAAGGGAAGTATCCAGAGGCAAGGGAAGCATTGAGGAGGTTTGTGTAGGCAGTAATGATAGAGTCAGGAAGGTGTTTTAGGATAATATGGCTTAGGCCAGAGGCACCAGGAGCCTCGGGAGGAAGGTGTCTGAGGAGAGTTTTAATGTCTGTGTTGGTGAAAGGAGTGTCGAGTTCTTGGAAGGAGGTAAGAGAGTCCAGATGGATGTGGCTGTCTGGTGTTGTGTCTTGTGTGCCTGCAGTGTTCCAGTGTTCTATGTTCTGAATGTGTTGAATAACGTTAAGGTGAGGTGGGTGAGGGTGGAAGATGTTCTCCCAAATGAGTTTGATGATATTAGTAGCAGCCTGCGGGTCTGAGATGTGTGTGTTGTTGTGGGTGATGTGTTTGAATTTGCTGGTGGGAGTTGTGCTTCTGATTTTTTGATAAAGTTCCAGAAGGCTTTAGTGTTTTTAATACGCTGTTTGTCCGCTTGTTGTATGAGTTGTGACCAGTGATTGTTGTCGTCTTGGTCTAGGCTGTGTAGAATGTTGTTTCTAAGGTAAGTGAGATCTAATCGGACTTGATTAAATCTATGTGTGTTGTAGAGGAAGCGGTTGTGGTAGCAGATAATTAGTTTTCTTGTTCTGAGTGAGGGTTTGAAGGAATAACGAGTGGTGTGAGTTTTCTTTGGTATTGTGGTGTTTGCTGCTTGTGTAATGGTGTCCTGGATGAGATCAAGTTGGTATCGATATCAGAGATGGGTTTTGCTGTTGTAGTCATAGGTGAGGTTAGTATTGTCTATGTGTTGTTTGAAAGCATCCAGTCAGCGTTCTTGTAGGAGAGGAAGGTGTGGCTGGGGTGAGGATAAGGTTGGAGGAGATGTGAAAGATGACTGGGATGTGATCAGAGCTTGTAATAGTCCCGGTGAGATGAAGTGTTAAAATAGAGAGTGGCTAGGTTTGCCAGAATGATGTCTGGTTTCCCTTTGGGTTTCCCCTGTGATTGTAAAAGGTTTTGAAGTCTGACCCGGACAAAGCAAACCCACCCCCAGTCCCTAGACACCATCAACACTCTAAAAGACCAAGTACCTACTTATTCCCAAACCCATTACAGAGGAAAGATCAAGAGTGGACCAACAACTTGCCAATGTCATAACCAACTTCCAAGACCATAATGACCAACAGCAGCTATCTGACGCTGTTGTAGTTAAACAGAAAAACATCTCCCAGCCACAGTCACCCAGAGACCTGCATGGAGACCACCCTACAGTTATAAAGGGACCCCCTTCCCCTTTAAACATACGTAGTGCGACCTAAAGGATTGCAAACTGAGGGGCTACCAAGCAGGTAAAAAAAAAACAGTACTGTTAAATTCCAAAACTAGCCTACAAGAAACAACCTACTAAAAACATCTATTTCTATGAAAACTGATGTTTACGTCAATGAGTGCCTAGCCAAAACAAGACAAAACCTTCTTTATCGGCTAAGAAAATTACGCTATGCCCAAAAAATCCACAGTGCTTTGTGAGGGATGGAAAAATCGCAGTTAGGAAACAGCCCATGGGAAGAGATACTTCATCTCTACAGAACACGACCTTAAACATTCCTAAGTGAGGGTGGACATAACAGAATCAGAGTAAAGTGCAGATAATACCCATAGTCCACCGTTAGTGTTTATTGTCATAAATTTGTGCCCCCTAAAATTTTTAATACCCAACTACTTTTGATTGTCATTGTTGTATTCAACGACCATTCTACCTCATAGTCTTAATTGTGTTTTAATACTTTCAGAATCTATCTCCTATTTTACAACTTACCACATCACTGTTCTATCTTATTTTATTATAAACTAGCCCCCTAACTTGTCTTCAATAATTTCTACTCACTTTAAAAAATACTCAATTGCCCAATTTTATTCTAAATCCCTATTATTGCCAATTTTACTTTAAAAAATATTTTTGATCAAACTTATTGTAAAATTCTTTTATTGGGCCATTTTTATTCCATACTTTTTTAAACTAGTATTTTCAACTACAACTTTTATTTTTATCCTGTCTACCCTCTTTCTTAGCATATAATAACCAGTCATTGCCATTTTTATTTTTTTCATTTTTTTATTATTCTTTTGCTACCTTAATTTGTGTATTTTATCCTGCCAATTTAAATCTAATTATACTCTAATCCTGTAAACAACTTTATAAGACCTTAGTGCATTACAATTTAGAGTCTTGTGCCTTTTTTATTTTTAGATTAATCACAGTTTTTTCTCTAGTT
>NC_069441.1:34388619-34418531 GCF_026875155.1 Cherax quadricarinatus
TCCACCCCAAGTTGTCTGCCTCCTAGATGGGACGTAAAGAGGGCCAACTGGAAGGTGTTCCAGGTTTATCTTCATAACTGGTGGTCCACATACTCTCTACTAAAGGGACTGTGATACGCTGAACAGGAGCTAACACTGTTCTCATCCAGGCAGCAGAGGGGCAATTCCAAAGAAGTCCCGCAGGACGCACTCACAAAAGAGACGGGTGGTTCTACAACGACGGGTGCGGGAGCAGAACCACCGCATCAACTCTTTTAGGAAGCATACAGGCGTAAACCCAGGGCAGAGAACAGGAATACTCGAGAGCCATTGTGCAGCATGCCCGAGAATCTCTCTCAGAGTAAAAACTGAGAAATGGCTGGAGGGGTGCTCAACATTCGGGCATCACACCCACCTTATCTGAATATGGGGCAAGCTCAACATAGAAAACTGGCAAGAGCAAGCCGAGGCCACCACACACCCGAACCCATCCCAAAGCAGAGAAATAGTGGAGCTTTTCATTTTCCGGGGGACCCTCCACTCAGCTCCCACAGGACATCCGGAATATACAGACGGATCTTCTGCCACAGCGCCAGCTAACGATACAACTGCATGTGAGTCGGAAGATGTGACTGATGTAGACCTCACGGACTTTGGAACTCCGACGTGCCAATTAAGAACACAGGTGACACTGCCCCGGGCATCGAGGGTGTGACGTACTCCATGATTGCACGGGCTGGGAAAGAGTGGAGGGGAGGCCAACTAGACGTCATTAAAAAGTCGTGGAGGGCCAGGACACTCCCAGCAGCTTGGAAGAAAGCTACAACCCGTACCAATTCCAAACCCCAAGGACCCAGGCAGTATGAGACCCATATCGCTGACCAGCTGCTTAGCCAAGACTGCTGAGAGGATGGTGTTAAAACCGCCTCCTATGGAACTTGGACCCTCTCATTCATCACATATTTGGCTTCCCAAAGGGAGTGGGAACAGCAGAGTGCATAACCACTCTACTAAGCCGATTGCTGATAGCAACAAAAAACCTAGTTCGTCGTCTACCTCGACCTTGAGAAGGCATTTGAGCTAGCCAGCCCCCCCAGCAATTCTGGCAATACTAGCTCGGAAGGGAATCAAAGGACGCCTCCCTGGCCTGGATAGAGTCCTACCGTTAGTGGCAGGCAGGCCTGTGTCAGCTTCAGACACTACTCTTTCTTTTAAAACCCTGGAAAACGTTACTCACAAGGAGGTGTGCTCAGTCCTACCCTGTTTACATTCCCCCCCCCCTTATGCAGGAACTTGTGAGCCTTCCTTTCATAGTGGTACACAGCCTACCTCAGCTATGCTGATGATCTTGCACTAGTAGTTGAATTGGGAAAGGCAATTTAGAACGACAGGCTCAATAGCTTTGGACCTAAATTACGCAGTGTTGCAAAGGAACTAGGCCTCAAGATCTCGGCCGAAAATCTCTTGCAATGATGTTCAAGGGACCAGATCCTATGAATAGATTACGTATTCAGATATAGAACTTGAGTTGGACAAGGCTCCTACCTGTACTTGGGAAATCTTACAATTGATAAAAAGGCTGACCTTTCAAACAGGCCGAGTATGTCAGGTCACGTGCTCTACTTCAGACTCACGCCATGATAGCCCATGACGAGGCACCGGTGCAGGGGCAAGCAAAGATGTACTTCGCTTGTACTATATACAAGCTATACGCTCGCTCATTGACTACAGTGCACCGGCTTTAGCTCATCTCTTCCCGCAGAGCAGGCAAATGGTGGAGGCGTACAAAAACAGCGATAAGAACTATGCTTGGTGCCCCCATCTGGACCAACACAGTATGTCCAGATCTGAGGCTCCGGCTTCCTTCCTATGGCTGACAGATAAATACATAAACGCCTGCAAATGGCCACGATTCATGCACCGCAGAAAACAAGGTACCCCACTAAGGAACGGAATATTAACAACCATGTCACAAGATTCCCACACTCTTAAGAACAATAAGAACATAAGAACATAAGAAAAGAGGAAACTGCAGCATGCTGTTGGCCCATACTAGGCAGGTCCTTTAATTACCAAAATTCATCCCACTAACAAACATTTGACCACCCAATTTTCCAATGCCACCCAAGAAACATGCTCCGATGGTGCAAGCCCCTCTCAAATCCAACCCCTCCCACTCCATTTACTTATCCAACATAAATTTGAAACTACCAAAAGTCCCTAGTCTCAATACCCAACTAGGTAGACTGTCCACTCATCAACTACCCTATTCCAAACCAAATACTTTCCATATGTCCTTTCTAAATCAAACTTTTCTAATGTTAAACCATTACTGCGGGTTCACTCTTGGAGAGATATCCCAAGACCTTGTTAATATCCCCTTAAAATTAATACTATCTTCCACTTATACACTTCGATCAGTCTCCCCTCATTCTTCGTCTAACAAGTGAATGTTAACTTAAGATCTTCAATCTTTCTTCATAAGGAAGATTCTAATGCTATGTATTAATTTAGTCATCCTAACGCTGAATGTTTTCTAACGAAATTTAATGTCCAATTCAGTAATATTGAGACCAGAATTGGAGCTGCATAATCTAGGTGAGGCTTACTAATGATGTATAAAGCTGCCAGTATGACCTCTGGACTTCTGTTGCTTACTCTCTTGAATAAATCCTCAGTAATCTATTTGCCTTATTACGTACGCTTAGGCATTGCTGTCTTGTTTAAGGTTGCTGCTTACATAACCCCCAAGTCCCATTTCGCAATCTGTATGGCTAAGTCTACATATTTAACTTATAAGTGCTAGGGTTATGACACTCCCGAGCTTTCAGAACCTTGCATTTATCTACATTGGAACTGCATCTGCCACTTTTCTGACCAAGAGTAAAGTTTGTCTAAATCCTCCTGTAGTTCCCAAACATCTACGTTTGAATCAATTATCCTACCTACTTCGTGTCATCAGCGAATTTGCTCAAATCATATCACTAGTATTCCTTCATCAAGATCTTGATATATATTATAAACAACAAACAACGGCCCAAGACTGATCCTGTGGAACGCCACTGTAACTGATCCCCACTTCGGATTTAACACCCATTTATGGACACTCTCTGCTTCCTAGTCTGTGAGCCATGACACGATCCACAGACACTCACTTCCCCCAATGCCATGACGCTACTTTATTCAACAGTCTGGTGGCGGAACTCTATCCAAAAGCCTTACTAAAATCATAAGTAAATAATATCAAATTCTTTATCTGGTCCACTAGCCTCAAAAGCTTTACCTGAAGAAGTTAATAATATAGTTAGACAAGACCGCCTCTTGTGAATCCCATGCTGAGTATCATTAATCAGGCTATGCTTATCGAGATGGCTTCTATAATCCAGCTATAATTGACTCTAGTAATTTGCCTACAATTGAGGTCAGGCTTATTGGGCCGGTAATTGACGGTAACGACTTGTCCAGTTTAAAAATAGTAATTACATTCGCCATCTTCCACAATCAGACACATCACCTGTTTGAAGGAGATAGAATTAAAAATATTAGTTAATGTTCCACAGACTTCCATTTTGCAATTCCCTTAAGAACCCTTGATAAAAACCTATCAGGACCCGGTGACTTATTTGCTTCAGTCGGTCTATCACTTTCACAACCATTTCACTAGTGACTGTGATGTTACATAATTTATTCTTCTTCTGATCCACTATAAAAATTATTACCGAATATTATTAGTGTCTTCCTTTGGTAAAAACCGAGAGAAAATAATTATTTAAAATCGAGCACATTTCTTTTCTCTTTGTCAGTAAGATGCCCATAGTTTATTTTTAAGGGCACCTATCTTATCTCGACTTTTGGTTCTATATACCTTGAAAAAACTTTTTGGGTTAGATTTAGTATACACCTAAGCACTTTAAATTTCATAGTCCCTTTTAGCTTTTTCTTAATCCCCTTTTTAATGTCCCTCTTAATTCAATATACTATTCATAAGATGACCCTCGCTCTTTTGATACGCCTATAAATTCCTTTCCTTACGCCCTAGTAGATATTTAATCCAGCTATTTATTTCATCCATTTTGGGTCATTTCTATTTGATCTAATTTTCCTTATAAGTGATAAACGACTTTTGAGCAGCATGTATGTTGTGTTCAGAAAACTGTCATATTGATAAAGCTCTCTTCGTTACCCACCCCAGTCAACAGGATGAATAAGTGTCTCTAAGCCCATCGCGTAATCTTGCTAAGCGAAAATCTGGGACTGTTACTGATATCCCTACTATCATACTTCCATTCAAATTCTAAATGTAATTGATTTGTGGTCGCTGCCACCCAGTTCCTCTGAACTCTAAATTATTAACAAGGGATTCATTGTTTGCCAGAACTAAGTCAAGCAGGTTATTTTCCCCCTTGTAGGTTCTGATCACAAACTGCTTCAAAAAACAATCCTGAACTACTTCCTAAGAAATCGTATGAATCTAAATTCCAGTCAAGAAATCCAATCAATATGACTAAAGTTAAAGTCTCCTAAATTACTACATTATCGTGCCTTGTGGCCCCTAACAACTTTCCTCACCATAGTAAGTCTCCCTTGTCCTATCTAAATTTGGGGGACGGTATATCACTCCTAAAACTAATTTTTCATGCCCCTCTGAAATTCTATCCAAACAGACTCTGTATGATGTTACTTTCAGACTTAATACCCGTTTTTAATGCAACAAGTTCAAGCGATCTCGGACATACATTGCCACCCCCACCCCCCTTCCCCGATACTTCTATCTACTTGGATACAATTTAGAAACCCTGAAAGTACATTCTGCAGGCAAGTCCGACTTTTTTGAATTAAACAACCACGTCTCAGTAATGGCAAATACATCACTAAAATTGGTTTACCTGCACTAGCAACAGTCTCAACTCGTCATCTTATTCCCTAGCACGCGAACAATTGGTGTAATATATAACTTTAAGGACCCCCCTCCACTCTCTTGTACCCTTCCTGCTCCTTTCTTGTTAATCCACTAAAAAACTTATTACTGTCCTTGTCAATTAGTGCCACTGGCTTTCCAAAATCCACTTCATTTTGCCTATTACTAGTTCTCGCTAGTACTCATGTTACTACCCTGCGACTTCACAGTTTTCCCGCCAAAAACCCATTACCCAAACCTAACTATTCCTAGTTTTAAAGACCCTAACAGCTCCTCCACTGCGTTGCCAGTCTCCCACCCCACACCTAGATAAGTGAACCTCCACCCTGGCATACATGTCATTTCTGCCATAGAAGAGGGTCCCAGTTTGTCAATGAAAATGTTACCGCATTTTCCTTACAGGTACTTGTCCGCAGCCCAGCAATTTGACACAATTGCTCTGACAACCATTCATTTCCAACTCCCTCCTTGAAAATGCCACATATGACAGGTTTTCCCACCCTCCTCCTAATTAACTCAATTGCTGACCTATACCTGCTATCAAGGTCTCTTCCCTCCTACGTCTGCAACATCGTTGCCTCCACACTGAGACAGATAATAAAAAAGGATTGCTCCCATTACCTCTCATGATGTCATCCAGACGGCTAACAATATCCTTCATTCCCAGCCCCAGGAAAACACCACTCTCGCTCCTCGCCTTATCCTTCAAACAGAATGCCCTAAATCCATGTACCTAATCTGGCTATCCCCAACAACAACAATGTTTTTACCTTCCTATGGCGTCGGTCTCGTGGATGCTCCGAGTAGTCGACTCACATTCGCCAGGTAGCATTACACCACTTGTAGAAATCGTCAAGACGATCTCGATGGTCTTCGAGTTGGGGTATCTAGGGAGTCTTAATCCCTCACGGTCTGCCAATGCTTCTTTTGGTGCCGTTTGTGGCATACCCTAGCAGGACACTCACATTCGTCAGGTACACCGAGATGAGTTGGGGAAGTTTCCACGGTAGTCTTCTGTTTCTCGTTGTTTCCGCCTCTCCAACCGTTTTCCCTTGATCTTCACTTGTTCCATGTTTGCCCGGCCACTGACAAGCTCCCTCTTAACCTGGGGACTCACAACAGGAAGGATACACGAAATCCTCTTGTTCCCTCCGTTAACGCCGTAATCTCCGAGTAGCAACTCTGAGTTCTTCTCTCAGCTGCTTGTAAAGCTGCTCAAGAGAGGGCATCCTGGTTCAGATTCTCAAGAGCACACAAACAGGTCCCTTCACAGAGCCAAAGGACAACGTCACCACTGTTAAGTACAACGTCACCACTGAGCTAAGTACACCGTCACCACCCTCTTCCACCACGGACTACTCCTGGATTCGTTCGTTTTGGTGCTGCTGGCGAAGCTGCTCGCCCTGTACAGCTGCTCTGTGAGAAGATTGTGACCTTCCCCTGTTTGCTGGTACCACCACCAACCTCTCCCTGGCGCCCAGATCCCAGCCGATGTTTTTCATCATGCAGCTCCCATCTCTAAGTGTCTCTGCAGTCGGACACCCTCAGCAATCATGCTGAGACAAGCATGGCAACAGGCAAGGTAGGTACATGTGCAGTGTATTCACAGATGGTTCTGTCGACCTGATAGAAAGAGCAGCAGCTGGACTGTACCCCAATGGTCACACACAGAGGCTGGCGAATCCCTGACCACGTGCAATCCTTTCAAGCAGAGCTGGTGGCGATTCAGCAGGCATTGTCAACATGCCCTACTACGACATCGACTCCGACCTGTCATACATGTTGATTCACCCTCTGCAATCAATGCCCTCTCCCATCCTCAACCACAGATAAGGTTCACCTCATCACATCGATCCTGAGCATAATGACAGCCTGAGAAGTTTCAGGGTAATAGATCGACAGTGACTGGGATCCCCAGCCATGCCTGGCATCCGGGAAATGAGGCGGCAGATGAGCAGCCAAGGCAGCAAACAGCTATCCACATGTGGGATTAGCTGACCCATTCAGCCTACGACAGACAAAACTGGTGGGCTGCCAGAGCCAGCGAAACTTAGGGGAGGCTTAGGTGATACCCCATCTCAACAGTGGTACCGAACAGCGACTCAGGGAGAACCCCTCCAAATGAATAGAAGCGGTCCAGAGCGCAGATGTAACCGCCATCCATCGGACCTTGCGGGGGGGGGGGGGGGGGCTTTCCACAGCCAAGATGATGTTAGACAATGCTGAGGAGGAGATGTCCAGTACTACGTCTGCACGTTGTCCAGCGGCCCCTAACACACACTATCTTCTAGAGTGACGAAGCTACTGAGACACTCCGCAGGCAACTAGGGGTGATATACCCTTCCCGAAGGTAGGAACCAGAGATGACTGCGGCCATGCTAAGTGTACGCATGGGGTCCAACGAACGCAGACAAGCTGTTACCTGTAATAATGACATAACCTCCTCCTCGCTAGTGTCCATATTTACATATGTGTCGCTTATGGATATGCACCAGTTTGAACTGACCAGATGGGCGCTTGAGCGGCATGCGTCCGCATCATTGTGGAAACTTTCTCCATCGGGAGCCAGAACGGGTCCATCGCGCAAGATTGGGACCCGTGCCAGGACTATGGTCTTGGCGACCATTATACATACATACATAACAGCCCAAGGTAGTTCGTTTGTGACTTGAAAAGCCCACTGTGTGGGCGAAACGGTAGGTCAATAAGGATCACATTATACTGCATTTGTGTTTATATTGGGCCATTGTGTCTGGTATTTATACCATTTATTTTCCATCTGTAGGTGTCTGGGATATGTGAAGATGGTAATGTAATTCCTATTTTAAAACAGGGGACAAGTCCGTTACCCGTCAAATTACCGCCGCGAATAAGCCTGACCTCAATTGTAGGCAAGTTGCTAGAGTCAATTATATCTTGAGATTATAAGAAAGCCATCTCGATAAGCATAGCTTGATTAATGATACTCAAGCATGGATTCACAAGAGCCGGTCTTGTCTAACTAATTTATTAACTTTCTTCAGTAAAGCTTTGAGGGCTTGTTGAACCACGAATAAAGATTGGATATTGTTTAACTTAGATTTTAAGTAAGGTATTTTGATAGAGTTCCGCACCAAAAGACTGTTGAAGAAAGTAGCACTCATGGCATTGGGGGGAGGGTGGCTCTTCGTGATCTGAGTCATGGCTCACAGACAGGAAGCATGAGAGTCCATAATGGGTTAAATCCGAGTGGGTTTCAGTAACAATGCGTTTCCACAGGGATCATTCTTGTGCCCGTTGTTTGTTTTATAATATAGATAATGATCTTTATGAGAATTGCTAGTGTAATGAGCCAATTCGCCGATGACACGAAATGTAGGATAATTGATTCAAAACGTAGATGTTAGGGAAACTTTTCAGGAGGATTTAGACAAACTCTACTCTTGTCAGAAAAGTGCAGATGCAGTTCAATGTGGATAAATGCAAAGATATGAAGCCGGGAGTGTCTATAAACCCCTAGCACTTATAAGTTAATAATGTAGAACATAGCCATAACAGATTGCGAAAAGACTTGGGGGTTATGGTAAGCAGCAACCTAAACCAAGACAAGCAATGCTATGCGTACGTAATAAGGCAAATAGATTACTGGATTAATCGAGAGTGTAAGCAACAGAAGTCCAGAGGTCATAACGCAGCTTTATACATCATTAGTAAGGGCCTCACCTAGATTATGCATCTCAATTCTGGTCTCCATATTACAGAAAGGACATAAATTCGTTAGAAAACATTCAGCGTAGGATGAACTAATTAATACATACATTAGAAATCTTCCTTATGAAGAAAAGATGAAGACTCTTAAGTTACTTCACGTTGTTATGAACTAAGAATGAGGTGAAGACCCAGACGAAGGTAATAAGTGGAAGATTGGGGATCGTGGTCAGTGTATGGACAGCATGGATCAATCCTATTATTTGCCTCAGTGCTGGAGCAAGATTAGGCAAGCTAGAATTGAGATTTAGTTAGAAAGTTCAGGACAGCTATAGACATGATAGGAAGATGGGGGGGCGGCCCTGTTATATGTGGGCATTTTGCCAAGAGAGGAGTTTGTAAAGAAGGTTGTCCAGAGCAATTGGTATTAATTGTGCTGGCTAAACACTGTAAGGATAATGCATTACCATTCATTGACAAACTGGGACAACTTTCAATGGCCGAAGATGACATGTATGCCAGGGATGGGGTTCACTTTATCCAGGGCGGTGTGGGTTTTTTCTTGCTAACATCAGTTGAGGGGGGTTGTTAGGACTTTAAACTAGGATTAGTTAGAGGTATGGTTTTGAAATTGATTTAATAAATGAATATGGATATATTGGACTTATGCTCTGATATTAAGAATCTTAATAAGTAACTGTCCATGTGAGTAACATCTGGGTAATGATAAATTCAGAAATTGTGATAAAAACAAAGATGAATAGGAAAAGTTGCAGAAGAAAAAACATATGATGGTATTTTATGTTAACAGTCGAGTGCAAGAAATTAAAATTAATGAACTACGTTTGGCAGCATTGCTGGGAACTTTGATATCATTGCATTAACAGAAACGTGTATGATTTAAAGAGTCGGGATATGACTGCTGAGTGTAATATTTCAGGGATTTAAGTTATTCAATGTGGATAGATGTAATGGAAGGGGGAGGAGTTGCATTGTATGTTCGAGAAAATATTAATTGGTTGCATAAAAAAAGGTATAAAAATAGATGGTAGCAGTAACAAGTCTGTTGGGTAGAGTCGTGGAGGTCAAGAAAAACAATTCTATGTGTTAATATACCGACCTCCAGCTTGGATCACGATAGAGGGAGACCTCTTTGGGACGAAAATTGTTAGGGCTTCTGGACACAGTAACGTAGTCATAGTAGTGGGACTTTAACTTAGGCCAAATTGACTGGAATTCTTGACAGGCAATCTAGAGTCCAGTGACTTCAATGGAAACAGTTCAGGACTGTTTTCTTGGGAATCAGCGTGTAACTGACCTACCAGGGGTGTAAATAATTTGCTAGACCTAGTCTTGATCAAATAAGGAAACACTCGTGAATAATCTGGAGATCACTGAAGAGCTTGGCGCAAGTGATCACAAATCCATCACCTTTAGCATTACTTGGGATGCAAGATTAATGATAATACAGTAAAAATCCCCCGATTTCGTTCTGCCGATTATAATGGACTTACGGGAACATCTGTCAAATCTTGATTGGGGTTACTAGCTAATGATTTTATTGACGATAATCATAGACTTATGAATAGAAGGGATCTGCTTTTATGATTGTTTTCCTTAATAATGTCGCACAGTGCCCAAGTAAAACATCCAAGAGGAATTTAGGTCTAATAATAAACGATCCCCACATGGGTTTAACAGGAGGGCTAAAGCATCTTTAGGGGAGAAAAAGGGGATTTATAGGCGCATCAGAAGAGGAAGTATTAACCTTACTGACCAATATGTTCAGCTTAAAAGAGAAGTAAAAAAGGCTGATTATGAAAGGCTAAACGTGACTATGAAATTAAGAGTTGTCTAATTAATCAGAAGACTAATCGAAAGGGTTCTTTCAAGTTATCTGACGAAGGGAAGGAAAAAGTAGGACCTCTGAAATCTGGGAATGTACAGCTGAACGGATAATGTAAACTGGAAATGGTGTTCCTTATTTATAATGACTATTTTTGTCAGTTTTACACAGGAAGATTTAAATTAGATCCAGTAATTAACAATTATTTTTTGGTTCTGATGAATTTAAGTTAACTAATAGTTTATGTCACGAGGACAAATGGTTATAAAACGGAACAGATAGACAAACTGGAAACAAATAAGTGCCCGGGACCCGATGAAGTTGTTTTCAAGGGTTACTTAAGGAATGCCAAGATGGAGCTTAGTCCAGCCATTAACGAGTGTATTCAAGGCGTCCATCCTTACCAGTGTTGTGTCCCAGCGTTGGAGATATTGGCCTAATGTGGGTTTCCTAATTCAATCAGGGGATAAGTCCACTCCTTCAATTACCGTCCAATAAGCCCTGACATCTATTGTGGCAAGTATTAGAATCAATTTATAGCTGACTTTATCAGAAGTCACCTGAAGAGCATAACTTGATAAATGAAACTCGCATGGATTTCACGAGAGGTCTTCCTGCCTGACAACTTACGACGTTCTTCAATAGAACATTTGAGGCAGTTGACAGTGATAAGGAATGAATATTGTTTTAATTGGATTTAGTAAAGCCTTCGACTGAGGTACCTCCAAGAGACTCTTAAGAAAAGTGGCAGCTCATTGTATAGGAGGTAAAGTTCTAGCATGGATTGAGGCAATGGCTTACACAATAAAAGCAGAGAGTTACCATTAATGGAGGGGGGGGGGGGGGGGGGGGGGGGGGGGGTGAATCTGAATGGGGATTAGTCACTAGTGGCGTCCACAAGATCAGTTTTAGGCCCCTCTTTGTTCATAATTTACATTAATGACCTTGATGAGAAGGGATTACTAGTGACATGAGTAGTTTGCTGATATACAAAGAATAGGGCCGAATAATCCACCTGAGGAGGATATCAATGAACTCCAGGACGATTTTGAACCAATTAATGTCTTGGTCCGAAAAAATGGCAGATGAAAGTTTTAATGTGGATAATGAAGGTACTTGCCCTTGGTAATGAAAATAACCCTCGAAGCTATAATCTAGGTGAAGTAGTACTTGGTCATACAGAATGTGGAAAAGACTTGGAGTGAACATCAAAATGGTTTAACAAATACCGACAGGTTGTTAGGTAAGACGAAACATTATGACGAACAGTTAGAAAGCATCTTTATTCCGAAACGTTTCGCCTACACAGTAGGCTCTTCATCGAACCAGAAAGTAGGCCAGGAACAGTAGAGATGTGAAGACGATGTAATCAGTCCATCACACCCTTAAAGTCGTAGAATTTGAGGTGTCATCCCTCAGCCAGGAGAAGGTTCAGTTCCATAGTCAGGAACTACTGAAGATCAAGCCACAGAGCGGAGGTATTAAATACGGCATCGGAAGAGAGGTGCAGGTAATAGTATAGTTAGTAAGTAGTGAGAGGCAACTGAGAGGTCAGTCCCTCTCAGATCCAACCCTTCTCACTTGAAAAGCTGTCCAAGGTGTTTTCTGTACCAAGGAATGCCACGGTGTTGCAGTGTCTGCAAGATAACATCAAATGGATAGCAAAACCGACAGTTGTTTAGGTAAGACACATATGCAACAGTTAGACATCTTTATTCCGAAACGTTTCGCCTACACAGTAGGCTTCTTCATATCGAAATATCAGAAAGTAGGCATGAACAATAGAGATGAAGACGATGTAATCAAGTCCATCAACCCTTAAACGTCGTAGAATTGAGTTGTCCAGTCCCTCGGCCTGGAGAATTTCAGGTTTCCTTAGTCAGGAACTATCTAAGATCAAGCCACAGTGCCGGAGGCTTAAATACTGTCGGAAGGAGAGGTGCAGAGGTTAATAGTAGTAGTTAGTGAAGGCAACTGAGAGGTCATGTCCTTCTTCAGAATCCAGCCTCTCACTTGAAAACTTGTCCAAGGTGTTTTTCTGTACCAAGATGCCACGTGTTGCAGTGTCCTGACAGATGAACCATCAAAATGGTATACAATTCCGACCATGTTGTTAGGTAAGACACATATGCAATCAGTTAGACATCTTTATTCCGAAACGTTTCGCCTTACACAGTAGGCATTGCTGTCTTGGTTAAGGTTGCCTGCTTACCATTAACCCCCAAGTCCCTTATCGCAATCTGTAATGGCTAAGTTCTACAGTATTTAACTTAAAAGTGCTAGGTTTATAGACACTCCCCGAGCTTCAGAAACATTGCATTTATCACATTGAAACTGCATCTGCCACTTTTCCTGACCAAGAGTAGAGATTGTCTAAATCCTCCTTAGTTCCCTAACATCTACGATTTGAATCAATTATCCTACTATCTTCGTGTCATCGGCGTATTTGCTCATATCACTAGCAATTCCTTCATCAAGATCATGATATATATTATAAACCAACAACGGGCAGCAAACTATCCCTGTGGAACGCCACTTGTTACTGAACCCCACTCGGATTTAACCCCATTTATGGACACTTCTCTGCTTCTGTCGTGAAGCCATGAACTCGATCCACGAGAGCACCTCCCCCCAATGCCAATGAGCTCTACTTTCTTCAGACAGTCCTTTGGTTGCGGAACTCTATCAAATACACTACTAAAATCTAAGTAAACAATATCAAATTCCTTATTCGTGGTCAACAGCATCAAAAGCTTTACTGAAGAAAGTTAATAAATCGTTAGACAAGACCGCCTCTTGTGTGAATCCATGCTGATATCATTAATCAGCGCTATGCTTATCGAGGATGGCTTCTTATAAATCTCAGCTATAATTGACTCTAGCAACTTGCCTACAATTGGGTCAGGCTTATTGGGCGGTAATTTACGGTAACGACTTGTCCCATGTTTTAAAAATAGTGAATACATTACCCATCTTCCACATATCAGAACTACAGATGGAAAAAAAATGGTATAAAATACCGACACAATGGCAATATAAACACAAATGCAGTATAATGTGATCCTTTATTGACTACGTTTCGCCCACACATGGGCTTTTTCAAGTCACAAACAGAACTACCTGGGTGGTATGTATGTAGTGTATAATGTTCGCCAGACCATAGTCCTGGCACGGGTCCCAATTCTGCATGACCCGTCTCTGGCTCCCGAATGAGAAAAGGTTTCCACAATGAGGCACGCATGCCGCTCAAGCGCCCTCTGGTCAGTTCAACTGGTGCATCTCATAAGCTCACCATATGTAACTATGGACACTAGCGAGGAGGAGGATATGTCATTATTAAGGATCAGCTTGTCTGGTTCGTTGACCCCATGGAACACTAGCATGGCCGCAGACCATCCTCTGTTCCTCTCGGGAGGGAATATCACCCCTAGTTTGCCTGCGATGTCTCAGTAGCGTCGCACTCTAGAAGATAGTTGTTTTAGGGCCGCTGACAACGTGGCTGACAGTACTGGCACCTCTCCTCCTCAGCCTTGTCAACCATCATCTTGGCTGTGGGAAAGCCCCCAAACGAAGCCGATGGATGGCGGTACACTGCGCTCTGGACCAGCTTCATCATATGGAGGGGGTTCTCCCTGGTCCGCTGCTCGTACCACTGTTTGAGATGGGGTATCACCTAGACCTCCCCCATAAGTTTCGTGGCTCTGGCAGCCACCAGTTTTGGTCTGTCGGTAAGGCTGTTTGGGAACATAATCCCAACATGGGATAGTCTGTTGCCTGCCTTGGCTGCCTCATCTGCCGCCTCATTTCCCCGGATGCCAGCATGGCTGGGGTTCCCAGTTCAATGTCGATCTATACCCTGAACTTCTAAGCTGTCCTTAAGCTCCAGGATCGATGTTGATGAGGTGAAACATTATCCTGTTGGTTGAGGATGGGGAGAGGGTCATTGATTGCAGAGGTGGAATCAACATGTATGACAGGTCCGAGTCATGTCGTTAGGGTAATTGTGACAATGCCGTGCTGAATCGCACCAGCTCAGCTTGAAGGATCGTGCAAGTGGTCAGGGAGTCGCCAGCCCTTGTGTGTGACCATTGTGGAACAGTCCAGCTGCTGCTCTCTTCCTATCAGGGTCGACAGAACCATCTTTGAAATACACGCACATGTCCTCCCTCTGCCAGTGCCATTCTTGTCTCAGCATGCTTGCTGAGGGTGTCTCGACTGGCAGAGACACTTAGAGAAGGGCAGCAGCATGCATGAAAACATCCGCTGGATCTGGGCGCCAGGAGGTGGTGGATGGGTACCCAGGCAAACAGGAAGGTCACAACTCTTCTCCAGAGCAGCTGTACAGGCAGCAGCTTCCGCCCAGTCAGCACAAAACGAACGAATCCAGGAGTAGTCCCGTGAAGAGTGTGGTGACTTGTGACATGGTTTGTTTAATATCCTTCCCTTAGTGGGTACCTGCTGCCGGTGCAGAACGTGGCCACACTTTGAGGCGTTTATGTATCTTACTCTGTCCAGCCAAAGGAAGGTAATCCGGCTCAGTTCTGGAGACATACTGTGTTGGTCCCAGATGGGGTCACCAAGCATAGTTTCTTATCGCCTGGTTTTGTACGACCTCCACCCATTTGCCTGCACTGCGGAAAAGATGAGCTAAAGCCGGAGCACTATAGTCAATGAGCGAGCGTATAGCTTGTATATAACAACGAAGTACATCTTTGTTGCCCCTGCACGGTGGCCTCGTCAATGGCTCTCAGGCGTTGAGTCTGAGTAGAGCACGTGGCCTGACATACTCGGCCTGTTTCTGAAAGGTCAGCTTTTTTATCAATGTAGATCCCAAGTACAGGTAGGAGCCCCCCCCCTGTCCACTCAAGTTCTATATGCCTGAATACGTAAATATATTCATAGGATCTGGTCCCTTGAACATCATTGCAAAGATGTCTTTCTCGGCCCCGAGTCTTGAGGCCTAGTTTCTCTTGGCAACACTGCGTAATTATGGTCCAAAGCTACTGAGCCCGTGTCGTTCTCAATTGCCTTCCCATTCCTACTAGTGCAAGATCAATCAGCATAGCTGAGGAGCTTGTGTACCACTATGAAAGGGAGGCTCCACAAGTTCCTGCATAAGGATGTTAAACAGGGTAGGACTGAGTCACACTCCTTGTGGAGTACCGTTTTCCAGGGTTTTAAAGAAAGAAGTAGTGGTCCCTGAAAACTGACACAGGCCTGCCTGCCCCTAAGTTAGGACTCTATCCAGGCCAGGAGGCGTCCTTTGATTCCCTTCCGAGCTAGTATTTTGCCAGAATTGCTGTGGGCTGGCCAAGCTCAACTGCCTTCTCAAGGTCGAGTAGACACGATACTAGGTTTTTTTGTTGCTATCAAGCAATCTGCTAGAGAGTGTATGCACTCTGCTGTTCCCACTCCTTTGGTGAAGCCAAATAAAGTGATGATGAGAGGGTCCAAAGTTTCCATAGGAGGCGTTTAACACCATCCTCTCAGCAAGTCTTGGCTAAGCAGCTGGTCAGCGATAATGTGTCTCATAACTGCCTGGGTCCTTGGGCTTCGGAATTGGTACGATTTAGCTTTCTTCAAGCAGTCTGGAGTGTCCTGGCCCTCCACGACTTGTTAATGACGTCTAGTATGGCCTCCCATCCACTCTGCCCAGCCCGTGCAATCATAGAGTACGTCACACCATCGATCCCGGGGCAGTGTCACCTGTGTTCTTAATGGCACTGTCGGAGTTCCAAAGTCACGTGAGGTCTACATCATCACAACTTCCCGACAATCACAAAGCAGCATGTAACGTTATCATGGCGCTGTGGGCAGAAGATCCGCTGTATATTCGGATGTCCTGTGGGAGCTGAGTGGAGGCTCCCCCTGGAAGTGAAAAGCTCCACTAGTTTCTTCTCTGCTTCCTGGATGGGGTTCCGGGTGTGCTGGTGGCCTCGGCTTGCTCTTGCCAGTTGCTATGTTGAGCTTGCCCCATATCTCAGATAAGGTGGAGTGATTCCCGAATGTTGACACCACTCCATGCCATTCTCATTTTTTAACTCCTGAGAGAGATTTCTGCGGGCATGCTGCAGACAATGGCTCTCAGAGTATTCCTGTTCTCTGCCGTAGGGTTTTACGCCTGTATAGTAGGTTTGCCTTCCTAAAAGAAGTTGAGGCGGTGGTTCTGCTCCCGCACCTCGTCGTTGTAGAACCACCAGAGTCCTCATTGTGAGTGCGTCCTGCAGGACTTCATTGGAATTGCGCACTCTGCTGCCTGGATGAGAACAGTGATTACCTCCTTTTCAGCCGTATCACAGTCTTCAGATAGAAGTATGTTGAACCACCAGTTATGAAGATAGATCCTGGAACACATCCTTCCAGATGGCCCTCTTTACGTCCATCTAGGGAGGCACACAATGTGGAGGCCTTTTGATGTTGAAGGTGGTGATCACAGCAAAGTGGTCACTGACAAGGTAGGATGATTTCCCATGTGCTCCTGCGCGAGTTGTCTTGACCCTAAGGTAAGGTCGAGGCAGCCACCCACAGGTGTGGGGGTCTCCATTGTTTTAGCAACTTTTACCTCTTGGAATATCGTGTAGAGCATTGCTATATGTCTTCAGCAGCATTGGTTGCTGATGAGAGTGCAGAATAGGTGATGTGCGTTGAAATCTCCACCCACAATATACACTCAGTGCGTGCTAGTGCGAGAGCTCTGCAATGTCGAGGTGTGTCTTGGTTCTTGTAGATTGTTATAATGGTAATGGGCTGCCCCTGGTATGTGCACAAGGATGGCCCTGTACCTCGACATCCTCCCCACATCCACAGGGTTGGCTATAAACCCTCGTGTAGGTATTGTATTGGATTACAAATACCGCTGTGCCTCTGCAGTGAATCCCGGGTCCATGTGCCGAAAATACCCAGTCAAAACCGGGTAGTCTTGGCACATAGTCGGGACAGTCAGAGTTTTCTTGTAGGCAAGAACGATGTCAACCCAGTATCGTCGTCTACCTCGACCTTGATAAGGCATTTAGCTGGCCAGCCCCCACAGCAATTCTGGCAATACTAGCTCGGAAGGGAATCAAAGGACGCCTCCCTGGCCTGGATAGAGTCCTACCGTTAGTGGCAGGCAGGCCTGTGTCAGCTTCAGACACTACTCTTTCTTTTAAAACCCTGGAAAACGTTACTCACAAGGAGGTGTGCTCAGTCCTACCCTGTTTACATTCCCCCCCCCCTTATGCAGGAACTTGTGAGCCTTCCTTTCATAGTGGTACACAGCCTACCTCAGCTATGCTGATGATCTTGCACTAGTAGTTGAATTGGGAAAGGCAATTTAGAACGACAGGCTCAATAGCTTTGGACCTAAATTACGCAGTGTTGCAAAGGAACTAGGCCTCAAGATCTCGGCCGAAAATCTCTTGCAATGATGTTCAAGGGACCAGATCCTATGAATAGATTACGTATTCAGATATAGAACTTGAGTTGGACAAGGCTCCTACCTGTACTTGGGAAATCTTACAATTGATAAAAAGGCTGACCTTTCAAACAGGCCGAGTATGTCAGGTCACGTGCTCTACTTCAGACTCACGCCATGATAGCCCATGACGAGGCACCGGTGCAGGGGCAAGCAAAGATGTACTTCGCTTGTACTATATACAAGCTATACGCTCGCTCATTGACTACAGTGCACCGGCTTTAGCTCATCTCTTCCCGCAGAGCAGGCAAATGGTGGAGGCGTACAAAAACAGCGATAAGAACTATGCTTGGTGCCCCCATCTGGACCAACACAGTATGTCCAGATCTGAGGCTCCGGCTTCCTTCCTATGGCTGACAGATAAATACATAAACGCCTGCAAATGGCCACGATTCATGCACCGCAGAAAACAAGGTACCCCACTAAGGAACGGAATATTAACAACCATGTCACAAGATTCCCACACTCTTAAGAACAATAAGAACATAAGAACATAAGAAAAGAGGAAACTGCAGCATGCTGTTGGCCCATACTAGGCAGGTCCTTTAATTACCAAAATTCATCCCACTAACAAACATTTGACCACCCAATTTTCCAATGCCACCCAAGAAACATGCTCCGATGGTGCAAGCCCCTCTCAAATCCAACCCCTCCCACTCCATTTACTTATCCAACATAAATTTGAAACTACCAAAAGTCCCTAGTCTCAATACCCAACTAGGTAGACTGTCCACTCATCAACTACCCTATTCCAAACCAAATACTTTCCATATGTCCTTTCTAAATCAAACTTTTCTAATGTTAAACCATTACTGCGGGTTCACTCTTGGAGAGATATCCCAAGACCTTGTTAATATCCCCTTAAAATTAATACTATCTTCCACTTATACACTTCGATCAGTCTCCCCTCATTCTTCGTCTAACAAGTGAATGTTAACTTAAGATCTTCAATCTTTCTTCATAAGGAAGATTCTAATGCTATGTATTAATTTAGTCATCCTAACGCTGAATGTTTTCTAACGAAATTTAATGTCCAATTCAGTAATATTGAGACCAGAATTGGAGCTGCATAATCTAGGTGAGGCTTACTAATGATGTATAAAGCTGCCAGTATGACCTCTGGACTTCTGTTGCTTACTCTCTTGAATAAATCCTCAGTAATCTATTTGCCTTATTACGTACGCTTAGGCATTGCTGTCTTGTTTAAGGTTGCTGCTTACATAACCCCCAAGTCCCATTTCGCAATCTGTATGGCTAAGTCTACATATTTAACTTATAAGTGCTAGGGTTATGACACTCCCGAGCTTTCAGAACCTTGCATTTATCTACATTGGAACTGCATCTGCCACTTTTCTGACCAAGAGTAAAGTTTGTCTAAATCCTCCTGTAGTTCCCAAACATCTACGTTTGAATCAATTATCCTACCTACTTCGTGTCATCAGCGAATTTGCTCAAATCATATCACTAGTATTCCTTCATCAAGATCTTGATATATATTATAAACAACAAACAACGGCCCAAGACTGATCCTGTGGAACGCCACTGTAACTGATCCCCACTTCGGATTTAACACCCATTTATGGACACTCTCTGCTTCCTAGTCTGTGAGCCATGACAC
Organism: Cherax quadricarinatus; assembly: GCF_026875155.1. Taxonomy (NCBI): domain Eukaryota; kingdom Metazoa; phylum Arthropoda; class Malacostraca; order Decapoda; family Parastacidae; genus Cherax; species Cherax quadricarinatus. The sequence continues at coordinate 34,408,121 of NC_069441.1, forward strand.
GATCCACAGACACTCACTTCCCCCAATGCCATGACGCTACTTTATTCAACAGTCTGGTGGCGGAACTCTATCCAAAAGCCTTACTAAAATCATAAGTAAATAATATCAAATTCTTTATCTGGTCCACTAGCCTCAAAAGCTTTACCTGAAGAAGTTAATAATATAGTTAGACAAGACCGCCTCTTGTGAATCCCATGCTGAGTATCATTAATCAGGCTATGCTTATCGAGATGGCTTCTATAATCCAGCTATAATTGACTCTAGTAATTTGCCTACAATTGAGGTCAGGCTTATTGGGCCGGTAATTGACGGTAACGACTTGTCCAGTTTAAAAATAGTAATTACATTCGCCATCTTCCACAATCAGACACATCACCTGTTTGAAGGAGATAGAATTAAAAATATTAGTTAATGTTCCACAGACTTCCATTTTGCAATTCCCTTAAGAACCCTTGATAAAAACGTTTTCTGGGGTCGGTGTTAATTTCCGCACCTGTTTCTATTGTCGCGGGCTCCATGGTTGGGACTGTCAGATCTGCACAATGTGAACAGGATCTTCCTCTTCCTCTCGAAACTTCTTCGCTAGAATTTCGCCCCAAAATTTCCAAATCTGAGTCCTCCGTCGTGTTCATGGAGCATCGGGGACCTCTTCTTTTCGGCAGAAGCCAGTGCCTATCTTCTGAGAAGGTAGTGAACTCCGTGAACTGAGAGTGTGTCAATGGATTGTCGTAATACGTAATACCTGGGGGTGGAAGGAACAGAAGCCCCAAAAGTTATTTTACAGCTCTATACATCACAGTGAGGCCCTCATTTAGATTATGCGCTCATTTTTTGGCCCCCTTTAAACTACAGGACGGACATGGGACTCATTAGAGAACATACAGAGAAGAATGACTAAAATGATTTACTGTGTAAGGAACCTCCCGTATGAAGATAGACTTAAAGCCTTAAATCTCCACTCTCTGGAGAGGCGTAAATGGGGGGAGATATCATTGAAGTGTATAAGTGGTTTACGGGCATAAACAAGGAGACATTAATAAAGTACTGAGGGTGTCGAACCAGGTAAGAACCAGGAATAATGGATTTAAGTTGGATAAATTTAGATTTAGAAAGGACATGGGTAAGTACTGGTTTTCTAAACAGAGTTGTAGATGCGTGGAACAGTCTTCCCATTTGGGGTGATAGAGGCAGGACCTTGGGTAGCTTTAAGAAGAGACTGGACAAATATATGAGTGGGAGGGGCTGGGTTTGATTGGTGTTGGGGGGTGCGGTAGTTGTTTCTTGAGTAGCTTTAGGTAGATGTCGTTTTGATAAGGACCTGCCTCGTATGGGCCAGTAGGCCTTCTGCAGTGTTCCAAACATTCTTGTGTTCTTGTGTTCTTTTTGTTGATGAGTGGAACAGTCTACCTAGTTGGGTTATTGAGGCTAGGACTTTGGGTAGTTTCAAATTTAGGTTGGATAAGTACATGAGTGGGAGGGGTTGGATTTGAGTGGGACTTGCACATCGGAGCTTGTTTCTTGGGTGGCATTGAAAATTGGGTTGGGCAAATGTTTTGTTAGTGGGATGAATTGTAAAGGACCTGCCTAGTATGGGCCAACAGGCCTTCTGCAGTGTTCCTCCTTTCTTATGTTCTTATGTTCTTATGTGATAGAGGCTAGGACCTTGGGTAGCTTTAAGAAGAGACTGGACAAATATATGAGTGGGAGGGGCTGGGTTTGATTGGTGTTGGGGGGTGCTGGAGTTGTTTCTTGAGTAGCTCTAGGTAGTTGTCGTTTTGATAAGGACCTGCCTCGTATGGGTCAGTAGGCCTTCTGCAGTGTTCCTACATTCTTATGTTCTTATTTAAATTAGATAAGTTTAGATTTAGAAAGGACATAGGAAAGTATTGGTTTGGAAATAGGGTAGTTGATGAGTGGAACAGTCTACCTAGTTGGGTTATTGAGGCTAGGACTTTGGGTAGTTTCAAATTTAGGTTGGATAAGTACATGAGTGGGAGGGGTTGGATTTGAGTGGGACTTGCACATCGGAGCTTGTTTCTTGGGTGGCATTGAAAATTGGGTTGGTCAAATGTTTGTTAGTGGGATGAATTGTAAAGGACCTGCCTAGTATGGGCCAACAGGCCTGCTGCAGTGTTCCTCCTTTCTTATGTTCTTATGTGTCATTGGGTACGGGAGTTATTTCTTGGGTAGCTTTGGGTAGAGGTCGTTTTGATAAGGACGTGCCTTGTATGGGCCAGTAGGCCTTCTGCAGTGTTCTTCCATTCTTATGTTCAATCGGCTGGCTATACACGTGACCCGCATTGCATCCTTTTAACACCTGACTTCGAATTTACTGTCACCTGACAGTGCATCTTATAAAGAGCCGTTTCCTGACTGTTGTCACTAATCTCGTCTGTGTCTAGTCGTCGATCATCATTCTTAAAATGGAGCTCACCGACCGTAAGCTACACAGCTGTATAATGAGTGAATCTTTTCCTATTGAATTCTGGGATCGCATCCAGCCACGTTTTACTGAGAATCAACCTTTGGGCAACGTTGATCGCCTCTCGGAAGCTTTCTTACAAGAAATTCCCGCGGAACTCACGTCGGTGCATCAGAATGTCTTCGAAGAACCAGACGCTGAGGTCTGCAACCATTCCAAAAACATCATGAAAACACAGTCAGTGACCAAAATATTAGACCAGCATATGTTCCAGTCCAGTTACGAGACTATGATGAAGTGCAAGAACGGTCCAGTTATTAAATTCCAAAGTCAACGATTCATTGTTCTGGTCCAGTGACAACTATCCAGTGAAGCAGTTCAAAAACAATGAGCCATTGAAACAGTCCAACAACAGCGTTTCATTGTTCCAGTCCAACAGCAGTGATCCCGTGAACCAGTCCAACTACAACCATCTAGAGAACCAGTCCAGATACAACCGTCTAGAGAACCAGTCTAACGACAACCATTTAGAGAACCATCCTAACTACAACTGTGTAGGAAACCAGTCCATCTACAACGATCCATTGTTCATGTCCATTACAACATATACAAACACGATCCAAATTAATCAGTATACCTACAACGATCCACTGAACCGATCCACAATCAAATATCCAGTGGACCAGTCCACGTACAACCCAGAGGACCAGTCCACGTGCAACCCAGTTGGTAAGTCCACGTACAGTTATCCAGTGGAACAGTCCAATATGCCTTCCATGACCCTCCACGTACAACAACCCAGTGGACCAGTCCACGTACAACAACCCAGTGGGCCATCCACTACAACAACCCAGTGACCATCACGTACAACAACCCAGTGGACCAGTCCACGTACAACAACCCAGTGGACCAGTCCACGTACAACAACCCAGTGGACCAGTCCACGTACAACAACCCAGTGGACCAGTCCACGTACAACAACCCAGTGGACCTGCCCACGTACAACCCAGTGAATCAATTCAATTGCAGTTATCCAGTGAACCACTCAATTTACGACTATCCTGTGAACCAGTCAATGTACAATTATCCACTGAACCATTACACGTGCAACTATTCAGCGAACCATTACATGTACAACGATCCAGTGAACCAGTCAACGTACAACGATCCAGTGAACCAGTCAACGTACAACGATCCAGTGAACCAGTCAACGTACAAGGATCCAGTGAACCAGTCAACGTACAACGATCCAGTGAACCAGTCAACGTACAACGATCCAGTGAACCAGTCCATCTACAACGATCCATTGTTCATGTCCATTTACAACGATCTATTCAACCACGATCCAATTAACCAGTATAACTGCAACGATCCATTGAACCAATCCACATTCAAATATCCAGTGGACCAGTCCACGTACAACCACCCAGTGGACCCGTCCACGTACAACCACCCAGTGGACCCGTCCACGTACAACCACCCAGTGGACCCGTCCACGTACAACCACCCAGTGGACCCCTCCACGTACAACCACCCAGTGGACCCGTCCACGTACAACCACCCAGTGGACCCGTCCACGTACAACCACCCAGTGGACCCGTCCACGTACAACCACCCAGTGGACCCGTTCACGTACAACCACCCAGTGGACCCGTCCACGTACAACCACCCAGTGGACCCGTCCACGTACAACCACCCAGTGGACCCGTCCACGTACAACCCAGTGGGCAAATCCACGTACAGTTATCCAGTGGATCAGTCCAAGTACAGCCTTCTAGTGGATCAGTCTAAGTACAGCCTTCCAGTGACTCAATCCACGTACAACAACCTAGTGGACCAGTCAACTTACGACTATCCACTGAACCAGTCAGTGTACAATTATCCAGTGAACCAGTCAACGTACAACGATCCAGTGAATCAGTCAATGTACAACGATCCAATGAACCAGCCCATATACAACCATGTAGAGAACCAGTCCATCTACAACGATCCCTTGTTCCGATCCATTTACCACCCAGTGGGCCACTCTACGTGCAACCACCCAGTGGACCAGTCCCCCGTACAACAACCAATTGAATCAATCCACGTTCAATTATCCATTGAACCAGTTTAAATTGCAAATTATCCAGTGAACCAGTCCATGTCATTGAACCAGTGAACCAGTCCATGTACAATGAACCAGTGAACGAGTCCTCATACAATTATCCATGAACCAGTTAAAGTACAAAAGAAAACCCGTGAACCAGTCAACGCACGACGATCCGGTGAAAAAGTCAGCGTACAACTATCCAGTGTTCCAGTCAACGTACAACGATCCAGTGAACAAGTCAATGTGCAACGATCCAGTGAACCAGTTAACGTACAACGATCCAGTGAACCAGTCTGACAACAACGATCCAGTGAACCAGAGTGACAAGAAAGATCCAGTGAACCAGTCGACAAGGACATCCAGTGAACCGTCTGACAAGGACGATCCAGTGAACAGTCTGACAAGGAAAGATCCATGAAACAGTCTGACAAGGACGATCCAGTGAACCAGTCTGACAACAACGATCCAGTGAACCAGTCTGACAAGGACGATCCAGTGAACCAGTCTGACAACGACGATCCTTTGAACCAGTTCCCCGACAACGACGATCCTTTGAAACCAGTCTGACAACGACGATCCTTGAACCAGTTCTGACAAGGACGAATCCAGTGAACCAGTCTGACAAGGACGATCCAGTGAACCAGTCTGACAAGGACGATCCAGTGAACCAGTCTGACAAGGACGATCCAGTGAACCAGTCGACAAGGACGATCCAGTGAACCATCTGACAAGGGCGATCAGTGAACCAGTTTCCCACAACGGGCGATCCAGTGAACCAGTCCAACATCAATCAGCTGAATCAGTCCAAAAGATCCTTTTTAAGCATTCACGCTGTAAGGACTCATTGAATGAGTTCTGTAACGACCCACTTAACCAATTGTTCTGTAACGATCCATGAAACACTTCAACAATGAACCAGTGAACCAGCCCAACAACGACACTCTGAACCTGCCTTACTACAAGAGAAGGAGATAGTGTAAAACTCTCCCACGTTTACTGAGAGCAGACGACTCACTAACTGCGTCCCAACGCCAACATAGAGAAGGAACCACCTGCTGCAGGAGGAATCACTCGCCAGCGCAAGACTCGCCAATGTCCTCACGCTCCAAACTCTACTTCTCGAAGTCCAGGCTCCACGACACCTCGAGTCCACTTGGGTTGGCGTCCACAGGTAAGTCGTCACCCTTTCGCGACCTCGTAAACATTAAACAACTCACTTTGCTGAATAATTTATTTGTTTCAATAAATTACATTTTTTTTTTCTGTTCATAATTCACTAGTAGTATCAGTCAAACCTATGGCTTTGTAAAGTTCGTTTTCCCCCCCCTAAGTTTTAACATTCTATTTTTACTGTCCTGTTTATAGCATGTGTTTTTATAAACCATAACAGGAATAAAACAGCGGTAGATCATTACACGGGTTTGATCATTACTATGATTCTTTTTATTGATGTTAAATTTGTTATTTTCTTCCCTCAGAAGAGTGAAGGTGAGTGGGGCAGTGACTGTAAAGGACTGAAGCTAACTTTTTTGAAAACTGGAAGATCAGTTTGCTGACTGTTCTCTGTGTTCAAATTTAACATGGATGGGAAAAGCATGAACCTGAATTTTGAAGGGCAAATGAAGGTAGTATAAAGTGAAGCGTTCTTCAGTATTTTCTAAATATAGATGGATGAGAATGCATACATTTATGACACGTTTATTGAAGACGTTTCAGTCCTGGGACCGTAATGTTGCATTAAGCTTTCATTAATGCATATAAAGCTGCGATATGACCTCTGGACTTCTGTTGCTTACACTTACCTGTGTTCTTGATATTTGTGTTTGTAAATATTTGGTGTAAAAAAATTTTCTTTGTAATAAACATCGTAGCACTTTATTGTGTTTATTTAACATATTTACCAAGAGTAAAAAAAAAAAAAAATTTGAATATATAAAAATCAATTTGATTTTTAAAAAAATCAAAAGTACTTGATTTTTATTGGCCAGTAGACCTGCTGCAGTGTTCCTCCTTCCCTTTTGTTCCTTTATCCATTTCGTTTAATTATAATATATACTTAAGGTTTCATTTTTACCAATCTTTGTGGTTCCATTGTGTTGGAAATAATATTCTGAGCAACTGTTTCCTGTTTTTCTTTTATAATTGACATCAAATCTGTTTTTATTACAGTTCTGCCTCTCTTAAATCTTTAAGTGTCATAATTCACAAATGTTTCACAAATTCTCGCCTGATTCACAGTGTTCAAACTAGAAACAACCATGACTTAGCCTTCCCCAACCCCCTCATACACACCTTTACTCACTATACCTGTATAGTCTCCTGAATTAACCTTTATTGTATTATCATTGTTCTTGCATTCCCAGTTAATGCTAAAGGTGATGGATTTGTGATCACTTGCGCCAAGCTCTTCAGTGATCTCCAGTGAACCAGTCTGACAAGGACGATCCAGTGAACCAGTCTGACAAGGACGATCCAGTGAACCAGTCTGACAAGGACGATCCAGTGAAACAGTCTGACAAGGACGATCCAGTGAACCAGTCTGACAACAACGATCCAGTGAACCAGTCTGACAAGGACGATCCAGTGAACCAGTCTGACAACGACGATCCTTTGAACCAGTCTGACAACGACGATCCTTTGAACCAGTCTGACAACGACGATCCTTTGAACCAGTCTGACAAGGACGATCCAGTGAACCAGTCTGACAAGAACGATCCAGTGAACCAGTCTGACAAGGACGATCCAGTGAACCAGTCTGACAAGGACGATCCAGTGAACCAGTCTGACAAGGACGATCCAGTGAACCATCTGACAAGGACGATCCAGTGAACCAGTCTGACAAGGACGATCCAGTGAACCAGTCCCACAACGAAAGATCCAGTGAACCAGTCCAGCATCAATCAGCTGAAATCAGTCCAACGATCCTTTTAAGCATTCACGCTGTAAGGACTCATTGAATGAGTTCTGTAACGACCCACTTTAACCAATTGTTCTGTAAACGATCCAGTGAAACACTTCAACAATGAACCAGTGAACCAGCCCAACAACGACACTTGAACCTGCCTTACTACAAGGAGAATGGAGATAGTGTAAAACTCTCTACGTTACTGAGAGCAGACGACTCACTAGCTGCGTCCAACGCCAACATAGAGAAGGAACCACCTGCTGCAGGGGGAATCACTCGCCAGCGCAAGACTCGCCAATGTCCTCACTGCTCCAAACTCTACTTCTCGAAGTCCAGGCTCCAGCGACACCTCGAGTACCACTTGGGGTTTGGGGTCCACAGGTAAGTCGTCACCCTTTTTTTGCGACCTCGTAAACATTAAACAACTCACGTGCTGAATAATTTATTTGTTGTCAATAACTTACATTTTTTTTTCTGTTCATAATTCACTAGTAGTATCAGTCAGCCTATGGCTTTGAAAGTTCGTTTTTCCCCCCTAAGTTTTACATTCTATTTTACTGTCCTGTTTATAGCATGTGTTATAAACCATAACAGAATAAAACAGCGGTAGATCATTACACGGGTAGATCATTACTATGATTCTTTTTATTGATGTTAAATTTGTTATTTTCTTCCTCAGAAGAGTGAAGGGGAGTGGACAGTGACTGTAAGAGGACTGAAGCTAACTTTTGTGAAAACTGGAAGAAACAGTTTGCTGACTGTTCTCTGTGTTCAGTTTTAACATGGAGGAAATGCATGAACCTGAATTTGAAGACAAATGAAGTAGTATAAAGTGAAGCGTTCCCTTTAGTATTTACTAAATATAGATGGATGAGAATGCATACATTTATGACACTTTATTGAAGACGTTTCAGTCCTGGGGCCGTAATGTTGCATTAAGCTTTTATTAATGCATATAAAGCTGCAGTATGACCTCTGGACTTATGTTGCTTACACTTACCTGTGTTCTTGATATTTGTGTTTGTAAATATTTGGTGTAAAATAAATTTCTTTGTAAAAACATCGTAGCACTTTATTGTGTTTATTTAACATATTTACCAAGAGTAAAAAAAAAAAAACAATTTGAATATATACAATCATTTGATTTAAAAAAGTCAAAAGTACTTGATTTGTATTGGCCAGTAGACCTGCTGCAGTGTTCCTCCTTCCTTATGTTCCCTTTATCCATTTCGTTTAATTATAATATATACTTAAGGTTTTCATTTTTACCAATCTTGTGGTTTCCTTGTGTTGGAAATAATATTCTGAGCAACTGTTTCCTGTTTTTCTTTTATAATTGACATCAAATCTGTTTTTATTACAGTTTCTGCCTCTCTTAAATCTTTAAGTGTCATAATTCACAAATGTTTTACAAATTCTCGCCTGATTCACAGTGTTCAAACTAGAAACACCATGACTTAGCCTTCCCCAACCCCCTCATACACACCTTTACTCACTATACCTGTAAGTCTCCTGAATTAACCTTTATTGTTCAGTTCAATACTTGCACGACTAACATGACCCCCACCTCCACGTATTTCAAGGTACATCTCTACCAGGTACCCTCATGTCACCCCCTGTTTCTGTGTCTCCGGCTGTCCTGCATGTCAATCTCCCTTGTTTGTTTTCTGTTGTTTATTTTTTTTTTTATTAACACATCGGCCGTCTCCCACCAAGACAGGGTAGCCCGAGAAAGGAAAAACTTTCATCATTCACTCCATCACTGTCTTGCCAGAGGCATGTTTACACTTCAGTTTTTAAAATTGCAACATTAACACTCACTACTTGGGAAAAAATCTTGAAGATTACTTTCCACCAGCTTCGTAACATACACCTGTGATCTACTTACAGCAATATGCGCTGGTGTCAGCTCGTGTCACAGACAAAGAGCAGAAGTAATTAGGAAAAGCAAACAGGAAAAGGAATATAAACTAGAAGAATTTCGAAGAAAGGTAAAATTCCATGGTGTGCGAAACATATGCTCAAAGAAGTATCATAACATTTGCTTCATGGTTCTCGTCTCCGTATAGGGATATGCAGTGAAGAAAACAAAAAAATGACAAATTTAAACCCTTGAGACACTTATGCAACATATGGGAAAACTTTATCCAGGAAACGTTTCGCCACAAAAGCGCTTTATCAGTCCCCAATACAAAGTAGAAAGGCTAAGGAGAGGAGGAGTTTGAAGTAATCAGTCCCTCAGCCTGGGGTCGATGTGTTCAGTCCATCAATCTTGTAGAATGGGACAGCAAGGGCCGTAGACGTGGCTTATATTGATGGACTGAACACATCGACTCCAGGCTGAGGGGCTGATTACCTCAAGTCCCCTCTTCCTTACGCCTTTCTACTTTGTTTTTGGACTGACGAAGCCACTGTGTGGCGATACGTTTCCTGAATAAAGATTCCCCTATGTTGCATAATGGTCTCAATCGTCAACTTGTCGGTTTTTCAAACCGTTCATCACAATTAATCCCCTTTTATAAAGCTGATAGGGTCGAATAGAAACGACCCGAAATAGATGAATAATAGGCTTAAACATCTTTAGGGCAGAACAAAGGAATATGTAGGCCATCATAATAGGGGAGGGTCATCTTACAAATCAATTTTACTCACTTAATGGGATAAGAAAAGCAAAACGAGATTTTGAATTTAAAGTTGATAGGGAATCGATAACTAATCTGAGACATTTTTTCCAGGTTTATAGAACAAAAGTTAGAGAAAATGGGCTCGATTTTTAATCATTATTTCGTAGAGGTAAAATATTTCTCGACTGAGAGCTTATTTCTTGGGTAGCATTGAGGATTGGGTTGGGAAAATGTTTCGTTAGTGGGATGAATTGTAAAGGACCTGCCGAGCATGGGCCAACAGGCCTGCTGCAGTGATCCCCCTTTCTTATGGGTTTATGCGTGGAACAATCTTCCCATGGTTGACTACCGGGCCCCCCCCCCCCCCCCCC
>NC_069441.1:34419031-34438626 GCF_026875155.1 Cherax quadricarinatus
AACCCCCCGTCAACGTTCATTGGGCCCAGTAAAAACCAGGAACAGTCAAAAACAATCCATTAAAAACACCCAACAAATTTTTCTTTTTCCAGTCCAACACAGACCCCATGAAACCATCAACACAACATCAGGAACCAGTCCTTTAAAACGTCAAGCAGTCTAACAAAATTAAAAACCCCCCAAATCAAGGGGAAAAATCCCCTACAACGACCATTTACCTTTTTCCACATCAAAACCCAAATTAACAGTTCCCTACAACATCCACTAAACCGTCCACAAAAAACCCCCATGGCCCATTCCACACAACCCGGGCCCCTCCATACAACCCGGGGGACCGTCCCTAAAACCCCCAGGGACCTCCCTAAACCCCGTGGCCCAGCCCACGTCCCAAAAACCCCAGTGGACGCCCAGAAACCCCCCGGAAATTCAATTAGTTATCAGTGACCATCAAACGCCTTCTGTGACATCAAGTAAAATTTCCCCCTAAACCTAAGTCAATACAAAACCAGGAAACATCCATCCCATTTAAATCCTGTGAACCAGTCAATAAACACCCATGAAAGTCAAGAAAATTTCCGTGACCACAAGTACAACGATCCAGTGAACCGCCCATTACAACACCATTTTTTATGTCCATTTACAACATTAAACCAGCCCAAATTCCCTTTAAACCAACGATCCATTGCCAATCCTTTTTTTATACCCCAGGGGGCCCTACGTCAACCACCCAGTGGCCCCGTCCACGTACAACCAAGGGAACCCCCCCCGTACAAAATCCCCTTGAAACCAGTAACCCTTTCATCCCCCAATTGACCCGTACGTCAACCCCCCGGGGCCCCGCCCCAGTACATTGAAACCCCCAGAAGTTACCTACAAAGAACCAGTGACATTTAAGTCCGTTCCTTAAAAAAGTACAAAAACCCTATACGTTTGTTCCATCAGCGTACAAATCCAGTGAACAGTCAAACAACAACGATCCGTGAACCAGTCAAACAACGACCCGTGAACCAGTTAAAACCCAGTAGGAACCAGTCTTTACAAAAAAACCCCGACCCTTTTTAACCAGTTTACGTAAACCCCCCCGGGCCAGCCCACGTAAACAACCAAATTGAAAACCCTTTAATTACCAAAAACCATCCGTGAACCAGTAAACCCAAAAACCAGTGAACCAGTATGACAAAACCAGTGAACCAGCCCTCAACAAATCCGTGAACCATTTAACAACAACAAAACCATAAACCAGCCCCAAACGATCCGGTGAAAAAGTCGGACAACACCCATTTTTCCATTTAACTACAAGATCAGTAAACAGTCTGAAAAGATCCAGTAAACCTTTTTAACTACAACGATCCATGAACCAGTCTACAAAAACGTCCGTGACCGAGGGTTGACAAAAAACGATCCAGTGAAACCCAGTTGACAAACGATCCTTGAACAGTTGAAAAAACGATCCAGTAAACCAGTTGACAAAAACGATCCAGTGAACCAGGCAAACGACCCAGTAACCGTTCAAACGACCCAGTAAAACCATTTCGGCAAAAACGATCCAGTAAAACCAGTCTGAAAAGGCGATCAGGAACCGTCTGACAAACGATCCAGTAACCGTCAAAACATCCTGAACCTTTCCCAACAAACCCCTTTGAACCACTGAAAGACCCCCTTTGAAAGTCTGAAAACGACCTAACCATTTCGGGAACGTCCAGTAAAAACCTCAAACAAGGAACCAGTGAACCAGCCACAACGACACCATGAACCGGCCAAACCCCAAAGGAATGGAAAAAAGTTTCAGTGTGGACTCTTTTTCTGAGCCCCAAACCCGTTCTTAACGTCCAAAAACCCAACAAAAAAGGGAAAAGAACCACCTTGTTTAAATAAAGGAAAAGGGGTTTAAAAAACCCACGCAGAGCAAGCTCACCCCCCCCCCCCCCCCCCCCCCCCCCCCCCCCCCCCCCCCCCCCCTGTCCAAACTCACTTCTCGAAGTCCGGGCTCCAGCACACCTCGGTAAAACGGGGTTTTGGCGTCCAAAGGTAAGTCGTCCCCCTTTTTCGCGACCTCGTAAACTTTAAAAAAAAACCCTGTGCTGAATTTTTAATTTGTTGTCAATAACTTACTTTTTTTTTTTTTCTGTTCATAATTCACTAGTAGTATCATCAGCCATGGTTTTGTAAAGTTCTTTTTTCCCCACTAAGTTTTTACATTCTATTTTTACTGTCCTGTTTTAGGTTTTGATAAAACCAAAACGGGAATAAACAGGGGTGATCATTACACGGGTAGATCATTACATGATTTTTTTATTGATTTTAAAATTTTGTTATTTTCTTCCCTCAAAAGAGTAAAGGGTGAGTGGACAGGCTGTAAAGGACTGAAGCTAACTTTTGTGAAAACTGGAAGATCATTTTCTGACGGTTCTTGTGTTCATTTAACAGGGTGGAAATGCAGAACCTAATTTTGAAGAAAAATAAAAGTAGAAAAAGGGGAAAGGTTCCTTCAGTTTTTAAAAAAAATATAGATGGTGAGAATGCTACTTTTATGACACGTTTATTGAAGACGTTTCAGTCCTGGGACCGTAATGTTGCAAAAAATTTCATTAATGCATATAAAGCTGCATTATGACCTTGGATTTCTGTTGTTTTTACACTTACCTGGTCTTGATATTTGGTTTTAAATATTTGGGTGTAAAATATTACTTTTTTTAAAAACATGTGCATTTATTTTTTTATTTAACATTTTTCCCAAAGAGAAAAAAAAAAAAAAACAATTTAAAATTTATAAATTTTTTTTTAAAAAGTAAAAAAGTATTGTTTGTTTTGGCCAGTAGACCTGCTGCAGGTTCCCCTTCCTTATGTTCCTTTACCTTTTCGTTTAATTAAAAATTTTACTAAGGTTGCTTTTTTCCCAATTTGTGGTTCTTGTTTTGGAAATAATTTCTGAGAAAATTTTTCCCTGTTTTTTCTTTTTTAATTTGACATAAAACTTTTTTTATTACAGTTCTCCCTTTTTAATTTTTAAGTGTAAAATTTAAAATTTTCACAAATTCTCGCCTGTTTCACATGTTCAAACAAAAAAAACCGACTTAGCCTTCCCCAACCCCCTCTACACCCCTTTATCCTATACCGTATAGTCCCCAAATTTAACCCTTTATGTTCAGTTAAATACTGCACGACTAACAGACCCCCACCTCCCGTATTTCAAGGTACATCTCTACCATACCCTCATTCCCCGCTGTTTCTTGTCCCCTGCCCTGCTGTCAGTCTCCCTTGTTTGTTTTCTGTTGTTTTTTTTTTTTTTATTAAACATGGGGCCGTCCCCCCACCAAGACGGGTGGCCCGAGAAAGGAAAATTTCATCATTCCTCCATCAGTTTGCCAGAGGCTTTTTACATTTCGTTAAAAAAATTGAAACTTTAACACCACTCTTGAAAATCTTGAAGATTTTTTCCCACCCTTCGAAACATACACCTGTGTCTACTTACGCAATATGCGCTGGTGTCAGCTCGTGTCCAGACAAAGAGCAGAAGTAATTAGGAAAAGCAAACGGGGAAAAAATTTAAACTAAAAATTTTCGAAAAAAAGGGGTATATTCATGGTGTGCGAAAAAAGCTCAAAGAAGTACCCCTTAACATTTGCTTCATGGTTCTCGTCTGTATAGGATAGCGTGAAAAAAAACAAAAAGAATGACAATTAATCCCTTGGACACTTATGCAACATAGGGGAACTTATTCAGGAAACGTTTCCCACACAGCGTTATCAGTCCAATACAAAGTAGAAAGGGTAAGGGAGGAGGAGTTTGAAGTAATCGCCCCTCAGCTGGATCGATTGTTTCGCCCATCAATCTTGTGAATGTACAGCATAGGGGTAATGGTTAATTGAGGACTAACACATCGACCCCGGGGCTGGGGGACGATTACCTAAAGTCCCCCTCTCCTTAGCCTTTTACTTTGTATTGGACTGACGAACCCACTGTGTGGCGATACTTTTCCTGAATAAAGATTCCATATGTTGCTAATTGTCTCAATCGTAATTGTGGGTTTTTTAAAAAGTTCACCCAAAATTAATCCCGTAAAAAGATGATGGATCGAATAGAAAAGACCCGAAAAGATAAAATAGGCTTAACATCTTTTAGGGCAGAAAAAGAATTGTGGGGTCATATAATAGGTGAGGGTCATTTTAAAAATCATATACTCACATTAATGGGTAAGAAAAGCAAAACAATTTTGAATTTAAATTTGTAGGGAATCGATAAAATCTGAGACTTTTTTTTCCAGGTTTATAGAAAAAAAAGTTAGAGAAAATGGGCTCGTTTTTTTAATCATTTTTTTGTAGAGGTAAAATTTTTCGACTGAGAGCTTATTTCTTGGGTAGCATTGGGGTTGGGGTTTGGGAAAATGTTTTTTTGGGGGATGAATTGTAAAGGACCTGCCGAGATGGGCCAACGGGCCTGCGGCAGTATCCTCCTTTTTTTTGCTCTTATGCGTGGAACAATCTTCCATGGGGAAAAGGGGCTTGGCCCTTGGGTGCTTTAAAAAGAGAATGGACAAATACAGAGTTGGGGGCGGGGTTTGATTGGTGTCATTGGGTGGGGAGTTATTTCTTGGTAGTTTTTGGGGTAGAGGTCGTTTTGAAAAGGACGTGCCTTGTAGGGGCCATAGGCCTTCGGCAGTGTTTTCCATTCTTTGTTAAATCGGGGGCTATCACGTGCCCCCGCATTGCACATTTTAACACCTGACTTCAAATTTTGCACCTGACAGTCATCTTATAAAAAGCCGTTTCCTGATTTTGTCACTAATCTCGTCTGTGCTAGTCGTCGAAAAACTTCTAAAATGGAGTTTCCGACCGTAAGCTACACGCTGTAATGAGTGAATTTTTTTCCTATTAAATTTTGGGGATCGCATCCACCACGTTTTACTGAAAATAAACCCTTTTGGGGAACGTTATCGCCCTGGGAAGTTTTCTTACAAAAAATTTCCCCGCGGAACTCACGTGGGTGCATCGAGTGTCTTCGAAAAAGACGCGAGGTCTGCAACCTTTCCCTTTAAATCAGTGAAAACACAGTCGTGAAAAAATATTAGACCAGCCCAGTTCCGTCCCGTTACGAGATATGATGAAGTGCAAAAACGGTCCGTTATTCACTCCAAAGTCAACGTTCATTGTTTGGTCCATTGACAACTATCCGTTTAAGCAGTTCAAAAAATGAGCCCTTGAAAAAAGTCCCAAAAAACAGCGTTTTAAATTGTTTCCGTCCAACAGCAGTGATCCCCAAAACCCGTCCAACTACAAAACCCTCTAGAGAACCAGTCCAGATCAACCGTCTAGAGAACCCGTCTAACCACAACCCTTTAGAAACCTCCTAAACAACTGTTGAAACCAGTCCCCTCTCAACGATCCATTGTTCATGTCCATTTACAACGATCTATTCAACCACGATCCAATTAATCAGTATCCCACAACGATCCACTGAACCCATCCACAACAAATATCCAGTGGACCAGTCACGTACAACCGGGGCCAGTCCCGTACAAAAAAAACCCGTGGACCAGTCCCGTACAACAACCCAGTGGGCAGTCCACGTACAAAAACCCATGGACCAGTCCCCGTACAACAAACCCAGTGGACCGCCCCCCGAAAACCCCGTGAATCAATTCAAGCATTATCCCGTAACCACCAATTTACGACAACCGTGAACAAATCAATTAAAAAATCCATGAACCATTAAAACGTTTTAAAAACCCCATTCAAACGAACTTACATTCAACGATCCAGGCCCCCCTTAACTTACAACGATCCCGTGAACCAGTCAAGTACAACGATCCAGGAACCAGTCAAAGTACAACGTCCAGTGACCAGTCAACGTTCAACGATCCCTGAACCAGTCCATCTACAACGATCCATTGTTCATGTCCATTTTTCAACGATCTATTCAACCACGATCCAATTAAACCATATAACTGCAACGATCCATTAAACCAATCCCCATTCAATATCCAGTGGACCCGTCCACTCAACCACCCAGTGGACCCGTCCCCGTCACCACCCATGGCCCGTCCACGTACAACACCCCGTGGACCCCCCGGTCCCCCTCCCCTTTACCAAACCCCCCAGGGGCCCCCTCCCCCCCGTACCCCCCCAAAAAACCCATGGGGAAATCCACGTATAGTTATCCCTTGATCAGTCCCAAATACGCCTTTTAGTGGTCATCTAAGTAAGCCTTCCAGTGACTCAATCCCGTACAACAAACCCATGGCCGTCACTTTGACTTTCCACTGAACCCTCAGTGTACAATTATCCGTGAACCAGTCAAGTACACGACCCGTGAATCGTCAATGTACAACATCCCGGAAACCCGCCCTATACAACCATGTAGAGAACCCTAATCACAACGATCCCTTGTTCCGATCCTTTACCACCCGTGGGGCCCCTCTACGTGCAAACCCCCCAGTGGACCAGTCCCGTACAAAAAACCAATTTAATCAAACCACGTTCAAATTTTCCATTGACCGTAACGTGCAATTATCCATGAACCCGTCATTTTCATTGAACCAGTGAACCGTCCAGACAAGAACAGTGAACGTCCCCATACATTATCCCGTGAACCAGTTAAGTACAACGAACCAGTGAACCCGTCAAAAGCACGACGATCCGGGGAAAAAGTCAGCGTACAACTTCCAGTGTTCCCGTCAACGTACAACGATCCAGTAAAAGTCAATGTGCAACGATCCAGTGAACCAGTTAACGTACCGATCGTGAACCAGTCTGACAACAACGTCCAGTGACCAAGTGACAAAAACGATCCGTGAAACCAGGGTTCTGACAAGGGCGATCCCTGAACCAGTTGACAAGGACGATCCAAAATGAAACCGTCTGACAAGGCGATCCGTGACAGTTGACAAGGACGATCCAGTGAACCCCGTCTGACAAAAGGCGATCCAGTGAACAGTCCCGACAAGGGCGATCCCCGTGAAAAACCAGGGCTGACAAGGCGATCCGTGAACCCGTTGACAAGGGGCGTCCAGTGAACGTCTGCAAGGGCATCCTTTTAACGCTGACAAAGCGATCCTTTGAACAGCTGACAACGACGCTTTTAACCATCTGACAAGGGCGATCCAGTGAACCCGTTGACAAGGACGATCCATAAACCCGTTGACAAGGACGATCCAGTGAACCAGTCCCCAACCCTCCCCAATCAGTGAAATCATCAAAGATCCTTTTTTTGCATTCACGCTGTAAAGGGCTCTTTAATGAGTTTGTCGACCCACTTAACCAATTTTCTGTAACGATCCGTGAAAAAAACTTCAACAATGAACCCGTGGGAAACCCGCCCCAAAAAACGACACTCTGAACCGCCTTTTTAAAAAGGAGAAGGGAAAATTAAAAATCTCTAGTTATGAGAGAGACGACTCATAGCTGGTCCCAAAGCCAAAATAGAGAAGGAACCCCCTTGCAGGGGAATCACTCGCCAGCGCAAGCTCCCCAATGTCCTCACTGCCCCCAAAAACTACTTCTCGAAGTCCAGGTCCAGCGACACCCGAGTACCCTTGGGTTGGGTCCACAGGTAAAATCGTCACCCTTTCGCGACCTCGTAAAAATTAAAAAACTCACGTGCTGAAAAATTTATTTGTTGTCAAAAACTTACGTTTTTTTTTTTTTGTTATAATTCACTAGTAGATCAGTCAGCTTGGCTTTGTAAAATTCTTTTTCCCCCTAAGTTTTACATTTTTTTTACTGTCCTGTTTTAGCATGTGTTGATAAACCCAAAAAGGGAAAAAAACAGCGGTGTCATTACACGGGTAGATCATTACTATGTTCTTTTTTTTGATTTAAATTTGTTATTTTTTCCTCAGAAATGAAGGGGAGTGGAAAGGACTTAAAGGGCTGAGCTAACTTTTTTGAAAACTGGGAAAAAATTTGCTGACTTTCTCTGTGTTCAGTTTAACATGGATGGAAATGCATGAAAATGAATTTTGAAGACAAATGAAGTGTATAAAGTGAAACGTTCCTTCAGTATTTACTAAATATAGTGGAGAGAGCATACTTTATAAATTTATTGAAGACGTTTCAGTCCTGGGACCGTAATTTGCTTAACTTTCATTAATGATATAAAGCTGCAGTATGTCTGGGCTTCTGTTGCTTTCACTTACCTGTGTTCTTATATTTTTGTTTTTAAATATTGGGGAAAATATTATTTGTAATAAAACATCGTAGCCTTTATTGTTTTATTTAAATATTTACCAAGAGTAAAAAAAAAAAAAAAAAATTTTAAAATTTTAACAATCATTTTATTTAAAAAATCAAAAATACTTGATTTGTATTGGCCCCGTAGACCTTTTTTTTTTTAGTGTTCCTCCTTCCTTATTTTCCTTACCATTTGTTTAATTAATATATACTTAAAGGGTTTCATTTTTACCAACTTTGTGGGTTTCCCTTTGTTTGGAATAAAAAATTTGAGCAACTGTTTCCTGTTTTTCTTTTTTAATTGACATCAAATTGTTTTTTTTCAGTTCTGCCCCTCTTAAATCTTTAAGTGTCATAATTCACAAATTTTTCCAAAAATTTCCTGATTTACAGTGTTCAAACAAAACAAACCCTGACTTAGCCTTCCCCAAACCCCCTATTACACCTTTACTCACTATACCTGTTAGTCTCCTGAATTAACCTTTATTGTTCAGTTCAATACTTGCACGACTAAATACCTCCACCTCCTATTTCAAGTACTCTCTACCCGGTACCCCCATGTCCCGCGTTTCTGTGTCTCCGCTGTCCTGATTCAGTCTCCCCTTTTTTGTTTTCTGTTTTTTATTTTTTTTTATTAAAACATCGGCCGTCTCCCACAAGACAGGGTGGCCCCAGAAAAGGGAAAAATTTTCATCATTCACTCCCCCGTCTTCCCGAGGCTGTTTACCTTCAGTTTAAAATTGCAACTTAACACTCCTATTTAAAAATCTTTAAAATATTTTCACCACTTCTAACATACACCGTGATCTACTTACAGCAATATGCGTGGTGCAGCTCGTGTCACAGACAAAGAGCAGAAGTAATTTAGGAAAAGCAAACGGAAAAGGAATATAAATAGAAGAATTTCGAAAAAAGGTATATTTTCCCTGTGTGCGAAACCCCTTGCTCAAAGAAGTATCATAACATTTGCTTCAGTTCCGTCTCCGTATAGGGGATATGCAGTGAGAAAACAGAAAAAAATGAATTAATCCCTTTAGCACTTTTGCAAATATGGGGGTCTTTATTTAGGAAACGTTTCGCCACACAGCGCTATGTCCCAAAACAAATAAAAAGGCGTAAGGAAGGAGGGTTTAGTAATCAGTCCCCCAGCCTGGAGTGATGGTTCAGTCCATAATCTTGTAGAATGTTTCAGCATAGGGGCCCTAGAGTGGGGTTATTTGATGGATGAACACATCGACTCCCGGTGAGGGGCTGATTACCTCAAGCCCCCCTTTAGCCTTTCTACTTTGTATTGGGGCTGACGAACCCCTGTTGGGGATACGTTTCCCGAATAAAGATTCCATAGTTGATAAGTGCTCAAAACGTCAATTGTCGGTTTTTTTAAACCGTTATCACAATTATCCCTTGTATAAAAAATGATAGGATCGAATAGAAAAGACCCAAAAAAAATGAATAATAGGCTTAAACATCTTTTGGGGCAGAACAAAGGGAATTTTGGGTTGGCTCTTCTAATGGGGTAAAGGGTCATCTTACAAATCAATTATTTCAATTAAGGGGTTTAAAAAAAAAACCCAAACGAGTTTTTGAATTTAAAGTTGATGGGGAATCGATAAAAATCGAGACATTTTTTCCAGGTTTATAGAAAAAAAATTTTTAGAAAAAAATGGGCTCGATTTTTAATCTTATTTCGAAAAGGAGGTAAAATATTTCTCGACTGAGATTTAAATTTCTTGGGTAGCATTGGGGGTTTGGGGTTTGGGAAAAATGTTTCGTTAGGGGGTTGAATTAAAAAGGGAAACCTGCCGAGCAGGGGCCCAAAAAGGGGGCCCTGCTGATTTGACCCCCCTTTTTTTATGCTCTTTTTGCGGGGAACAATTTCCCAGTGGGGGGTGATAGAGGTTTTGGCCCCTTGGGTAGTTTTAAAAAGAGAAGGGGAAAAATTTCTTGAGTTGGAGGGGGGGGGGTTTTTGATTGGTGTCATTGGGTACGGGATTTTATTTCTTGGGTAGCTTTGGGAAAGGGTCGTTTTGAAAAGGGGCCCGTGCCTTGTTGGGCCAGTAGGGCCTTGGGCCCAGTGTTTTTCCCCCATTCTTTTGTTCAATCGGTTTGGCTTTTACACGTGCCGCATTGCACATTTTTTTAACCCCTGACTTCAAATTTACTGTCACCTGACATTTGATTTTTTAAAAAACCCGTTTCCGGGACTTTTGGTCACTAATCTCGTTTCGTGTCTAGTCGTGATAAACTTTCTTAAAATGGGCTCCCGACCGAAAGTACAAAGCTGTTTAATGAGTAAATTTCTTTTCCTTTTGGGAATTCTGGGATCGCATCCAGCCCCCCGTTTTATGAAAAATAAACCCTTTTGGGGAAACTTTTGATCCCCTCTCGGAAGCTTTCTTACAAGAAATTCCCGCGGAACTCACGTCGGGGGAATCAGAGTGTCTTCGAAAAAACCAGGACGTTTTGGGTCTGCAACCTTTCCATAAAACCCCCCCCTTTTGAAAACCAGTCAGTGACAAAAAATTATTGGGCCCTGCCTAGTTCCAGCCCATTTTGGGGGGATATGATGAAGGGGAAAAGAACGGCCCGTTTTTCCATCCAAAGTAAAAGTTTTCTTTTGTTTGGCCCAAATGCAACTATCCAGTGAACCCGAAAAAAAAAACAAGGGGAAGCCTTTTGAAACAGTTCCAACAAAAAAAGCGCTTCTTTTTTCCAGTCCAACAGCAGTGTTTCCCATAAAACAGTCCAACTAAAAAACCATCTAGAGAACCAGTCCAGTTTTAAAAACCCCGTTTTAGAAAAACCATTTCTAACAAAAAACCTTTTAGAAAACCCACCCCAAACTAAAAATTGTGTGGAAAAAAGTCCATCTACAACGATCCATTTTTCATGTCCATTTACAACGATCTATTCAACCCGACCCAAATTAATCAGTTTTAACCTACAACGACCCAAATAAAACCGACCCCAAAATCAAAAAATCCAGGGACCAGTCCACTTACAACCCAGGGGGACCAGTCCCGTACAACAACCCAGTGGACCATTTCCCGTACAACAACCGTGGACCAGTCCACTTTCAACAAACCCAGTGGACAGTCCAGTTCAAAACCATTTGCCCTCCCACGTACAACCAGTAAATTTAAATTTCAATTCCCATTTTACCCAGTGAAAACTAAATTTTAGGGACTATCCTTTCCCCCAAAGTCAATTTTTAAAATTTACCCCACAAAAAATTACACGTGCAACTATTAAAGCGAACCATTACATGTAAAAACGATCCAGTAAACCCTTTAAAATTTTCCCAACGTTCCAGTGAACCGTCAACGTACAACGATCCAGTGAACCAGTAAAACGTAAAAACGATCCAGTGTACCAGTCAAGTACAAGTTTCCAGGGAAAAAAGTCCATCTAAAAAATCCATTGTTCATGTCCATTTACAACGATCTATTAAACCCCACGCCCCAAATTTAAACCCAGTAAAACTGCAACGACCCATTGAACCAACCCACTTTAATATATCCAGGGGGCCCCCGTGCACGTACAAAAACCCAGGGGAAACCCGCCCAGTACAAAACCCAGTGGCCCCGTCCACGTACAACCACCCAGGGGAAACCCGTCCAGGAAACCACCCAGGGGAAACCCGTTCACGTACAACCCCCCAGTGGGAACCCTTTTCACGTAAAAACCACCCGGGTTGACCCGTCCACGTAAAAAACCCCGGTGGCCCCGCCACGTAAAAACCCAGGGGCAACCCATTTTTATTTAAATCCAGGGGGATCAGTAAAAGTAAAGCCTTCTAGTGGATCAGTCTAATTTCAGCCTTCCAGTGACTCAATCCACGTACAAAAAACCTAGTGGACCATTTAAACTTACGACTATCCACTAAAACCGGTCAGTGTACAATTATCAGTGAACCAGTAAACGTACAACGACCCAGTGAATCAGTCAATGTACAACGATCCAGTGAACCACCCCCATATACAACCTTTGTAGAGAACCATTTACATCTACAACGATCCCTTGTTCATCCTTTTTAAAACCCAGGGGGCCCCAACTTACGTGAACCCCCCAGTGGCCCATTTCCACGTACAACAACCAATTAAAATAAAATCCCGTTCAATTATCCTTTTAAAACCGTAAAAAGTCCCAATTATCCAGGGGGAACCCAGTCCATTTAAAATTGAAAAGTGCCCCGGGTCCATGTAAAATTGAACCAGTAAAACCAGCCCTCATACAATTTTTCCAGTGAACCATTTAAAATTTTAAAACCCAAACAGTAAACCCGGGCAACGCCGCGATCGGTAAAAAAGTCAGGGGAAAAATTTTATCCAGTTTTCCCCAGTAAACTTTAAACACGATCCAGTGAAAAAGTCAATGTGAAAACGATCCGTGAACCAGAAAAAGGTAATAAACGTTTCCAGTGAACCAGTTTTTGAAAAACAACGAATCCAGGACCCAGAGTGACAAAAAACGACCCAGTGAACCAGTCTGAAAAGGGACGACCCAAAGTGAACCGTTTTTTTGAAAAGGGGACGACCAAGGTAAACCCATTTTTTGACAAGGAGGGATCCAGTAAAACCCAGTCTGAAAAGGGGCGATCCAGGGGAACCAGTCTGACAAGGACGATCCAGTAAAACCAGTTTGCCCGGGCCGTTTAAAAGTGAACCGGGTCTGACAAGACGTTTCCAGTAAAACCAGTCGGGACAAGGACGACCCAGTGAAACGTTGAAAAGGGGGGAGGGATCCAGTAAACCATTTGGGAAAAGGGGACGATCCAGTGAACCAGTCTGAAAAGGGACGATCCATTTGAACCGGGTCGGGACAACGACGATCCTTTGAACCAGTCTGAAAAACGACGACCCTTTTGGGAAACCATTTCGGGACAAGGCCCGACCCGTGAAACAGTCTGACAACGCGATAAAGTAAACCAGTTCTGACAAGGACGACCCCAAGTAAAACCGGGTTGGAAAAAAGGACGATCCATAAAACCAGTCCGAAACGCGATCCAGTAAACCCTTTTTCCAAACCAATCGCTGAATCGCCCAAAACGACCCTTTTTAAAGCATTCACCTGAAGGACTCATTGAATAAAGTTCTGTAACGACCCCCCCATTAAACCCAATTTTGTTCTGTAACGACCCAGTGAAACACTTAAACAAAAAACCAGTAAACCCAAACCCCAACAACGACACTTAAACCTCCCCTTATAAAAAGGAGAATGGAGATAGTGTAAAACTTCTCCCCGTTTAATGAGAGCGGGAAGACTCACTAGCTGCGCCCAACGCCAACATAGGAAGGAACCCCCTGCTGCGGGGGAATCACTGCCGCGCAAGATGGGCCAATGTCCTCACTGCCCCAAAACCCTCTACTTTCGAAGCCAGGCTCAGCGACCCTCGAGTACCATTTGGGGTTTGGGCCCCGTCAAAGGAAAGGGTCGTAAACCCTTTCGCGACCTCAAAAAATTTTAAAAAAACTCACTGGTTGCTGAAAAAATTTATTTTTTTGTCAATAACTTACTTTTTTTTTTTGTTTAAATAAAAAAATAGTAGTATCAGTCAGCCTATGGCTTTTTAAAGTTCTTTTTTCCCCACTAATTTTTTACATTCTATTTTTACGGTCCTGTTTATAGCATGTGTTATAAAATAACAGGAATAAAAACAGG
Organism: Cherax quadricarinatus; assembly: GCF_026875155.1. NCBI lineage: Eukaryota > Metazoa > Arthropoda > Malacostraca > Decapoda > Parastacidae > Cherax > Cherax quadricarinatus. The sequence continues at coordinate 34,432,861 of NC_069441.1, forward strand.
GGGTGTTTCATTACACGGGTAGATTTATTACTATTTATTCTTTTTTTTTGATGTTAAAATTTTTTATTTTCTTCCCTCAGAAGGGAATGAAAGGGAGTGGACGTGACTGTAAGAGGACTAAGCCCAATTTTGTGAAAACTGGAAGAAACAGTTTGCTGACTGTTCTTTTGTGTTCGTTTAACATGGATGGAAATTTCAAAGAACCTGAAATTTTGGGAAAACAAATGAAGTTGTTAAAAAAAGTGAAGCGTTCCTTCAGTAAATTTTCTAAATTTTTATGGATGAGGAAAGATACCCTTTATGACACGTTTAAATTTAAAAACGTTTCAGTCCCGGGACCGTAATGTTGCATTAAGCTTTCATTAATGCTTTTAAAATGCAGTATGACCTCTGGACTTCTGTTTTCTTTCAAATTACCCGTGTTCTTGATATTTTTTTTGTAAATATTTGGGTTTTAAAATATTACTTTGTAATAAAAATCGTAGCACTTTATTTTTGTTTAATTTTTAACCCCATTTACCAAGAGTAAAAAAAAAAAAAAAAAATTTTAAAAATTTTACAAAACATTTGATTTTAAAAAAGCAAAAGTACTTGTTTGTTTTGGGCCCTAGGGCCTGCTGCCCCCGTTCCTCCCTTTCCCTTTTGTTCCTTTTTCCATTTCGTTTAAATTTTAATAATACTTAAGGTTTCATTTTTTTTCCCAAACTTTGTGGTTCCCTTGGGGGGTTGGGGAAAAAATATTTGAGCAACTGTTTCCCGTTTTTTTTTATAATTTACATCCAAAACTGTTTTTATTACGTTTTTGCCCCTTTTTTAAATCTTTAAGTGTCATTTAAATTTAAAAAGTTTCACAAAAACTCGCCCGTTTTACAGTGTTTTAAACTAGAAAAAAAAACCCTGATTAGCCTTCCCCAAACCCCCCCAAAACACACCCTTTAAATCACTTACCTGTATGTTCCTGAATTAACCTTTTTTTTTTGTTCAGGTTTTTAAAAACTTGCACGGGCTAAATGACCTCCACCTCCACGTAAATTTTAAGGTTTCATTCTAAGGTACCCCCATGTCACCCCTTTTTTTCGTGTCTCCGGCTGTCCGCATGTCAGTTTCCCTTGTTTGTTTTTGTTGTTTATTTTTTTTTATTAAACCCCTCGGCCCGTCTCCAAACCCAAAACGGGTGGCCGAGAAAAAGGGAAAAATTTCATTTATTCACTCCATCACGGGTTTTTCCAAGGCATGTTTACACTTCATTATAAAATTGCAACATTAACCTCACTACTTTAAAAAAAATCTTGAAAATAACTTTTCCCCCAGCTTCGAAAAAATACAAACCCGTAAATTTCTTACAGCTTTTTGCGTGGTGTCAGCTCGTTTCACAGACAAAGAGGGGAGAAGTAATTTAGGGGAAAAACAAAAAGGAAAAAGGAAATTTTAAAATAGAAGAAATTTTCGAAGAAAGGTTTTAAATTTCCCTGGTGTGCGAAAATATGCTCAAAGAAGTATCATAACATTTTCTTTTATGGTTTTTTCGTTCTCCGTATAGGGGGTATGCAGTAAAAAAAAACAGAAAAAAAAATGGGCAATTAATCCCTTGAGGACCTTATGCAACATATGGGGAAACTTTATTCAGGGAAAGTTTCGCCACACAGCGCTTCATCGTCCCAAAACAAAGTAGGGAAAAGGGGTTTAAAGGTAGGAGGAAATTTTAAGTTAAACGTCCCCCGCCTTTAAATCGATGTGTTTTTAGTCCCTAAACTTGTAGAAAAATACAGCATTGGGCCCAAAACGGGGTTATAATTTTTGGGGCTGAAAACATTTGACTCCGGCTGAGGGACTTTATTCCTCAAATTTCCCCCCCTCCCTTTCGCCCTTTTTCCCTTTTTATTGGGCTGACGAAGCATGTGTGGGGGATTACGTTTCCTGAAAAGATTTCCCCTATGTTGCATAAGTGTCTCAATCGTCAACTTGTCGGGTTTTTAAAACCCCTTTTCACAAATTAATCCCTTGTTTTAAAGACGATAGGAAACGAATTTTGAAACGACCCCAAATAGATGAATAATAGGCTTAAAAAACTTTTAGGGGAGAACAAAGGAATTTTGTAGGCTCATCATAATTTGGTGAGGGTCATCTTTTCAAAATCAAATACCACATTAAGGGGTTTAAGGAAAAACAAAAAGAGATTTTTAATTTTAAAATTTATAGGAAAACGATAACAATCTTTAGGGCATTTTTTTTAGGTTTTTAGAACAAAAATTAGAGAAAATGGGCCCCGATTTTTAAATTTTTTTTTCGTAGAGGGAAAAAAAATTTCTCGATGGAAAAGTTATTTCTTGGGGGGAGCATTGAGGATTGGGTTGGGAAAAAAAGTTTCGTTGTGGGGGTGAATTGTAAAGGACCCGCCCCGGAGGGCCAACAGGGCCCGCTGCAGTGACCCCCTTTCTTAGTCTTTGCGTGGAACAAAACTTCCCAGTGGGGTGATTGAGGCTTGGGGCCTTGGGTTTGCTTTAAAAAGAGAATGGACAAATACATGATTGGAGGGGCTGGGGTTTTATTGGTTTTCATTTGGGGGGCGGGAGTTATTTTTTGGGGAGCTTTGGGGAGGGTCGTTTTTTTATAAGGGGGGTGCCCTTTTATGGGCAGTAGGCCCTTTGGCAGTGTTTTTTCCAAATTTTTATGTTTAATCGGCTGGTATACAAAGTGAACCGCAAATTTCAAAACTTTTTAAAACCCGACTTCGAAATTTTCTGTCCGAAGTGGGATCTTATAAAAGCCGTTTCCTGAAATGTTTTTCACCCAAACTCGTCTTGTTCTAGTCGTCGATCAAAAAATTCTTAAAAAGGAGCTCACCGACCGTAAGTAAAACCCGCTGTTTTAAGAGTGAATCCCTTTTTCCCATTGAATTCTGGGTCGCCCTTCCCGCCACGTTTTTTTTGAGGGAAACAACCCTTTTGGGGAACGTTTATCGCCCCCTCGGGGAAACTTTCTTACAAGAAAAATTCCCCCGGAAATCACGTCGGTGCATCAGAGTGTTTCGAAGAACCCGACGTTTTAGGGGCTGCAACCATTCCATAACATCAGTGAAACACAGTCAGTGCACAAAAAATTTGAACCCGCCTATGTTCCAGTCCAGTTAAAGAGACTTTGATGAAGTGCAAGAACGGTCCAGTTATTCACTCCCAAAATCAACGATTCATTGTTCTGGTCCCGTGAAAAAAACTATCCAGTGGCCCCCTTCCCCCAAAAAAATGGCCCTTGGGAAAAAGTTTCCAAAAAACAGCGTTTTTAATTTTTCCCGTCCACGCAGGTCCCCATGAACCCCCCCCAACTTTCAACCATTAGGGGAACCCGTCCCTTTTCAAACCCTCCCAGAGAAAACCGTCTAACCCACAACCATTTAGAGAACCCTCCTAACTAAAAAAACTGTGTAGGAAACCCGTCCACCCTTTAACGATCCATTTTTTTATTCCTTTACAAAAGATCTATTCAAACCCGATCCAATTAAACAGTTACCTACATCGATCCACCTGAACGGGTCCACAATCAAATATCCGTGGACCGTCCCCGTACAAACCCGAGGACCAGTTTCCCCGTACAAAAAACCCCGTGGACCAGTCCAAAGTTCAAAAACCCAGTGGACCAGTCCCGTACAACCCAAACCCCGTGGACCCGTTTTCCCCGACAACAAAAAAAGTGGACCCCGCCCAAAGTCAAACCCCCCGGGAATCAATTCAATTGCAGTTAAACCCGGAACCAAATCAAATTTTCGACTTCCCGTGAACCAGTCAATGTACAAATTATCCACTGAACCATTACACGTGCAACTATTCAGCGAACCATTACATGTACAACGATCCAGTGAACCAGTCAACTTACAACGATCCAGTGAACCAGTCAACGTACAACGATCCAGTGAACCAGTCAACGTACAACGATCCAGTGTACCAGTCAACGTACAACGATCCAGTGAACCAGTCCATCTACAACGATCCATTGTTCATGTCCATTTACAACGATCTATTCAACCACGATCCAATTAACCAGTATAACTGCAACGATCCATTGAACCAATCCACATTCATATATCCAGTGGACCCGTGCACGTACAACCACCCAGTGGACCCGTCCACGTACAACCACCCAGTGGACCCGTCCACGTACAACCACCCAGTGGACCCGTCCACGTACAACCACCCAGTGGACCCGTTCACGTACAACCACCCAGTGGACCCGTTCACGTACAACCACCCAGTTGACCCGTCCACGTACAACCACCCAGTGGACCCGTCCACGTACAACCCAGTGGGCAAATCCACGTATAGTTATCCAGTGGATCAGTCCAAGTACAGCCTTCTAGTGGATCAGTCTAAGTACAGCCTTCCAGTGACTCAATCCACGTACAACAACCTAGTGGACCAGTCAACTTACGACTATCCACTGAACCAGTCAGTGTACAATTATCCAGTGAACCAGTCAACGTACAACGATCCAGTGAATCAGTCAATGTACAACGATCCAGTGAACCAGCCCATATACAACCATGTAGAGAACCAGTACATCTACAACGATCCCTTGTTCCGATCCATTTACCACCCAGTGGGCCACTCTACGTGCAACCACCCAGTGGACCAGTCCACGTACAACAACCAATTGAATCAATCCACGTTCAATTATCCATTGAACCAGTCAACGTGCAATTATCCAGTGAACCAGTCCATGTACATTGAACCAGTGAACCAGTCCATGTACAATGAACCAGTGAACCAGTCCTCATACAATTATCCAGTGAACCAGTTAACGTACAACGAACCAGTGAACCAGTCAACGCATGACGATCCGGTGAAAAAGTCAGCGTACAACTATCCAGTGTTCCAGTCAACGTACAACGATCCAGTGAACAAGTCAATGTGCAACGATCCAGTGAACCAGTTAACGTACAACGATCCAGTGAACCAGTCTGACAACAACGATCCAGTGAGCCAGAGTGACAAGAACGATCCAGTGAACCAGTCTGACAAGGACGATCCAGTGAACCAGTCTGACAAGGACGATCCAGTGAACCAGTCTGACAAGGACGATCCAGTGAACCAGTCTGACAAGGACGATCCAGTGAACCAGTCTGACAAGGACGATCCAGTGAACCAGTCTGACAAGGACGATCCAGGTTTAACCAGATTGACAAGACGATCCAGTGAACCAGTCTGACAAGGACGATCCAGTGAAACAGTCTGCAAGGACATCAGTGAACCAGTTGACAAGGACGATCAGTGAACCATCTGACAAGGACGATCCAGTGAACCAGTCGGACAAACGACGATCCTTTGAACCAGTCTGACAACGGACGATCCTTTGAACCAGTCTGACAAGGACGATCCAGTGAACCAGTCTGACAAGACGATCCCGTGAACCAGGTCTGACAAGGACGATCCAGTGAAACCAGTCTGACAAGGACGATCCAGTGAACCAGTCCGACAACGACGATCCAGTGAAACCAGTCCAACACCAATCAGCTGAATCAGTCCAACGATCCTTTTAAGCATTCACGCTGTAAGGACTCATTGAATGAGTTCTGTAACGACCCACTTAACCAATTGTTCTGTAACGATCCAGTGAAACACTTCAACAATGAAACCAGTGAACCAGCCCAACACAACGACACTCTGAACCTGCCTTACTACAAGGAGAATGGAGATAGTGTAAAACTCTCTACGTTACTGAGAGCAGACGGGGGCTTTCACTAGTCTAAAGCATAGGGAAAACCACCTGTGGGGA
>NC_069441.1:34439126-34458306 GCF_026875155.1 Cherax quadricarinatus
AAAGGGAAAAAAAACAATTAATCCCTTGGACACTTATGCAACATAGGGGAACTTTTTTCGGGAAACGTTTCCCACAAGCGTTCATCAGTCCAATACAAAGTAGAAAGGCGTAAGGAGAGGAGGAGTTTGAAGTAATCAGTCCCTCACCCTGGAGTCGATGTGTTCAGTCCATCAATCTTGTAGAATGTAAAAGCATAGGGCGTAGACGTGGCTTATATTGATGGACTGAACACATCGACTCCAGGCTGAGGGACTGATTACCTAAAAGTCCCCCTCTCCTTACGCCTTTTACTTTGTATTGGACTGACGAAGCCACTGTGTGGCGATACGTTTCCTGAATAAAGATTCCCCATATGTTGCATAAGTGTCTAAAATCGTCAATTGTGGGTTTTTTCAAACCGTTCATCACAATTAATCCCTTGTATAAAGATGTTTAGGATCGAATAGAAACGACCCGAAATAGATGAATAATTAGGCTTAAAACATCTTTTAGGGCAGAACAAAGGAATATGTGGGCTCATCATAATAGGTTGAGGGCCCATCTTACAAATAAATATACTCACATTAATGGGATAAGAAAAGCAAAACGAGATTTTAAATTTTTAAAGTTGATAGGGAATCGATAATAATCTGAGACATTTTTTCCAGGTTTATAGAACAAAAGTTAGAGAAAATGGGCTCGATTTTTAATCATTATTTCGTAGAGGTAAAATTTTTTTCTCGACTGAGAGCTTATTTCTTGGGTAGCATTGAGGTTTGGGGTTGGGAAAATGTTTCGTTAGTGGGATGAATTGTAAAGGACCTGCCGAGCATGGGCCAACAGGCCTGCGGGCGTGATCCTCCTTTCTTATGCTCTTATGCGTGGAACAATTTTCCCCAGTGGGTTGATAGAGGCTTGGACCTTGGGTAGCTTTAAAAAGAGAATGGGACAAATACAGAGTTGGAGGGGCTGGGTTTGATTGGTGTCATTGGGTACGGGATTTTATTTCTTGGGGAAAGTTTTGGGTAGAGGTCGTTTTGATAAGGACGTGCCTTGTATGGGCCAGTAGGCCTTCGGCATTTGTTCTTCCATTCTTATGTTCAATCGGCTGGCTATACACGTGACCCCCCATTGCACACTTTTAACACCTGACTTCGAATTTACTGTCACCTGACAGTGCATCTTATAAAAAGCCGTTTCCTGATGTTGTCACTAATCTCGTCTGTGTCTAGTCGTCGACAACTTCTTAAAATGGAGCTCACCGACCGTAAGCTACACAGCTGTATAATGAGTGAATCTTTTCCTATTGAATTCTGGGATCGCATCCAGCCACGTTTTACTGAGAATCAACCTTTGGGAAAACGTTGATCGCCTCTCGGAAGCTTTCTTACAAGAAATTCCCGCGGAATTTCACGTCGGTGCATCGAGTGTCTTCGAAGAACCAGACGCTGAGGTCTGCAACCATTCCATAACATCAGTGAAAACACAGTCAGTGACACAAATATTAGACCAGCCTATGTTCCAGTCCAGTTACGAGACTATGATGAAGTGCAAGAACGGTCCAGTTATTCACTCCAAAGTCAACGATTCATTGTTCTGGTCCAGTGACAACTATCCAGTGAAGCAGTTCAAAAACAATGAGCCATTGAAAAAAGTTCCCAAAAACAGCGTTTCATTGTTCCAGTCCAACAGCAGTGATCCCATGAACCAGTCCAACTACAACCATCTAGAGAACCAGTCCAGATACAACCGTCTAGAGAACCAGTCTAACGACAACCATTTAGAGAACCATCCTAACTACAACTGTGTAGGAAACCAGTCCATCTACAACGATCCATTGTTCATGTCCATTTACAACGATCTATTCAACCACGATCCAATTAATCAGTATACCTACAACGATCCACTGAACCGATCCACAATCAAATATCCAGTGGACCAGTCCACGTACAACCCAGAGGACCAGTCCACGTACAACAACCCAGTGGACCAGTCCACGTACAACAACCCAGTGGACCAGTCCACGTACAACAACCCAGTGGACCAGTCCACGTACAACAACCCAGTGGACCTGCCCACGTACAACCCAGTGAATCAATTCAATTGCAGTTATCCAGTGAACCACTCAATTTACGACTATCCTGTGAACCAGTCAATGTACAATTATCCACTGAACCATTACACGTGCAACTATTCAGCGAACCATTACATGTACAACGATCCAGTGAACCAGTCAACTTACAACGATCCAGTGAACCAGTCAACGTACAACGATCCAGTGAACCAGTCAACGTACAACGATCCAGTGTACCAGTCAACGTACAACGATCCAGTGAACCAGTCCATCTACAACGATCCATTGTTCATGTCCATTTACAACGATCTATTCAACCACGATCCAATTAACCAGTATAACTGCAACGATCCATTGAACCAATCCACATTCAATACCGTGACCCTGCCGTCCCACCAGTGGACCCGTCCACGTACAACCACCCAGTGGACCCGTCCACGTACAACCACCCAGTGGACCCGTCCACGTACAACCACCCAGTGGACCCGTTCACGTACAACCACCCAGTGGACCCGTTCACGTACAACCACCCAGTTGACCCGTCCACGTACAACCACCCAGTGGACCCGTCCACGTACAACCCAGTGGGCAAATCCACGTATAGTTATCCAGTGGATCAGTCCAAGTACAGCCTTCTAGTGGATCAGTCTAAGTACAGCCTTCCAGTGACTCAATCCACGTACAACAACCTAGTGGACCAGTCATCCTACGACTATCCACTGAACCAGTCAGTGTACAATTATCCAGTGAACCAGTCAACATACAACGATCCAGTGAATCAGTCAATGTACAACGATCCAGTGAACCAGCCCATATACAACCATGTAGAGAACCAGTACATCTACAACGATCCCTTGTTCCGATCCATTTACCACCCAGTGGGCCACTCTACGTGCAACCACCCAGTGGACCAGTCCACGTACAACAACCAATTGAATCAATCCACGTTCAATTATCCATTGAACCAGTCAACGTGCAATTATCCAGTGAACCAGTCCATGTACATTGAACCAGTGAACCAGTCCATGTACAATGAACCAGTGAACCAGTCCTCATACAATTATCCAGTGAACCAGTTAACGTACAACGAACCAGTGAACCAGTCAACGCACGACGATCCGGTGAAAAAGTCAGCGTACAACTATCCAGTGTTCCAGTCAACGTACAACGATCCAGTGAACAAGTCAATGTGCAACGATCCAGTGAACCAGTTAACGTACAACGATCCAGTGAACCAGTCTGACAACAACGATCCAGTGAACCAGAGTGACAAGAACGATCCAGTGAACCAGTCTGACAAGGACGATCCAGTGAACCAGTCTGACAAGGACGATCCAGTGAACCAGTCTGACAAGGACGATCCAGTGAACCAGTCTGACAAGGACGATCCAGTGAACCAGTCTGACAAGGACGATCCAGTAGTGAAAACACAGTCCTGACAAGACGATCCGAGTCAAGGAAAAACCAGTCTGACAAGGACGATCCAGTGAACCAGTCTGACAAGGACGATCCAGTGAACCAGTCTGACAACGACGATCCTTTGAACCAGTCTGACAACGACGATCCTTTGAACCAGTCTGACAAGGACGATCCAGTGAACCAGTCTGACAAGGACGATCCAGTGAACCAGTTGACAAGGACGATCCAGTGAACCAGTTCTGACAAGGACGATCCAGTGAACCACCAACGAATCCAGTGACCAGTCCAAACCAAAGCTGAATCAGCCAAAGATCCTTTTAAGCATTCACGCTGTAAGGACTCATTGAATGAGTTCTGTACGACCCACTTAACCAATTGTTCTGTAACGATCCAGTGAAACACTTCAACAATGAACCAGTGAACCAGCCCAACAACGACACTCTGAACCTGCCTTTATACAAGGAGAATGGGATAGTGTAAAACTCTCTACGTTATGAGAGCAGACGACTCACTAGCTGGTCCAACGCCAACATAGAGAAGGAACCACCTGCTGCAGGAGGAATCACTCGCCAGCGCAAGACTCGCCAATGTCCTCACTGCTCCAAACTCTACTTCTCGAAGTCCAGGCTCCAGCGACACCTCGAGTACCACTTGGGTTGGCGTCCACAGGTAAGTCGTCACCCTTTCGCGACCTCGTAAACATTAAACAACTCACTGTGCTGAATAATTTATTTGTTGTCAATAACTTACATTTTTTTTTCTGTTCATAATTCACTAGTAGTATCAGTCAGCCTATGGCTTTGTAAAGTTCGTTTTTCCCACTAAGTTTTACATTCTATTTTTACTGTCCTGTTTATAGCATGTGTTGATAAACCATAACAGGAATAAAACAGCGGTAGATCATTACACGGGTAGATCATTACTATGATTCTTTTTATTGATGTTAAATTTGTTATTTTCTTCCCTCAGAAGAGTGAAGGTGAGTGGACAGTGACTGTAAGAGGACTGAAGCTAACTTTTGTGAAAACTGGAAGATCAGTTTGCTGACTGTTCTCTGTGTTCAGTTTAACATGGATGGAAATGCATGAACCTGAATTTTGAAGACAAATGAAGTAGTATAAAGTGAAGCGTTCCTTCAGTATTTACTAAATATAGATGGATGAGAATGCATACATTTATGACACGTTTATTGAAGACGTTTCAGTCCTGGGACCGTAATGTTGCATTAAGCTTTCATTAATGCATATAAAGCTGCAGTATGACCTCTGGACTTCTGTTGCTTACACTTACCTGTGTTCTTGATATTTGTGTTTGTAAATATTTGGTGTAAAATATTACTTTGTAATAAACATCGTAGCACTTTATTGTGTTTATTTAACATATTTACCAAGAGTAAAAAAAAAAAAAACAATTTGAATATATACAATCATTTGATTTAAAAAAGTCAAAAGTACTTGATTTGTATTGGCCAGTAGACCTGCTGCAGTGTTCCTCCTTCCTTATGTTCCTTTATCCATTTCGTTTAATTATAATATATACTTAAGGTTGCATTTTTACCAATCTTTGTGGTTCCATTGTGTTGGAAATAATATTCTGAGCAACTGTTTCCTGTTTTTCTTTTATAATTGACATCAAATCTGTTTTTATTACAGTTCTGCCTCTCTTAAATCTTTAAGTGTCATAATTCACAAATGTTTCACAAATTCTCGCCTGATTCACAGTGTTCAAACTAGAAACAACCATGACTTAGCCTTCCCCAACCCCCTCATACACACCTTTACTCACTATACCTGTATAGTCTCCTGAATTAACCTTTATTGTTCAGTTCAATACTTGCACGACTAACATGACCTCCACCTCCACGTATTTCAAGGTACATCTCTACCAGGTACCCTCATGTCACCGCTGTTTCTGTGTCTCCGGCTGTCCTGCATGTCAGTCTCCCTTGTCTTGTTTTCTGTTGTTTATTTTTTTTTTATTAACACATCGGCCGTCTCCCACCAAGACAGGGTGGCCCGAGAAAGGAAAACTTTCATCATTCACTCCATCACTGTCTTGCCAGAGGCATGTTTACACTTCAGTTATAAAAATATGCAACATTAACACTCACAACTTGAAAAACTCTTGAAGATACTTTTCCACGCAGCTTCGTAACATACCCTGTGATCTACTTACAGCAATATGCGCTGGTGTCAGCACGGTCACAGTACAAAGAGCAGAAGTAAATTAGGAAACAAACAGGAAAAGGATATAAAACTAGAAGAATTCGAGAAGGTATAATCCATGGTGTGCGAACCTATGCTCAAAGAAGAAACATAACATTTGCTTCATGGTATTCTCGTCTCCGTATAGGGATATCCAGTGAAGAAAACAGAAAAGATGAAATTAATGCCCTTGAGAGCCTTAAGCAACATATGGGAAACTTTATATTCAGGAAACGTTTCGCCACACAGCGCTTTGCATCAGTCCCATACAAAGTAGAAAGGCGTAAGGAGAGGAGAGATTAAGTAATCAGTCCCTCAGCCAGGAGTCGATGTGTTCAGTCCAATCAATCTTGTAGAATTTACAGCATAGGGCCGTAGACGTGGCTTATATTTGATGGACTGAACACATCGACTCCAGGCTGAGGGCCTGATACACACAAAGTCCCCTCTCCTTACCCTTTCTACTTTGTATTGGACTACGAACCACTGTGTGGCGATACGATTCCTGAATAAAGAATTCCCATATGTTGAATAAGTGTTCTCAATCGTCAACTTGTCGGTTATTCAAACCGTTCATCACAATTAATCCCTTGTATAAAGCCTGATAGGATCGAATATAAAACGACCCGAAAAAGATGAAAAATAGGCTTAAACATCATTTAGGGCAGAACAAAGGAAGATGTAGGCTCGATCATAATATGTGAGGTGTCATCTTAGCAAATCAATATACTCACATTAATAGGGAAAAAAAAGGGGGAAAATAAGAAAAGCAAAACGAGATTTGAATTTAAAGTAGAATAGGGATCGATAACTAATCTGAGACATTTTTCCAGTTTAAAGAACAAAAGTTAGAGAAAATGGGTCCTCGGATATTTTAATCATTAATTTCGTAGAGGTAAAATATTTCTCGCTTGAGAGCTTATGTTCTTGGGTAGCATTGAGGATTGGGATGGGAAAATGTTTCGTTAGTGGATATTTGAAAGGACCTGGCCGAGCATGGGCCGAACAGGCCTGCTGCAGTTATCCTCCCTTCTATGCTCTTATTCGTGAACAATCTTCCCATTGGGGTGATAGAGGGCTTGGATCCTGGTAGCTATAAAAAAGAGAATGGACAAATAAACATGAGTTGGAGGGCTTGGTTTTGATTGGTGTCATGGACGGAAGTTATTTTCCTATGGGTCGCTTAGGTAGAGTCGTATTGATAAGGACGTGCCTTGTATGGGGCCAGTAGGCACTCCGCAGTGTTTCTTCCATTCTTATGATCCATCGGCGGCTATACCACGTGACGCCGCCTGCCACACTTTAAACACCTGACTTCGCCTTTTACTGTCACCTGACAGTGCAACATATAAAAACCGTTCCATACAGATGTCACAATTCTCCGTCTGTGTCAGTCGTCGAATCAACATTCTAAAAAGGAGCTCACCGACCGTAAGCTACACGCTGTATAATGAGTGAATCTTTTTCCTATTGAATTCTTGGATCGCATCCAGCCACGTTTTTACAGAGAATCAACCTTTGGGCAACGTTGATCGCCTCTCGGAAGCTTTTCTTAGCAAGAAAATCCCGCGGAACTCACGACGGTGCATCAAGTTGTCTTCGAAGAACCAGACGCTGAGGTCGCAACATTCCATACCATCAGTGAAAACACAGCAGTGACACAAATATTAGACCAGCCTATGTTCCAGTCCAGTTACTAAGACATATGATGAAGTGCAAAACGGTCCAGTTATTCACTCCCAATCAATGATTCCATTGTTCTGGTTCCAGTGACAACTAGCCAGTGAAGCAGTTCAAAAACAATTAGCCATTGAAACAGTCCAACAACAGCGTAGTTCAAGTTGGTGCCATTCCCAACACAGTGATCCCATGAACCATCCAACTACAGTCCATCTAGAGCTCGCGCGAGTCATATACAAGCCGTCTAGAGAACCAGTCAAACGACAACCATTTAGAGAACCACCTACTGACAACTGTGTAGGAAACAGTCCATCTAACATCTGATCCATTGGTTCATGTCCATTTACAACGATCTAATCAACCACGATCCAATTAATCAGTATACCTACAACGATCCACAGAACCGATTCCACAATCAAATAGCCAGTGACCAGTCCACGTACAACCCAGAGGACCAGTCCACGTGCAACCCCAGTGGTAAGTCCCATGAACGGGTTTATCCCGTGGAACAGTCCAATACAGCCCTTCCATGGACCAGTCCACGTACAACAACCCAGTGGACGAAGGAAACATCCAGTACAACCACCCAGTGCCCGTCCACGTCCAACCACCCAGTAGGGACCCGACCACGTACAGCCACCCATGGACCCGTCCACGTAACACCACCCAGTGGACCCGTTCCACGTACAACCACCCATGGACCCGACCACGTACAACCACCCAGTGGACCCGTCCACGAAACAACCACCCATTGGACCCGTCCACGTACAAGCCACCCAGTGGACACCGTCCACGGACAACCACCCATGAGGACCCGTCCACGACAACCACCAGTGGACACCTTCCACACAGCCACCCAGTGGACCCGTTCACGTACGGGAAGCACCCAGTGGACCCCACCAACGTACAACCACCCATGGAAACCCGTCCACGTACCACCACCCAGTGGACCCGTCACGTACAACCACCCAGTGGACCCGTCCCACGTACAACCCACCCATTGTACCCCGACACGTACAACCACCCAGTGGAACCGACCACGTACAACCCAGTGGACCCCTTACCACGTACAACACCCATTTGCACATCCACGAACAGTAATCCAGTGGAATCAGTCCAAGTACAGCCATCTCGTGTATCAAGACCTAATATACAGCCTTCCAGTGACACAATCCACGTACAACAACCTAGTGGACCAGTCCCAACTTACGACATCCACGAACCAGTCAGTGTAACAATTATCCGTAGAACATTCAACGTACAACGATCCAGTGAATCAACAATGACAACGATCCAATGAACCAGCCCCTATACAACCAAGGTAGAAGATCCAGTCCATCACAACGATCCCTTGTATCCGATCATATACCACCCAGTGTCCACCCTACTGCAACACCCAGTGGACCATCACGTAACAAAAACCAATTGAAATCAATCCACGTTCAATTATCCATTGAACCAGTCAACTTGCAATTATCCAGTGAACCAGTCCATGTACATTGAACCAGTGAACCAGTCCATGTACAATGAACAGTGAACCATTCCTCATACAATTTATCCAGTGAACCAGTTAACGTACAACGAACCAGTTAACCAGTCAACGCACGACATCCGTGAAAAAGTCAGCGTACAACTACCAGTGTCCAGTCAACGTAAACGATCCATGAACAAGTCAATTGCAACATCCAGTGAACCAGTTAACGTACAACGATCCAGTACCATCTGACCACAACGATCCATGAACCAAGTGACAAGAACGATGCCAGTGCACCAGTCTGACAAGGACGATCCAGTGAACCAGTCAGACAAGGACGATCCAGTGAACCAGTCGACAAGGACCGATCCAGAGAACCAGGTCTGACAAGGACGATCCAGTGGACCCAGTCCTGACACGGACGATCCAGTTGAACCATCTGACAAGGACGGATCCAGTGAACAGACTAGACAAGGACGATCCAGTGAATCCAGTCTGACAACAACGATCCAGTGAACCATCCTGACAAGGACATCCAGTGAACCAGTACTGTACAAACGACGATCCTTTTGAACAGGTCTGACCACGACGATCCTTTGAACCAGTTCGGACAACGACGATCCTTTGACCAGTCTGACAACGCGATCCTTTGAACCGTCCTGACAAGGACGATCCAGAGAACCAGTCGACAAGGACGACCAGTGAACCAGTCTGACACGGACGATCACAGTGACCAGTCTGACACGGACGATCCAGTGAACCAGTCTGACAAGACGACCAGTGAACCAGTTCTGACAAGACGACCCAGTGAACCAGTCTAACAAGGACGAACCAGTGAACCAGTCCGACAACGACGATCCGTGAACCTCCCAACCAACAATCAGCTGAATCAGTCCAACGATCCTTTTAAGCCCTTCACGCTGTAAGGACTCATTGAATGAGTTCCTGTAACGACCCACTTAACCAATTGTTCCTGTAAACGATCCAGTGAAACACTACAACAAAGAACCAGTGAACCAGCCCAACAACGACATCACTGGACCTGCCTTACTACAAGGAGAATGGGAGATATTGAAAAACTCTCTACGTTACTGAGAGCAGACGACATCACTGCTCGACCAACGCCAACATAGAGAAGGAACCAACTGCTGCAGGAGGAATTCCACACGCCAGCGCAAGACTCGCCAATGTCCTCACTGCTCCAAACTCAACTTCTCGAAGTCCAGGCTCCGTGCGACCCCTCTGAGTACCACATGGTTGGCGCCCACAGGGTAAGTCGTCACCCTTTCGCGACCTCGTACCATAAACAACTCACTGTGCTGAATAATTTATTTGTTTGTCCAATAACTTTACATTTTTTTTTTACTGTTCATAATTCACTAGTAGAACAGTCAGCCTATGGCTTTGTAAAGTTCGTTTTTTCCCACCCAAAGTTTTACATTCTATTTTTACTGTCCCGTTATAGCAAGTGTTGATAACCATAACAGGAAAAAACAGCGGTAGAATCATTACACGGGTAGATCATTTACTCTGAATCATTTTATTGATATAAATTGTTATTTTCGTCCTCAGAATAGTGAAGGTGAGTGGACAGTGACTGTAAGGACTGAAGCTAACTATTGTGAAAACTGGAAGATCAGTTTGCTGACCTGGTTCTCTGTGTATCAGTTTAACATGATGGTAAATGCATTAACCCGAATTTGAAGACCAATGAAGTAGTATAAAGTGAAGCGTCCTTCAGTATTTACTAATATAGAATGATGAGAAAGCATACAATTATGACACATTTATTGAAGACGTTTCAGTCCTGGGACCGTAATGTTGCCTTAAGCTTTCATAATGCATATAAAGCTGCAGTAGACCTCGGACTTCTGTGCTACACTTACCTGTGTTCTTGATATTTTTGTTTGTAAATATATGGTGTAAAATATTTACTTTGTAACAAACAACGTAGCCCTTGATTGTGTTAATTTAACATTATTTACGCAAGAGTAAAAAAAAAAAAACATTTGAATTATACAATCATTTGATTTAAAAAGTCAAAGAAACTGATTTGTATGGGCCAGAAACCTGCTGCAGTGTTCTTCCATCCTTAAGTTCTTTATCCATTTCGTTTAATTATAATATATACTTAAGGTTGCATTTTTACCAATCTTTGTGGTTCCATTGTGTTGGAAATAATATTCTGAGCAACTGTTTCCTGTTTTTCTTTTATAATTGACATCAAATCTGTTTTTATTACAGTTCTGCCTCTCTTAAATCTTTAAGTGTCATAATTCACAAATGTTTCACAAATTCTCGCCTGATTCACAGTGTTCAAACTAGAAACAACCATGACTTAGGGGAGATTGAGGTTTCCCGCGCGCGGAGCAAAAAAAAATTCGAAAATATATGAAAACTGAGTTATTGTTACCAAAAAATAGCTGAACTTTCTGGCTACACGCTGGTATAATTATTATCCTTGTACGATGTTTCTAAAAGGAATTACAGCCATTTATAACAGGCATGGTGACAGCGCTGACGCGACATAGTGCGTACGAAGCGCTGACTCAGCTTTGTTGACGTTTTCGTTACGTTTTTTCCCCGTGTTACTTTTATCGTTTTCGACATCTTTTATGTCTAATATAATACAAATTCACCATCTAGATCATTGCAGAGTGGGTGGAGCTAATGTGAATCAAGAACCAATTCGGAACCCCTGGAATAGTGCATAAAATGGCCGACACCACCAGCCATCAAAATATTCCATAACCCACGCTAATATCAATTATAAGGCTTATTATCTAACCAATTGATCTATAATGATATAGCAATATAATAATGAGCATATAAACTTAAAAAGTACACCTCAAAAAAATATATAGCATAATATACGCCACCTAGGAATAAATTTCTATCGAGTATTTCCCCTGAGGTGAAGAAAGGTCCGCCCTCTCACATCAGTTGATTTGAGAGAAACGGATTTTTACAATGGTTATCTGTAATAAACACTCGTAGTCCGCGGAAAAAAGTGTAAAATAAAGCGAATTTTTCGGGAAAATTTTTTTTCCCGCAGCGAGTGCCGCGCGCTGCGGCCTATATCTCGAAATAACTTATTTTACCTATTTAGGGGACTCGGGGGGATCCATATTTATGAATGAATTGACTGATTTTTCACAACAAACATAGAGAATGATTGCTTTCCAAGGTAGTGTGTACCTTCTGAACTATCCCAAATATTTTTAGATTTATGTGGGGCAACAAGACCGACATCTTCCAATATAACAAAAAAGTATATGAAACTTATATTTTTTTTAGCAAGAAGTAAGGTTTATTTTAGAATTGTCCAATGACAAGTGATGGAATTAGAGTTGTTCTAGCAGCAGTCAGTAGATACAAAACCACTTGTCCGAGTACCCCAGACAAACTGTGCCCTGCCAATTGCAATTTCGTAAATTTTGCATATTTCATTATCCATTATGTCCGATATATTGAAACATCAGCAAACATACTCGATATAACCTTCTAATAGTAACACCAAAAAGAAGGGGGGGGGGTATGGGGGGGGGGGGGGGGGGTGGGGGGGGGGGGGGGGGGGGGGGGGGGGGGGGGGGGGGGGGGGGGGGGGGGGGGGGGGGGGGGGGGGGGGGGGGGGGGGGGGGGGGGGGGGGGGGGGGGGGGGGGGGGGGGGGGGGGGGGGGGGGGGGGGGGGGGGGTGGGTGGGGGGGGGGGGGGTTTAGGGGGGGGTTTTTTTTTTTTGTTTATTTTAAACGGTCCCATAAAAAAAGGTCGTTAACATGCGGCCAACATCTTCCTTAGCCTTCCCCAACCCCCTCCATACACACCTTACACACTATACCTGTATAGCTCCTGAAGTAACCTTAATTGTTTCAGTTCAATACTTGCACGACTAACATGACTCACCACCTCCACGTATTTCAAGGTACAATTCTCTCCAGGTACCCTCATGTCACAGCTGTTTGTTCTCCGGCTGTCCTGCATGTCAGTCCTCCCTGTCTTGATTTCTGTTGTTTATTTTTTTTTTATTACACATCAGCCGTCTCCCACCAAGACCGGGTGGCCCGAGAAAGAAAACTTTCATCATTCACTCCATCACTGTCTTCCAGAGGCATGTTTACTCTTCCAGTTATAAATTGCAACATTAACACTCACTACTTAAAAACACATGAAGATACTATTCCACCAGCTTCGTAACATACACCTGTGATCTACTTACAGCAATATGCGCTGGTGTCAGCTCGTGTCACATCACAGAGCAGAAAGAATTTGGAAAGACAAACAGGAAAAGAATAAAAACTAGAAGAAATTCGAGAAAGGAATATTCCCATGGTGTGCGAAACAATGCTCAAAGAAGTAACCAAAACATTCTGCATCATGTTCTCGTCTCCGTATAAGTGATATGCAGTGAAGAAAACAGAAAAGATGACCAATTAATCCCTTGAGACACTTAAGCAACCATATGGGGAATCTTTAATCAGGAAACGTATCGCCACACAGCGCTCATCAGTCCAATACAAAGTAGAAACAGGCGTAAGGAGAGGAGGAGTTTGAAGTAAATCATTCCCTCAGCCCTGGAGTCGAAGTGTACAGTCCATGCAATCTTGTAGAATGTACAGCATAGGGCCGTGACGTGCTTCATAATGATGGACTGAAACACAGCGACTCAGGCCTGATGGACTGATTTACCTCAAAGTCCCCTCTCCTTACGCCTTTTCTACTTTGTATTGGACTGACGAAGCCACTGTGTGGCGATACGTTTCCTAAAATAAAGATTCCCATATGTTGCATAAGTGTCTCAATCGTCAACTTGTCGGTTTTTCAAACCGTTCATCACAATTAATCCCTTGTATAAAGACTGATAGGATCGAATAGAAACGACCCGAAATAGATGAATAATAGGCTTAAAACATCTTTTAGGGCAGAACAAAGGAATATGTAGGCTCATCATAATAGGGAGGGTCATCTTAACAAATCAATATACTCACTTTAATGGGATAAGAAAAGAAAAACGAGATTTTGAATTTAAAGTTGATAGGGAATCGATAACTAATCTGAGACATTTTTTCCAGGTTTATAGAACAAAAGTTAGAGAAAATGGGCTCGATTTTTAATCATTATTTCGTAGAGGTAAAATATTTCTCGACTGAGAGCTTATTTTTTGGGGTAGCATTGAGGATTGGGTTGGGAAAATGTTTCGTTAGTGGGAATGAATTGTAAAGGACCTGCCGAGCATGGGCCAACAGGCCTGCTGCAGTGATCCTCCTTTCTTATCCCTCTTATGCGTGGAACAATCTTCCCATTGGGTGATAGAGGCTTGGACCTTGGGTAGCTTTAAAAAGAGAATGGACAAATACATGAGTTGGAGGGGCTGGGTTTGATTGGTGTCATTGGGTACGGGAGTTATTTCTTGGTACTTTGGGTAGAGGTCGTTTTGATAAGGACGTGCCTTGTAGGGCCAGTAGGCCTCGCAGTGTTCTTCCATTCTTATGTTCAATGGGCTGGCTATACACTGACCCGCATTGCACACTTTTAACACCTGACTTCGAATTTACTGTCACCTGACAGTGCATCTTATAAAAAGCCGTTTCCTGACGTTGCACTAATCTCGTCTGTGTCTAGTCGTCGATCAACATTCTTAAAATGGAGCTCACCGACCGTAAGCTACACAGCTGTATAATGATGAATCTTTTCCAAATTGAATTCTGGGATCGCATCCAGCCACGTTTTACTGAGAATCAACCTTTGGGCAACGTTGATCGCCTCTCGGAAGCTTTCTTACAAGAAATTCCCGCGGAACTCACGTCGGTGCATCAGAGTGTCTTCGAAGAACCAGACGCTGAGGTCTGCAACCATTCCATAACATCAGTGAAAACACAGTCAGTGACACAAATATTAGACCAGCCTATGTTCCAGTCCAGTTACGAGACTATGATGAAGTGCAAGAACGGTCCAGTTATTCACTCCAAAGTCAACGATTCATTGTTCTGGTCCAGTGACAACTATCCAGTGAAGCAGTTCAAAAACAATGAGCCATTGAAACAGTCCAACAACAGCGTTTCATTGTTCCAGTCCAACAGCAGTGATCCCATGAACCAGTCCAACTACAACCATCTAGAGAACCAGTCCAGATACAACCGTCTAGAGAACCAGTCTAACGACAACCATTTAGAGAACCATCCTAACTACAACTGTGTAGGAAACCAGTCCATCTACAACGATCCATTGTTCATGTCCATTTACAACGATCTATTCAACCACGATCCAATTAATCAGTATACCTACAACGATCCACTGAACCGATCCACAATCAAATATCCAGTGGACCAGTCCACGTACAACCCAGAGGACCAGTCCACGTGCAACCCAGTTGGTAAGTCCACGTACAGTTATCCAGTGGAACAGTCCAAGTACAGCCTTCCAGTGGACCAGTCCACGTACAACAACCCAGTGGACCAGTCCACGTACAACAACCCAGTGGACCAGTCCACGTACAACAACCCAGTGGACCAGTCCACGTACAACAACCCAGTGGACCTGCCCACGTACAACAACCCAGTGGCCCATCCACGTACAACAACCCCATTGGACCAGTCACGTACAACAACCCAGGGGACCATCCACGAAACAATAACCCAGTGGACCAGTCCACGTGCAACAACCCAGTGGACCAGTCCACGTACAACAACCCAGTGAATCAATTCAATTGCAGTTATCCACTGAACCACTCAATTTACGACTATCCTGTGAACCAGTCAACGTACAATTATCCACTGAACCATTACATGTGCAACTATTCAGCGAACCATTACATGTACAACGATCCAGTGAACCAGTTAACGTACAACAATCCAGTGAACCAGTCAACGTACAACGATCCAGTGAAACAGTCAATGTACAACGATCCAGTGAACCAGTCAACGTACAACGATCCAGTGAACCAGTCAACGTACAACGATCCAGTGAACCAGTCAACGTACAACGATCCAGTGAACCAGTCAACGTACAACGATCCAGTGAACCAGTCCATCTACAACGATCCATTGTTCATGTTCAGTGGTCAGTCGTCACGTGAGGTCACAGACCCTGAGCTGCTTTGGGGATTAGCGTGGACGGTTACAAAGCATGGCTTGCTTCTGCAGTGTTTTAAAAACTGAGTTTGGAGAGTTGAAGGAGGAGGTCTTGCTTCTCCAGGAGGAATTAGGAGGCTGAAGGTCCACCTCAATGGGGCCCGGAGAGAGTGTGAGGTGGTTGAGATGTGGGGGAATGAGGCTTCTAGCAGTGAGGTGCAGTCTGTCTCTCACTGTGAGGAGGCTGTAGGTGGGGAGGTAGCAACGGGTACCAGCCCGTGAGTGCAGCCCAGCACCTGCTACAAGTGGGCGAGTTGTTCACAGTAATGGGAGGGCGCATCAGAGTAAGGAAAGTTAAGAGTGAAGATCTGAAGGTAGGAAATCGCTTCTCTGTTCTCCAGGAGAATGTACTTCAGTGGCCAGTGAAGGTAAGGGTACTACTGCCCCTGCTAATGAAGGTAAGCGCATTCTTGTGGTTGGTGACTCTCAGGTAAGATATGTTGACCGTGCTTTTGTAATAGGAATAAAAGATGGAATAGAGTTGTGCTTCCCTGGAGCTGGTGTTGGGGACATTGTCAACAGACTGGATGAATATCATGTCAGGTAAAGGGGAAAAAGCCCATTATCTGTCTCAGTGCTGTGGAAATGATATTGGGAAGGGTAGGAGAGAAAGCTGCTAGATAAGTACAGGTCAGCTATAGATTTCATTAAGTCTAAGGGAGGGATCCCAATCATATGTAGCATCTTGCCTAGAAGGGGAGTAGGAAATGAATGGTTTCTAGGGCAATGGTGTAAATTGCTGGCTAGACAGATACTGCAAGGAACTTGCAAAACCCATTCATTGACAACTGGAACAACTTTTAAAGGCAAACATATATGTATGCAAGGGATGGGTTCATCTCTCTGGGGGAGGGTGGTAGCACTTGCAGACTCGATTGAGAAGGCCATTGGTGAAATGCCTATGATTTTAAACTGATGGAAGATAGAGTATGGGGTGTGTGGGAAACAAGCAGGTTTTTCAACACTAGGGTTTTGGGAAAAAGTAAATGTTATAAAAGGCATTCAGCATGAAGTTAAAATAAAGACAATAGAACAGGGCAGAAAACAAAGGGGACAGCAGAGGGCAGCAAGGGACTAGCTCCCTTAAGGTTTACTATACTAATAGCAGGAGTGTTAGAAATAAGAAGATGAGCTAAGATTAATTGCAAGTGCAGGAAACATAGATATTATTGCTATAACAGAGACCTGGCTCAATCTGAAAGATAGAGAGATGCCATCTGAATAGTCACATACCCAAAGGGTATAAATTATTCCACACTGACAGGTCAACGGAAAGGTGGTGGAGTAGCGATGTATTCAAGACAATTTTAAAATTTTTGTGTTAGACAAGATATTAAATTTGAAGCGTCAGCCACTGAATCTGTTGGTTACAGCTTTTCGAGGGGCCGAGAAAAACTAATTTTGGGTGTGATTTACAGGGCCCCAAAATCTTTATAGGGAGTGCAGTAAACTTCTATGGGACAAATTCGTAAGGCATCTACATACGAAAATGTTGTGCTAATGGAGATTCAACTATAGACAGATTGACTGGAGCAATTTGACAGGGAAAATTTTGAGTCGGGTGACTTCTTGATACGATCCAGGATTGTTTTTTTAAAACAGTTTGGACAGAGCCAACTAGGGGAAATAACCTCCTTGACTTGGTTCTTGCCATAGGGAAACACTAATTAATAATCTTGAGGTTAATGATGACTTGGGGGGAGTGATCACAAATCACTCAGTTTTAACATATCATGGAATTCCCCCAATAATGGCAATCAAGTCTCCGTCCCTGACTTTCGCTTGGCTGATTTCATAGGACTGAAAAATTACTTAGGTGGGCTGAACTGGAATGACCTGACTAAGGGTCAGGTAGGTGGTGATGGTTGCCGATATGATGCTTTCCAGGGCATAGTTCTAGCTGCTCAGTCAAATTAGTTCCAAATAGGGAAATCAGATCAAACAAAAATGATCCTAAATGATGAACAATAGATTAAAATATCTGATTGGTCAAAAGAGAGGCATATAAAGGCAAATCAAAAGAGGAGAGGGGCAATTAAGAAATCGATATATTCAGTTAAAGAGAGAAATAAAAAAGGGAATTAGAAAAGCAAAAAGAGATATGAGGTTAAAGTTGCAAGAGAATCGAAGACTAACCCAAAAGGATTCTTTCAGGTATACAGAAGTAAGATCAGGGACAAGATAGGCCCCACTCAAAAGTTCCTCGGGTCAGCCACTGACAGTGATAAGGAAATGTGTAGAATTTTTAACACATACTTCCTCTCAGTTTTTACCAGGGGGATACCATTTATATTCCAGTAATGATAAATTATGTAGAACAGGACGATAATAAACTTGGGACTAATTAGGGGCACAAGTGACATGGTCCTTAGGCAAATAGATAAATTAAAACCTAACAAATCCCCAGGCCCTGATGACCCGTATGCCCAAGGGTTCTAAGGAATGTAAAGAGAGCTTAGCAAACCTTTGGCTAATCTTTTCAACATATCACTAAAACTGGCATGGTGCCAGATAAGTGGAAAATCAAATGTGATAAACCATATTTTTCAAAACAGGTGACAGGTCCTTACTTCAACTATAGACCAATAAGCCTAACCTCCATAGTGGAAAATTTATGGAATCAATAATTGCCGAGCAGTTCGTAGCCACCTTGAAAAGCATAAATTAATCAACGAATCTCAGCATGGTTTTACAAAGGGACGTTCCTGCCTTACGAATTTAAATTTAAATTTTTTCACTAAGGTATTTGAGGAGGTAGATCGTGGTAAAAGAATATGATATTGTGTAATGGACTTCAGTAAGGCTTTTGACAGGGTCCCCCATCAAGACTATTGAGGAAAATTAAAGCACATGGAATAGGAGAGAAATTTTTTCCTGGATAGAGGCATGGTTTGACAATAGGCAGCAGAGAGTTTGCATAAATGGGGAGAAATCAGAGTGGGGAAGCCCTCACGACGTGTTCCACAGGGGTCAGTGTTGGGGGCCCCCCGCGTTCACAATCTACATAAACGACATAGATGAGGGGATAAAGAGCGACATCGGCAAGTTTGCCGATGACACCAAAATAGGCCGCGAATTCCATTCTGACGAGGACATTCGAGCACTCCAGGAAGATTTGAATAGACTGATGCAGTGGTCGGGGAAGTGCAGATGCATTTAATATAGACAAATGCAAAGTTTTTAAATGTTGGAACAGACAATAACCATGCCACATATAAACTA
>NC_069441.1:34458806-34476345 GCF_026875155.1 Cherax quadricarinatus
TCATACTTCTGCTTAAAGCTATGTATGGATTCCTGCCTCCATTAAAACCTTCCAAACTATTCACTTCCTGACTACTCGTGGCTGAAGAAATAGTTCCTAACATCCCTGTGATTCATCTGTGTCTTCAACTCCAACTGTGTACCCTTGTTGCTGTGTCCCATCTCTGGAACATCCTGTCTTTGTGCACCTTGTCAATTCCTCTCAGTATTTTGTATGCCGTTATCATGTCCCCCCTATCTCTCCTGTCCTTCAGTGTCGTCAGGTTGATTTCCCTTAACCTATCCTCGTAGGACATACCTCTTAGCTCTGGGACTAGTCTTGTTGCAAACCTTTGCACTTTCTCTAGTTTCTTTACGTGCTTGGCTAGGTGTGGGTTCCAAACTGGTGCCGCATACTTCAATATGGGCCTAACGTACACGGTGTACAGGGTCCTGAACGACTCCTTATTCAGATGTCGGAATGCTGTTCTGAAGTTTGCTAGGCGCCCATATGCTGCAACAGTTATTTGGTTGAGGTGCGCTTCAGGAGATGTGCCTGTGTGTGCATGTGTGTGTGTGTGTGTGTGGTGTGTGTGTGTGTGTGTGTGTGTGTGTGTACTCACCTAATTGTACTCACCTAATTGTGGTTGCAGGGGTCGAGACTCAGCTCCTGGCCCCGCCTCTTCACTGATCGCTACTGGATCCTCTCTCTCTCTGCTTCCTGAGCTTTGTCATCCCTCTTCTTAAAACTATGTATGGTTCCTGCCTCCACTACTTCACTTGCTAGGCTATTCCACTTGCTGACAACTCTATGACTGAAGAAATACTTTCTAACTAAATCCTCACTTCTACGCTTGCCTACATCATTGCCTCCAGCACTGAGGCAAATAATAGGATTGATCCCATTACCGTTCATGATGTCAAGCCGGCTAACAATGTCCTCCATCCCAGCCCCAGGAAAGCATACCCTTTGTCTCCTACTCCTGTCCTTCAAGCAGAATGCCCTATCCATGTATCTAACCTGGCTATCCCCAACAACAACAATATTGTGATGAATGGTTTGAAAAACCGACAAGTTGAAGATTGAGACACTTATGCAGCATACGGGAATCTTTATTCAGGAAAAGTTTAGCCACACAGTGGCTTCATCAGTCCAATACAAAGAGGAAGGCGTAAGGAGAGGAGGAGTATGAGGTAATCAGTCCCTCAGCCTGGAGTCGATGTGTTCAGTCCACCATTCTACAAGATTGATGGACTGAACACATCGACTCCAGGCTGAGGGACTGATTACCTCATACTCCTCCTCTCCTTACGCCTTCCTCTTTGTATTGGACTGATGAAGCCACTGTGTGGCGAAACGTTTCCTGAATAAAGATTCCCATATGCTGCATAAGTGTCTCAATCTTCAACAACAATATTCTTACCTTCCTTGTTGTCGTTCGTCGTGACGATCCCAGTAGTCGACTCACATTCGTCGGGTAGCACCGAGAATGCGTTGGAGGTTTCCACGGGAGTTTCCACAGCAGTCTCTTTCTTAAGAAAAGTGGCAGCTCATGGTATAGGAGGTAAAGTTCTAGCATGGATTGAGGCATGGCTTACCAATAGAAAGCAGAGAGTTACCATTAATGGAGTGAAATCTGAATGGGGATTAGTCACTAGTGGCGTTCCACAAGGATCAGTTCTAGGCCCTCTCTTGTTCATAATTTACATTAATGACCTTGATGAAGGGATTACGAGTGACACGAGTAAGTTTGCTGATGATACAAAGATAGGCCGTATAATTCACTCTGAGGAGGACGTCAATGAACTCCAGGACGATTTGAACAAATTAATGTCTTGGTCCGAAAAAGGGCAGATGAAGTTTAATGTGGATAAGTGTAAGGTACTTGCCCTTGGTAACGAAAATAACCATCGAAGCTATAATCTAGGGGAAATAGAGCTTGGTCATACAGAATGTGAAAAATACTTGGGAACAGAACTTCTCCAGGCCGAGGGACTGACAACCTCAAATTCTACGACTACAAGGGTGATGGACTGATTACATCGTCTTCACATCTCTACTGTTCCTGCCTATTTTCTGTATTCGACTGAAGAAGCCTACTGTGTAGGCGAAACGTTTCGGAATAAAGTTGTCTAACTGTTGCATATGTGAGGAAATGGTATGGTGATACCGACAAGATGTGGAAAAAGACACTTATGTACAGTTCAGGACATTTATTAAAGGAAACGTTTCGCCACGAGTGGCTTCTTCAGTCCTAATACAGATAAAACTAAGAAAACACACATATATATAGTGGTGGGAGTCAGGTGAGGTGAAGCGTGGGTAGAGGTGGTAATAGTAGTAGTAGTAGTAATGGAACTAAGGAGGTGAGGTTAGAGAGGGACCTGCTGGCATCAAGTAACACCAGTTCCCAGGATGGGTAATATCCTCTTGTTTAGTAATTTTGAAATACTGTAACTACCGGATTTTTGCTTTATAGTGTTAACTGACAGAAATTAGTGCAGCTTCAATGCATTTTTCTCCGTCTTAAGTCGTCTTCTTTAATAACTAGTTTAGCTTCATTGAATTTTCATGAGGTTGTCCAACATCGTCTCTATGTTGAACACATGCGTTTTTGCGGTCATCATTTCTGCAAGCATTTTTGTGTTTGCTATTCTAATGTCCAGAGTTCTGGCTGTTTCCCAACATATACTTTGTCACAAACCCCCACATGGTATTAGTGTAGATTCCTGCACTTGTGCCAGAATCATGCTTGGTTTTTGTATCAGGTTCCTAATAGTAGTTGAAGAGCTGGTAGATATTTAGCCAGTTTTCTGTCAAACATTTTTGAAACATTAGTGGCAAACGTTGCTGGACCGGTAAAACGAGTACTTGGAGGCTTTTCTTCAATTTGATAGTGTTGGTCTTGCTGAGGATACGTGTTGCACGTTTCCTGCAGTCACGTATGAAGTGTAGGGAAAGTGTAGTGACTAAAAGAGTTGGTGATGTATGTACATTCTTCTTCGAGGAACTGCGGACTGGAAATTCTGTAGCTCTCGAAAAAGCCAATAACTACCCCTCTTTTAGTTCTTGTGTCATGGTGAGAGAAGAAATGTAGAAGATCATTCTTGTAGGTAGGCTTCCGGTAGACTTTAAAAGAAAGTTTGCTTCCCCTGTGCGTAAGAGAACGTCGAGAAAGGTAAACTGTTGTCCTTCTCCTCTCTAGAGTAAATTTAATAGTAGGTTCAGATTGTTGTATGGTGTTGAGGATGCCCTGTACGTCAAGATTTTTGGGTACAATGACCAAAATATCATCTACGTACCGCATCCAAGTAACTGAACGAGGGATGTTATTGAGGTCCTTCTTGATTCCAGGTCCTCCATATATAATTGGCAAGAACTGCACTAAGGGGGATCCCATGGCTAGTCCGAAGAGTTGTTTGTACTTCTTGTCCTCGAACCTAAAACAGTTTAACGAACACAAAGTTCGACAAGGCTCACAAAATCTTGGCGGGGTACAGGTAACTCTGTATCATCTTTTAATCACCCTGCGAAGAAGATCAATGGCTTGATCAACTGGGACATTGGTGAATAAGGCAGTCTCGTCAAAACTGCAAGCTTCTTATCACTCATGTCGAGATCCCTGATACGGTTAAGGAGGTCACCCGAATGCTTTAGATGAGCCTGACTGATTGTACCAGGAGCTTTGACAAATATTTCGCCAAAAACTCCTGCTAGACTGTGAGGGGCGCTGCCGATACCAGATGTAATGGGTCTCATAGGCACATTTGGTTTGTGGGTCTTTGGTAAACCATAAAGTCTAGCTGACTTGGGGTTGGTAGGGATGAGGCGCAAGAGCTTTTTACCTTCTTCTGATTTCCTGAGTATACTGCGGGTCTTACTGAGAAAAGAATCTGTTTCTTTCCTCCATGCTGTTCGGGATGGAAACGTATGTGTTGGCGTCGCTCAATAAATCTTGCATCTTACTAACGTAGTCTGTACTGTTGAGGATGACCACTCCTCCTCCTTTGTCCGCTGTGGTGATGAGAATATCATTATTGGAAGCTAAGTGTTTGAGTGCCTGAATGTAGCGACGAGGAATGACTGGACGACTAGGTTCAGAAACTGCAGCTGCAATAAGTCCTTGTATGAAACCTTTGTTAAACTCAGAGTCACCGAAGAAATGGTTTTTGATCACTGTGTCTAACTCGCATTTAGGCTTCCGTATGCCAGTAGCAAACTTGAAACCTAAGCTGAGTGCTTCGGATTCTGTATCACTGAGAACATAAGAAGAAAGGTTATTGATGATGTCAGCTCTACAATATCTTTCCATTTGCTGTGTTGACAGAGAGAGGCAAGTTTTCTTGAGAGCCGTAGTTTCTGCTGTAGGTTGGCGGTGGTAACTTTGCTTAGGATGTGTTCGGCGGTGCGTCTGTCAGGAGTGGGAAGGGAAGTGAGAGCTAGGTGAGCACTATGGAAATAATCTTTGGAGCAAGCTGATAGATCTTCCTTGCACTCTCGTAGATAGTGGTAAGTAGCAGGAGAGAAGGATGTTTAGAATCCGTGAGATGGTGTGGAGTGGATCTAGGTGCGACCATTTCTTCTATGCAGTCTTGCAGAAAAGAGGAACGGTTCTTGAAGCTGTGTGCCTTCAGGAGGAGAGAAAGGTAGTCTCTGTATAAAACGTCCATCACTAGTACTGTGTCTTGACAATGAGGAAATGGTATGGTGATACGACAAGATGTGGAAAAGACACTATGTACAGTTCAGGACATTTATTAAAGGAAACGTTTCGCCATGAGTGGCTTCTGCAGTCCTAATACAGAGAAAACTAAGAAAACACACATATATATAGTGGTGGGAGTCAGGTGAGGTGAAGTGTGGGTAGAGGTGGTAATAGTAGTAGTAGTAGTAATGGAACTAAGGAGGTGAGGTTAGAGAGGGACCTGCTGGCATCAAGTAACACCAGTTCCCAGGATGGGTAATATCCTCTTGTTTAGTAATTTTGAAATACTGTAACTACCGGATTTTTGCTTTATAGTGTTACTGACAGAAATTAGTGCAGCTTCAATGCATTTTCTCCGTCTTAAGTCGTCTTCTTTAATAACTAGTTTAGCTTCATTGAATTTCATGAGGTGTCCAACATCGTCTCTATGGTAGGTAAGACACATAGGCAACAGTTAGGCAACTTTATTCCGAAACGTTTCGCCTACACAGTAGGCTTCTTCAGTTGAATACAGAAAGTAGGCAGGAACAGTACTGTTCCTGCTCTTCTCCAGACTGAGGGACTGACCACATCAAAACTTTAAGGGTGATGGACTGATTACATCGTCTTCAAGTATCTTCTGCTTCTATCAACTTTTCTCTACTCGACTGAAGAAGCCTACTGTGTAGGCGAAACGTTTCAAAATAAAGATACCTAACTGTTGCATATGTGTCTTACCTAACAATCTGTCGGTATTTTATACCATTTTAATGTTCAGTACTGTTCCTGCCTACTTTCTGTATTCGACTGAAGAAGCCTACTGTGTAGGCGAAACGTTTCGGAATAAAGTTGCCTAACTGTTGCCTATGTGTCTTACCTACCAACCTGTCGGTATTGTATACCATTTTGATGTTCATCGTCTCTATGTTGAACACATGCGTTTTTGCGGTCATCATTTCTGCAAGCATTTTTGTATATGTAGGGGAAACAGCCAGAACTCTGGACATTAGAATAGCAGAACACAAAAATGCTTGCAGAAATGATGACCGCAAAAACGCATGTGTTCAACATAGAGACGATTGTTGGACACCTCATGAAATTCAATGAAGCTAAACTAGTTATTAAAGAAGACGACTTAAGACGGAGAAAAAATGCATGAGCTGCCACTAATTTCTGTCAGTAACACTATAAAGCAAAAATCGGTAGTTACAGTATTTCAAAATTACTAAACAAGAGGATATTACCCATCCTGGGAACTGGTGTTACTTGATGCCAGCAGGTCCCTCTCTAACCTCACCTCCTTAGTTCCATTACTACTACTACTACTATTACCACCTCCTACCACACTTCACCTCACCTGACTCCCACCACATATATATGTGTGTTTTCTTAGTTTTTCTGTATTAGGACTGAAGAAGCCACTCGTGGCGAAAACGTTTTCCTTTAATAAATGTCCTGAACTGTACATAAGTGTCTTTTTCACACATCATGTCGGTATCACCATACCATTTCCTCATTGTCAAGACACAGTACTTGTGATGGACGTTTTACAGAGACTACCTTTCTCTCCTCCTGAAGGCACACAGCTTCAAGAACCGTTCCTCTTTTCTGCAAGACTGCATAGAAGAAATGGTCGCACCTAGATCCACTCCCACCATCTCACGGATTCTAAACATCCTTCTCTCCTGCTATTTACCACATATCTACGAGAGTGCAAGGAAGATCTATCAGCTTGCTCCAAAGATTATTTCCATAGTGCTCACCTAGCTCTCACTTCCCTTCCCACTCCTGACAGACGCACCGCCCGAACACATCCTAAGCAAAGTTACCACCGCCAACCTACAGCAGAAACTACGGCTCTCAAGAAAACTTGCCTCTCTCTGTCAACACAGCAAATGGAAAGATATTGGTAGAGCTGACATCATCAATAACCTTTCTTCTTATATTCTCAGTGATACAGAATCCGAAGCACTCAGCTTAGGTCTCAAGTTTGCTACTGGCATACGGAAGCCTAAATGCGAGTTAGACACAGTGATCAAAAACCATTTCTTCGGTGACTCTGAGTTTAACAAAGGTTTCATACAAGGACTTATTGCAGCTGCAGTTTCTGAACCTAGTCGTCCAGTCATTCCTCGTCGCTACATCCAGGCACTCAAAACACTTAGCTTCCAATAATGATATTCTCATCACCACAGCGGACAAAGGAGGAGGAGTGGTCATCCTCAACAGTACAGACTACGTTAGTAAGATGCAAGATTTATTGAACGACGCCAACACATACGTTCCATCACCCGAACATGCATGGAGGAAAAGAAACAGATTTCTTTTCTCAGTAAGACCCGCAGTATACTCAGGAAATCAGAAGAAGGTAAAAAGCTCTTGCGCCTCATCCCTACCAACCCCAAGTCAGCTAGACTTTATGGTTTATCAAAGACCCACAAACCAAATGTGCCTATGAGACCCATTACATCTGGTATCGGCAGCGCCCATCACAGTCTAGCAGGAGTTTTGGCGAAATATTTGTCAAAGCTCCTGGGTACAATCAGTCAGGCTCATCTAAAGCATTCGGGTGACCTCCTTAACGTATCAGGGATCTCGACATGAGTGATAAGAAGCTTGCAAGTTTTGACGTGACTGCCTTATTCACAATGTCCCAGTTGATCAAGCCATTGATCTTCTTCGCAGGGTGATTAAAGATGATACAGAGTTACCTGTACCCCGCAAGTTTTGTGAGCCTTGTCGAACTTTGTGTTCGTTATAACTGTTTTAGGTTCGAGGACAAGAAGTACAAACAACTCTTCGGACTAGCCATGGGATCCCCCCTTAGTGCAGTTCTTGCCAATTTATATATGGGGACCTGGAATCAAGAAGGATCCTCAATAACATCCCTCGTTCAGTTACTTGGATGCGGTACGTAGATGATATTTTGGTCATTGTACCAAAAATCTTGACGTACAGGGCATCCTCAACACCATCAACAATCTGGAACCTACTATTAAATTTACTCTAGAGGAGGAGAAGGACAACCAGTTACCTTTTCTCGACGTTCTCTTACGCACAGGGGAAAGCAAACTTTCTTTAAAGTCTACCAGAAGCCTACCTACAAGAATGATCTTCTACATTTCTTCTCTCACCATGTAAAGTAAAAGGACACAAGTGCGACTAATGTGACATTTATTGTGGCAACGTTTCGCTCTCCAGGAGCTTTATCAAGCCATTACAAACAATACATGGACACAGAGGGTATATAAAGGCTCAGAGTGAGGTGAATACTAGTGAGGTACCATTTCGATGTTCACTAGTGGTAGTAGTAGTAGTAGTAGTAGTGGTAGTGACAAAAGTAATACAATATGGTAGAACAATTAATTCGTACATGAGTAAAAGGATATAAAAGCTATTACTTGGGTAACATAAAAATAGGTTGGACAAATATAAACTGGAATGAGGCAGGTTGTTTCAGTGTTCACTCTCTGTGCTTTGTGTAGTATAACAGGAGAGACTATGTGATGCAGGGTTTACTGTTTTCAGGAGGATTCTTGCTAAGACTTCGGAGATGGTGAAGCTGCCGTTGTTTTGTTTAATTGTATTCGAAACAGCGATCAGTGCTGATTCAAGGCACTTGCGTGTGCGGAAATTAGTTTCTTTTATCACTAATTGGGCGTCTCTGAATTTCATAAGATGATTGTGGAATTTCGGTGTTGTACACAGGCGTTGTTTAAGTTGTCGTTCCTACATGCGTATATGTGTTCATTGAGGCGGGTGTCGAGGTTTCTTGCTGTTTCACCTACGTAGATCTTGTCACAGCCTCCACAGGGTATAGTGTAAACTCCTGCATTGACTGGTTCGTGGTGCTTGGGTTTTGTCTGGTTAGATCCTTTATTGAAGTGGTAGAAGCGATGGCGACTCTGGTGTTAGCTTGTGAAAGTACTTTTGAGACGTTTAGTGCAACCTGGCTGTTGGGAAGAATTATAACTTTGTTGGGAGCGGTGTTGATGCGTGGAGAATTGATGATCTGAAGAGCTCTTTTCTTGCAGTCTTTGATGAAAAAAGAAGGAAATTGTAACTCAGTGAATGTTTGGTGAATGTAAGTACATTCCTCGTCAAGAAACTCAGGACTACAAATTCGGTATGCTCTTAGGAAAAACCCGATGATGATGCCTCTTTTGGTCTTGGTATCTTGACTGGAATAGAAGTGTGTGAGATCATTTTTATTGGTGGGGTCCGATAAACTTGAAATCTTAGGTTGTTGTCTACTTTGTGAATGAGGACGTCGAGGTAAGGTAGCTTGTCATTGGACTCTATCTTCTAGTGTAAACTGAATCGCTGGTTCAACTGCGTTGAGCCTTGCCTGAAGATCCCGTACATCAAAACGTTTTGGAGTTATTACGAGGACATCGTCCACGTAACGTAACCAAGTGACGCTTGAAGGATGATGTTGGCGAAGTGTTCGGACTCTAGGTGTTCCATGTATAAGTTGGCTAGGACGGCACTTATTGGGGACCCCATTCCCATGCCGTAGGTTTGTTTGTAGAGCTTGTTATTGAAGGAAAAAACAGTTGAAGTTAACACAGAGTTCAATCAATCGTCAACAAAATCTCCGGGAGGTAAAGGAAGATTAAGGTCTGGTTGACTTTACGTCGTAGAACCTCGATGGCTTTTTTGGTAGGTACTTTTGTGAAGAGGGAAGTCACATCCAAACTGCATAGTTTCTTGTTACGGATGGAGAGGTTACGGATGCGGTTGAGAAGGTCGCCTGAGTGTTTAAGATGGCGGGGCTGATGGTCCCCAGAAGGCAGGAAAGATGTTTGGCAAGAACTCCGGCTAGTTTGTGTGGAGCACTGCCTATTCCTGACGTGATTGGTCTGAGAGGAATATTGTGTTTATTGGGTCTTGGGTAACCATACATGTGTGCTGGTTTAGGGTTGCTCGGTAACAAGTACAGAAGTTTCTTCCCTTCTCTAGTGCGTTTGAGTATTTGTCTGGTTTTGTATAGAAAGTCTTTGGTGGAGCGTCCCCACTGTTGAGTGCTGATGGGTTCGTATGTAGATTGATCATTCAAAAGGTCCATCATTTTAGTGTTGTAGTCACTGGTGTTGAGTATGACGACTCCACCTCCTTTGTCGGCGGTGGTGACGATAATGTTGGGGTCGTTGGCGAGGTCCTTAAGGGCAGTGATGTATCTTCTAGGAAGATTAGAAGAAGAAGGTTCACATAAAGCTGCAGTGGAAGAAGGCCCTGTATATAACCCTTCTGGAAGTTGCTGTCCACTGTGTCTATGGTTCCTGGTAACAAGATTGAGTTGATAGTTAGGTTTGCGTATGTTGGTGGTAAATTTGAGTCCCAGACTCAGTGCTTGTTTCTCGTAGTCGGTTAAGGTGCGTGGACGATAAGTTGTTTATCAGGGATTCGCGTCCCATTTCCTTCCATCGACTGTTAGTGCAGAGGTACTGAAGTTTGCGATTGAGTTTGATCTTCTGTTGGAGGTTAGCTGTGGTGACTGTGCTGAGAATATGCTCAGCAGTGTGTTGGTCAATCTGAAGATTGGCCCTCATATTCCTTGCAGTTTCAAAGGTTTCCTTAGCGATGTTAGAAAGTTCTTCGGCACATTCAGTTAAGTAAGCTTGGGTAGCTGGAGAGAAGGGGTGCTTGGAGTTGGAGAGTTGTGCAGGAGTAGACTTAGGGATCACCTTCTCTGCCAGGCAATCTTGTAGGAAGTTGTGTCTGTTGCGATAGCTGTGAGTACCTACCAAAAAAGCCATCGAGGTTCTACGACGTAAAGTCAACCAGGACCTTAATCTTCCTTTACCTCCCGGAGATTTTGTTGACTTGATTGAACTCTGTGTTAACTTCAACTGTTTTTCCTTCAATAACAAGCTCTACAAACAAACCTACGGCATGGGAATGGGGTCCCCAATAAGTGCCGTCCTAGCCAACTTATACATGGAACACCTAGAGTCCGAACACTTCGCCAACATCATCCTTTCAAGCGTCACTTGGTTACGTTACGTGGACGATGTCCTCGTAATAACTCCAAAACGTTTTGATGTACGGGATCTTCAGGCAAGGCTCAACGCAGTTGAACCAGCGATTCAGTTTACACTAGAAGAAGAGTCCAATGACAAGCTACCTTTCCTCGACGTCCCTCATTCACAAAGTAGACAACAACCTAAGATTTCAAGTTTATCGGAACCCACCAATAAAAATGATCTCACACACTTCTATTCAGTCAAGATACCAAGACCAAAAGAGGCATCATCATCGGGTTTTTCCTAAGAGCATACCGAATTTGTGTCCTGAGTTTCTTGACGAGGAATGTACTTACATTCACCAAACATTCACTGAGTTACAATTTCCTTCTTTTTTCATCAAAGACTGCAAGAAAAGAGCTCTTCAGATCATCAATTCTCCACGCATCAACACCGCTCCCAACAAAGTTATAATTCTTCCCAACAGCCAGGTTGCACTAAACGTCTCAAAAGTACTTTCACAAGCTAACACCAGAGTCGCCATCGCTTCTACCACTTCAATAAAGGATCTAACCAGGACAAAACCCAAGCACCACGAACCAGTCAATGCAGGAGTTTACACTATACCCTGTGGAGGCTGTGACAAGATCTACGTAGGTGAAACAGCAAGAAACCTCGACACCCGTGGTGACGTGTACTTAGCTCAGTGGTGACGTGTACTTAGCACTGTGAAGACCTGTTTGTGTGCTCTTGAGTGGTGACCTGTACTTTGAGTGCTGACCTGTACTTAACTCTGTGAAGAAGTGTCTTGTTTGCTCCCGTGGACTGAACCAAGATGCCCTCCATCGAGCAACTTTACCAGCAACTTAAGGAAGAATTGAGGGCAGCGAAGATGGAGATACGGCGACTGACCGAAGAAAAACAAGAGATTCGTAGTAGTCCCCTGTTTCGAGTCCTCAGGTCAAGATAGGGATTCGTGGTCAGTGGCTGGACAGCAGGGACGACGAAGTTGGACGATCAAGAAGATGAATGGAAAGCCAGAAACGATGAAGAAGAAAGAGACTGCTGTGGAAACTCCCGTGGAAACCTCCAACGCATTCTCGTGCTACCCGACGAATGTGAGTCTACTACTGGGATCGTCACGACGAACGACAACAAGGAAGGTAAGAATGTTGTTGTTGTTGGGGATACCCAGGTTAGATACTGGATAGGGCATTTGCTTGAAGGACAGGGAGGAGAAAAAGGGATGTTTTCCCTGGGGTGGGATGGGGACATTTTTAGCCGGTTGACAACATCATGAACGGTAATGGGTTCAATCCATTATTTGCCTCAGTGCTGGAGGCAATGATGTAGGAAAGGGGTTTTAGAAGTGAGGTTTATTTAGAAAGTTAGGACGTATAAAATTGATTGGGGAAGAAGGGGGGGCGCCTGTTTTGGTGGCATTTTCCAAAAAGAGGTGTTGGAAATGAATGGTTGTCCAGGCAAGGTTTTATTGTTGACGGATAAACTGAAGGATAATGCAGTACCATTCATTGCAACTGGGACAATTTAGGCAAAATGACATGTAGCCGGGATGGGGTTCATTTCCAGGGCGGTGGGGGGTTTTTTGTAATCATTTGAGGGGGTTGTTAGGATTTAAAAGGATTAGTTAGAGGTAGGGGTTTTTTTGCAGGAAAACTTAAAGTCGGGGGTGTAATATGAGTACTAGGAAAAATGTAATGGGGAAAAATGGGTGGATATTGGGAAAACCCCAGTGGCCTAATTGAAAAGGACATAATGGGTTTAGTGGAATAATAGAAAAAAGCGGGAAGGGTAAAGAGGAGGAGGGTCATTAAAAGTTTATTACAAAATAGTCGCAGTGCTGGAATAAGATGGGCGAGTTGAGATAGTTGTATGCAGTAAATAATGTATTTGCCTTTACTGGACGGGGGTTTATTCAAAAATGGGGACATCCCTGCGAATGTCCATTCGGGTTTTTAAATTTGTTCCAAGTGATGAAGTATGGGGAAGGGGGGTGGGGTGGCTTGTATGCCCGAGATCGCTAAAACGGATAAAAACGGTTTTAAAGTCTAAAGTAAACATACGAGTCTTTTTGGGATAAAATTTTCGGGGCATGAAAAATTAAATTTTAGGTGTGATATAGTCCCCCAATTTTAATGGGCCCAAGGGGACTACTTTGGGGGGAAAATTGTTGGGGGCCACAAGGCACGATAATGTAGTAATTCTAGGAGACTTTAACTTTAGTATTGATTGGAATTTCTTGAGGGGGAATTTAAAATCATAGTTTCTTGAAGTAGTTCGGATTGTTTTTAAGCGTTTGTGAAAGAATAAAAGGGGAAATAACTGCTTGACTTATTTCGGGCAAAAAATGAATCCCTTTTTTAAATTTAGAATTTTAAAGGGAATGGTGTGCGACCGCAAATCAATTACATTTAGAATTAAAGGGAAAGTTGTAGTAGGGATAACTCGAAACGCCCCTTTTTTCGTTAGCGATTACGTGGGTTAGAGAACACTTATATCTGTTGACTGGGGTACGAAGAGACTATAATATGACAGTTTTCAAACCCCAATACTGTGCTAAAAAGAACGTTTATCCCTTATAAGGAAATTAGATAAAATAAAAAATGCCCCAAATGGATGAATTAGGCTAAAATATCTATGGGGGCTTAAGAAGGAATTTTAGGCGTATAAAAAGAGGCGGGGTCTTTATAAATCAGTTATTGACATTAAGAGGGGAATTAAAAAAAAGGGGTAAGAAAAGTAAAAGGGATTGAAATTAAGTTGCTAGGGGTTCTAAAATAAACCCAAAAGTTTTTTAGGGATATAGAACAAAAATCAGAGATAAGATAGGGCCCCTTAAAATAAAATATGGGCATTCACTGACAAAGAGAAGAATGTGCTCGATTTTAAATTTAAAAATTTTTCTCGGTTTTTACACGGAGACATAATAATTTCCCGGGAATTAATTTTTATGTGGATCAGAAGAAGATAAAATTAAAATCACAGTCATATGAAAAGGTTGTGAAGAGTAGACCGATGAAGCAAAAAAGTCACCGGGTCCCGATGGGTTTTTTAAGGGTTTTTAAAAGGGAAAGCAAAAAGGAGTCTGTGAACCATTAACTAAAATTTTTAAATTTTTCTTCAAATGTGTAGTGCTGATTGTGGAAGATGGCTAAAGTAATTCCTATTTTAAAAAGGGGACAAGTCGTTACCCCAAATTAAGCCCAAAAAAGCTGACCCCAATTTTAGGCAATTTCTAGAGTCAAATGCGAGATTATAAAAAGCCATCTCGATAAGCATGCTTGATTTAAGATTCTCAGCATGGTTACAAAAGGCGGTTTGTTAATAATTTATTTTTAAATTTTTTCAGTAAAGCTTTTTAGGTGTTGACCACGATAAAGAATTTGATATTGTTTATTAGATTTTAGTAAAGGGATTTGTAGGTTCCGCACCAAAAAACTATTTAAGAAAGTAGCAGCTCATGGAAATTTGGGGGGGGGTTTTCTCGTGGATCGAGCATGGCTCCAGAAGGGAAACAGGAGTGCCCTAAATGGGGTTAAAACCGAGTGGGGATCAGTAAAAAAGTGGCGTTCCAAGGGATCAGTCTTGGGCCCCTTGTTGTTTTAAAATTTATCAAAGATTTGATGAAGGGAAATTGCTGTGTTGAGAAATTCGCCGGTGCACGAAGATGGTAGGATATTTACAAACGTAGTGTTAGGGAATTTTGGAGGATTTAGACAAATCTACTCTTGGTCAGAAAAGTGGAGGCAGTTCAAAGTGGTAAAGCAAGGTTTTTGAAGCTCGGGAGTGTCTATAAAACCCCAGCATTATAAGTTAAATAATGTAGAACTTAGCCATACAGATTGCGAAAAAAAACTTGGGGGTTATGGTAAGCGAAAACCTTAAACCAAGACAGCAATGTGGAAAAAAAAACTTTTTGTACGTTCAGGGCTTTATTAAAGGAAAAGTTTGCCACGAGGGCTTCTTGTCCAAAACAGAGAAAACTAAAAAAAACACATTTATAGTGGTGGGGTCAGGGAGGGAAGCGTGGGTAGAGGTGGTAATAGTGTAGTGTGTAATTGAATAAGGGGTGAGGTTAGAGAGGGGCCTGGCATCAAGTAACACCAGTTCCCGGATGGGTAAAATCCTTTGTTAGAATTTTTTAAAACGTAACTCCCGGGTTTTTGTTTATAGTGTTAAAGAAGAAATTAGTGCAGCTTTAATGCATTTTCTCCCTTTAATTTGTCTTTTTTAATAAATAGTTTGTTCATTGAATTTATGAGGTGTCCAAAATGTCTCTAGTTGAAAACCCTGGTTTTTGCGGTCTCATTTCTGCAAGATTTTTGTGTTCTGCTATTTAATTCCAGAGTTTGGCTGTTTCCCCACATATACTTTTCAAACCCCCCCCTGGTTGTGTGACAAAGTATAGTAGGGGGGGAAAAAGCCCCGAAACTTGGACATTAGAATAGCAGAACCAAAAATGCTTGCGAATGTGACGCAAAAAAACCCTGTGTTCAAATAGAGCGATGTTGGACACCTTGAAATTCAATGAAGCTAAATAGTTTTAAAGAAAGACACTTAAGACGGAGAAAATGCATTTGAAGCTGCACTTAAAATTTTTGTCTAACACTTAAAGCAAAAATCGGTTTGTTACGTATTTAAAATTAAAGCAAGAGGAATTACCATCCCGGGAATGGTGTTTTCTTATGCTGCGGTCCCTCTCTAACCTCACCCCCTTAGTTCAATTACTATATACTATATTACACCTTACCACGTTACCTCACCTGATCCCCCATATATATATGTGTGTTTTCTTGTTTTCTCTGTTTAGGACTGAAGAAGCCCTCGTGGGAAACGTTTCCTTTAAAAAAAGTCTGAACTGTACATAAGTGTCTTTTTCCACATTCTTGTCGGTATCACCATACCATTTCCTCAAGACAGCAATGCCTAAGCGTACGTAATAAGGCAAATAGTTTACGGGGGATTTATATCAAGAAGTGTAAGCAACAGAAGTCCAGAGGTCCATACTGGGAGCTTTATACATCATTAGTAAGGCCTCACCTAGATTATGCAGCTCAATTCTGGTCTCCATATTACAGAATGGACATAAATTCGTTAGAAAACAATCAGCGTAGGATGACTAAATTAATACATAGCATTAGAAATCTTCCTTATGAAGAAAGATTGAAGACTCTTAAGTTACATTCACTTGTTAGACGAAGAATGAGGGGAGACCTGATCGAAGTGTATAAGTGGAAGATAGGTATTAATAAAGGGGATATTAACAAGGTCTTGAGGATATTTTCTCCAAGAGAGAACCCCCAGTAATGGATTTTAAAATTTGATAAATTTAGATTTAGAAAGGACATAGGAAGTATTGGTTTGGAATTGGGTAGTTGATGAGTGGAAAAAAGTCTACCCAGTTGGGTTATTGAGGCTAGGACTTTGGGTGGGTTTTAAATTTAGGTTGGATAAGTACATGAGTGGGAGGGGTTGGATTTGAGTGGGACTTGCACATCGGAGCTTGTTTCTTTGGGGGGCATTGAAAATTGGGTTGGGCAAATGTTTTGTTTTGTGGGATGAATTGTAAAGGACCTGCCTAGTATGGGCCAACAGGCCTGCTGCAGTGTTCCTCCTTTCTTATGTTCTTATGTTCTTATACGCATGTAGGAACGACAACTTAAACAACGCCTGTGTACAACACCGAAATTCCACCAATCATCTTATGAAATTCAGAGACGCCAATTAGTGATAAAAGAAACTAATTTCCGCACACGCAAGTGCCTTGAATCAGCACTGATCGCTGTTTCGAATACAATTAACAAAACAACGGCAGCTTCACCATCTCCGAAGTCTTAGAAAGAATCCTCCTGGAAAACCCAGTAAACCCTGCTTACTAGTCTCTCCTGTAACAAACCAAATGCACAGGGGAGTAAACACTGAACAACACTGCCTCATTCACGTTTATATTGTCCAACCTATTTTTATGTTTACCCAAGTAATAGCTTTTATTACCTTTTACTCATTACGAATTAATTGCTCTACCATATTGTATTACTTTTGTCATACACTACTACAAACTTACTACTACTATACTACCACTAGTGAACATCAAAATGGAAACCTCACTAGTATTCACCTCACTCTGAGCCTTTATATACCCTCTGTGTCCATGTTTTTCTTTGTAATAGCTTAATTAAACCTCCTCGAGAGCGGGAAAAGTTGCCAAAAATAAATGTCACATTAGTCGCACTTGTGTCCTTTTACTTTACATATTGTCGGTAATTCTACCAACTTTATTACATTCTCTCACCATGACACAAAACAACGGCAGCTTCACCATCTCCGAAGTCTTACAAGAAATCCTCCTGAAAAAGTAAACCGCCTACTAGTTCTCTGTTATACTCACAAAAACACAAGAAGGGGAACACTGAAAAAAACCCCGCCCCATT
This sequence comes from Cherax quadricarinatus, assembly GCF_026875155.1. Lineage (NCBI taxonomy): Eukaryota > Metazoa > Arthropoda > Malacostraca > Decapoda > Parastacidae > Cherax > Cherax quadricarinatus. The sequence goes on from NC_069441.1 coordinate 34,475,888, forward strand.
CCAGTTTATATTTGTCCAACCTATTTTTATGTTACCCAATAAAAGTTTTATATCCTTTTACTATGTACGAATTAATTTTCTCTACCCTATTGTATTACTTTTTTCCTACCCAAACTACTAAACTACCTACTAACCCCCTAGTGAACTTTGAAAAGGCACCCTCATAGTATTCACTCACTCTGACCTTTATATACCTTTCCCCCTTTTCCATGTTTGTTTTAAAAAAAGGGTTTTAAAGCTCCTGGAAGCGAACGTTGCCACAATAAAAGTCACTTTGTCGCACTTTTGGCCTTTTATTTACTATTGCGGTAATTTTTACCAATTTATTTAAATTTTCTCCCCATGACACAAAAACTAAAAGAGGGGGGGTTATTTGGGTTCTTTTTGGAAAACCTACAGAATTTTCCCTCCGCAGTTCCTCGAAAAAGAATTACATCTCAAACCTTTTTGTTAAAATT
>NC_069441.1:34476845-34512664 GCF_026875155.1 Cherax quadricarinatus
TTGTCAGGTGGCAGTGCTGTCAAGGTGGACAGTTTTGTCAGGGCGGACAGTGTTGTCAGGGAGGACAGTGTTGTCAGGGTGGACAGTGTTGTCAGGGAGGACAGTGTTGTCAGGGTGGACAGTGTTGTCAGGGAGGACAGTGTTGTCGGGGTGGACAGTGTTGTCAGGGAGGACAGTGTTGTCAGGGTGGACAGTGCTGCCCGGGGCGGACAGTGTTGTCAGGGTGGACAGTGTTGTCAGGGAGGACAGTGTTGACGGGGTGGACAGTGTTGTCAGGGAGGACAGTTTTTGTCAGGGTGGACAGGTGTCAGGCGGACAATGTTGTCAGGGTGGACAGTGTTGTCATGAAGGACAGTTTTTCAGGGTGGACAGTGTTGTCAGGGACGACAGTGTTGTCAGGGAGGACAATGTTGTCGGGGTTTGGACTGTGTTGTTCAGGAAAGGACAATGTTGTCATCGAGGAAAATGTTGTCAGGGACAGTGTTGTCAGGGGACAGTGTTATCATGGAGGACAATGTTGTCAGCGTGGACAGTGTTGTCAGGGTGTACAGTGGTTGTTGTAGACAGCCTGTACTGTCTGCACAGACAGCCCATGCTGTTTGCCAGCTTAGTTCATATTTCGCGCTATGCTGGGCTGCCACCTGGCCTTCCCACTTCAGTATGCCCAGACTTGCCTCGCTCTCACTCACACAGCGCCTGGCATCAAGACACAAGTACTCCCAGCCCCTCTCTCGTGGGCATGGCCCTGCACGGGCCATGGGCACAAACACACAAGCCGTGTAACCCACCACTACTTAACAATAAAGTAAGAAGTCTACAAAGAAGTTTATCATTTATCCACCGCTCTACAGCCTACCAAACAACCCCGTTATAAATGGTGACAGCGGTGCTTGCAGCAGTTGTGTTTGCCTGGAGAGAAGGAGGAAGAGGTATGAAGTCATCTTCATTTCCCATCACCCCTACACAAAGCATCCCTCTCAACCGAGTTATCCTGATGTCGTGTCTGCACGTTTGAGCATCCAGACACGGGTACAAGCAGGATCCAGCCGAAATTTGCCGAAATTCTCCGAGAATTGTAATTGACCCCACGCTACAGCGTCCCACGCTACAGTGTCCCACGCTGTTTCTCAAGTCACGTGTTCAGCGCACTTGTATGTTGCTGTTGTTGTTCAGCTCAGCACAGCTGTTTCAGCAAGCCATAGTTGATTTTTTGTGGTGATTTCTGCGTCCAGTGTGAGCTTCTCCACGTGTTTGTGGGTGGAGGAGGAGGAGGAATGGCCAGATGCCCGCCCTGCCATACACACGCACGCTCCTCGCCACCAGCCTACCATACACCACTCACCACTGCCCACTCCCTCTGCTGTGTTTTCTGCTGTTTTTCGTATGAATTCATTGCCAGTGCTGTGTATCCGAGTGCCCGAGGCCACTCGAAGCTACGGATCGACACCACGTTGGGTGTGGCCGATGTCACGTAGACCTACAAAGCCACGTGAGTTACCAGATATCCCAGGCCACATGCTGTCTGCTGCCCGCATCACATCGACGTCACCCACGATGCTGCCCGACTTCATGACGTCACGATGTCTGCTGACGTCACCTCACGATGTCTGCCTGACGTCACCTCGAGATGCCTGCTGACGTCACCTCACGATGTCTGCTGACGTCACCTCACAAATGTCTGCTGACGTCACCTCACGATGTCTGCCGACTCACCTCGAGATGTTTTGCTGTCGTCTCAGTCCTGCTGACGTCACCTCGCGACATCACCCCTGACATCACTTTGATGTCACCATCGAGTTTTTCAGTAATTATTTCAGTATTGTCGAGAAGAATGAGAGAAATATATGTCATGTGTTAATTCCTCTTAGTCAGTGTTCTCACATTTTAGTATACCTGGAGTTTACCTGGAGAGAGTTTCGGGGGTCAACGCCCCAGCGGCCCGGTCTGTGACCAGGCCTCCTGGTGGATCAGCGCCTGATCAACCGGGGCTGGTTGCGCTGGCTGCACGCAAACCACGTACGAGCCACAGCCCGGCTGATCAGGAATGACTTTAGGTGCTTGTCCATGCCAGCTGAAGATTTCCAGGGGTCTGTTGGTAATCCCCCTTATGTGTGCTGGGAGGCAGTTGAACAGTCCCCGGGCCCCTGACACTTATTGGGATGGTCTCTTAACGTGCTAGTGACACCCCCGCTTTTCATTGGGGGATGGTGCATCGTCCTGCCAAGTTTTTTTGCTTTCGTAGTGAGTGATTTTTTGTGTGCAAGTTCGGTAAAATGCTTAGTGTCAGTTTGTGCACAGAAAAGCATCATTTTGCTAGTTTAAGCCATGTTGTTACCGTATGTAAAAGCGGTGTGTTTGTAAAGTTCCCGTGTGTCCAGTGAGGTCTGAGCCAGCCAGACCTGAGTAGCACCACTGTGTTAAGTCACCCGCCTGACTGATTTTCTCAGCCCCGAGCGTATGAGCCCCCTTGTACAGAAAGCTTTTATGCTCGTCGCTCGTGTTTTTTCTGCAGAATCGTACCTGCTAAAGATTCCCATCGAGATTTGTTTCACTTCACCTCCAGACCGTCAAGTGCAGTTATATGTAGAGAAACAAGTCTGGGGACGCTTAGACTAACCTTGCTATAACTCCAACTGTCGAGAGATGATACTCGTCAAGCCGCAGCCAGCCCTGTCGGCAGGCGCTGTGTCAGCCTCGTGTCACAAGCTTCAGTGAGCAGCCTGCACAAAGAAGATGTCACTTTGACTGCTAGCTCTCTCACTGCAGTCTGGTGTATGATGTTACGACTCCCAGATGTTTCGCCCAGTCGTCTCTGCCAAAGACTCGCTCCACAACTCGCTCCACGCTCGCCGGCAGTGACAGCCCAGCGACAGTACCAGTCGAGAAGTGTCCTCCTGAGTCGCTTGCCAGAAGTCCTGCCCCGTTGCCCAGTTTTTTTCGACGCCTCACTCGAGGCACCCGCATGTCGTGCCCCAGGTGAGTGAAAACCCGCAGCGACTCCTACGATGTCTGCTTCACCGTTTCCGAGACCGTACCCCGTTACGTCACAGCTCAGCCGCAGCGATGTCTCCTTGTTGCAGTATCTGTCCAGACGCAGGAAGGGGGTGCAGTGATGCCCATCGACGCTCACTGCCTATGACCACGATGTTAGCACACCCCCCATGTTTTTTTCTTCCCTCCCTGTAGGAAGTTTTTTTTTTCCATGTCCATATGTAAATATGTTTTTATTTTGTGTTCTGTGCCCTGTTTCCTACGAGAGAAAAGACCGAGTTTCTTTACTACCAGTATTGTCGCGTCGGGACGACGCGCGGTAGGTGGCCGAGCGTATGTAGACAGCCTGTACTGTCTGCACAGACAGCCCATGCTGTCTGCCAGCTTAGTTCATATTTCGCGCTATGCTGGTGCTGCCACCCCAGGCCTTCCCACTTCAGTATGCCCAGACTTGCCTCGCTTCCCCACTCCACACAGCGGCCTGGGATCAAGACACAAGTACTCCCAGCTCTCTCTCGTGGGCATGGCCCTGCCCGGGCCCCTGGGCACAACACACAAGCCTGTGTAACCCACCACTACTTAACAAAAACAAAGAAGCCTCCGAAGACTTATCATTTACACCCCGCTACCCCGAATACCAAATAAGCCCGTTATATTGTCAGGGAGGGCAATGTTGTCAGGGTGGACAGTGTTGTCCCGTGTGGACAGTTTTGTCAGGGTGGACAGTGTTGTCAGTGACGACAGTGTTGTCAGGGAGGACAATATTGTCAGGGTGGACAGTGTTGTCAGGGAGGACAGTTTTTTCAGGGTGGACAGTGTTGTCAGGGACGACAGCGTTGTCAGGGAGGACAATGTTGTCAGGGTGGACAGTGTTGTCATGGAGGACAATGTTGTCAGGGAGGACAATGTTGTCAGGGTGGACAGTATTGTCAGGGAGGACAGTGTTGTCATGGAGGACAGTGTTGTCAGGGTAGACAGTGTTGTCAGGGTGGACAGTGTTTTTCAGGGAGGACAGTGTTGTCAGAGAAAAGTGTTGTCAGGGTGGTCAAATGTTGTAGGGGGACAGATTAAACACCAACAACGATATTAACACCATCACAGTGTTTACTCCAACAACGATGTTATCACCAGCAACGATATTAACACCATCAACAGTGTTATAACTCCAACAAAAAAACGCATATTAACAACCAACAACGATATTAACACCATCAACAGTGTTAACACCACAACGATGTTTAAACACCAACAACAATATAAACTCCATCAACATAAGATAACTCCAACAACGAAGTTTAAACTCCACAACGATGTTAACACCACCACGATGTTAACTCACAACGAGTTAACTCCCAACAACGATATTACCACAATCAACATAGTTAACACCAACAATGATATTTAACACCATCAACAGTGTTTAACTCCACCAACGATTGTTAACACCAATAAACGATGTTAACACCAACAACGATATTAACCTTCCATCAACAATGTAACTCCAACACGATGTTAACTCCAACAACGATGATTACACCACAACGATGTTACACCAACAAAGATGTTAACACCAACATCGATATTAACACCATCAACAATGTTAACACCAACAACGATATAACACCATTAACAGTGATTAACTCCAAAAACGATGTTAAACACCAACAACGATATTAACAACCATCAATATAGATAACTCCAACAACGATGTTAACACCAACAACGATATTAACACCATCAACAGTGTTAACACCAACGACGATGTTAACACCACAACGACTTAACACCATCAACCAGTATAAATCCATCAACGATGTTAACAACACCAACAACGATATTAACACCGTCCAACAGTGTTAACTCCAACAACCGATGTTAACCACCAACAACGATATTAACACCAACACAGTGTTAACTCCAACACCGAAGTAACACAACAACGATATTCACCCATCCATAGTGTTAACTTGACAAACCACGATGTTAACCACCACCTACGATATTAACACAACAACAGTGTTTAACCTCCAACAACGATGGTAACACCAACAACGATATTGAACAACCATCAACAAGTGTTAACACACGCAACAACGATGTTAACAACCAACACGATATCACTCCAACAACAATGTTAATTCCAACAACGATGGTTAACTCCACCAACGATGTTAACCACCAACAAAACGATGTAAACTCCAACAACGATTGTTTAACTCCAACAACGATATTAACACCATCAACAATGTAACCACCAACAAAGAATTAATCCATTAACCGTGTAAACTCCTACAACGATGTACACCAAACAACGATATAAACACCATCAATAGTGTAACTCCAACAACGATGTTAATACCAACAACGATATTAACAACCATCACAGTGGTAACTCAGGACGATGTTAACAACACCACAACGAATATTAACACCATTAACAGGTTAACTCCAACAACGGTGTTTTAACACCACTCGGCAACGATATTAACACAACAACAAGTTAACTACCAACAACAATTTAAACAACCAACAACGATATTAACACCACAACAGTGTTAACTCCAACAAAGATGTTAACACCCAACAACGATAAACACCATCAACAGTGTTAACTCCAACAATGGGACGATGATTAACACCATAACGACGTTCACACCAACAACGATATTAACACCAACAACAGTGTTAACTCCAACAACGATGTTAACAACCAGCAACGGAAATTAACACCATCAACAGTGATAACTCCAACAACGATGTTAACACCAACAACATATTAACACCATCTACAGTGTTAACTCCCAAACGATGTTAACACAACAACGATATTAACACCGATCAACAGTGTTTACTCCAACAACGAAGTAACACCAACAACGAATTAACACCATCAACCGTGTTAACTCCAACAACGAAGTTTAACACCAACACCGAATTAACACCATCCGTGCAGTGTGAAACACCAACCAAACGATAGTTAATCCAACAACGATATTAACTCCATCACTGTTAACTCCACCAGACGATGTTAACACCTACAATCGATAATTAACACCATCAACAGTGATAACACCAACAACGATGTTAACACCAACAACGAATATTAACTCCATCACAATGTGTAACTCCAACAACCGATGTATAACTCCAACAACTGACTTAACACCAACACCGATAAAAACATTGTTAACTCCAACAACCAATGTTAACTCCAACAACGATATTAACAACCATCAACATGTTAACACGAACAAAGATATATCACAACACCATTAAACAGTGTTAACTCCAGACAACGAAGTTACACCAACAACGATATTAAAACCATACAACAGAGTTATCCTCCAACACGATGTTTTAACACCAACAACGATATTAACACCATCATCAGTGTTAACTCCACCAAGGATGTTAACACCAACAACGATATAAACACATCAACAGTGTTAACTCCAACACGATTTAACACCAGCAACGATATTAACACCTCAACAGTGTTAACTTCCCAACAAGGAATTAACACCAACAACGAAATTTAACAAACCATCAACAGTGTTAACACCAACCACGATGTTAACACCAACAACAAATTAACTCCATCACAATGTTAACTCCAACACCCGATGATACTCCAACACGCTGTTAACACCAACAACGATGTTAACCTCCAACAACGAATGTTAACTCCACCTCCAACAACGATATTAACACCATCAACAATAGTAAACACCAACAATGAATACCACCATCAACAGTGTAAACCTCCAACAACGATTTAACACCAATAAGAATGTTAACCACCAACAACGCTATTTAACCTCCATCAACATAGTTAACTCCAACAACGATGTTAACTCCAACAACCGATGTTTACACTAACAACGATGTTTAACACCAACAACGATGTTAACAACCAACATTCGATATTAACACCATCAACACTGTTAACACCAACAACGATATTAACACCATTAACAGTGTTAACTCCAAAAACGAGTTAACAAACCCACAACGAATATTAACACCATCAATATGTTAACCCAACAACGATGTTAACACCAACAACGATATTAACACCATCAACAGAGTTTAACCTCCAACGACGATGTTAACACAACAACGATATTAACACCATCAACAGTGTTAAATCCAACAACGATGTTAACTCCAACAACATATCTAACACCGCAACAGCGTTAACACCACAAACGAGATGTTAACACCATAACAACGATAAATAACACCATTCAACAGTGTTAACTCCAACAACGATGTTACACCAACAACGATATAACACCATCCATATGTATTAAAACTGCAACAACGATGTTAACACCAACAACGATAATAAACACCATCAACAGTGTTAACTCAAACAACGTGGTAACACCAACAACGATATTAAAAACCATCAACATTGATAAACACCAACCACGGATGTTAACACCAACAACAACGATATAACTCCATCAACAATTGTTAATTCCAACAACGATGTTAACCCAACAACGATGTTACACCAACAACGAGTATAACCTCCACACAACGATGTTAACCACCAACAAACGAAATATAACACCACAACAAAGGTTACCACCAACAAAGATATTCACACCATTAACATTTAACGATAGTGTTCCCACAACGCTGAACACTACAAATAACCACAAAGGGACACCGATATTAACACCATCATATGTTAACTCCAACAACGATGATTAATACAACAACGAAATTAATCACCATCAACAGTGTAACTCCAAGGACAAATGTTACACAAACAACGATATTAACCCATCAACAGTGTTAACTCCAACAACGATGTTAACACCAACAACATATTAACACAACAACAGTGTTAACTCCAACAACGATGTTAACACCAACAACCGATATAACACCATCAACAGTGGTTTAACCTCCACAACAACGATGTTAACACCAACCAACGATATTAACACCATCAACATGTTAACTCCAACAACGTGTTAACACCAATAAACGAATTAACAACCAACAACGAAATTCACGTCCATCAGCAATGTTAAACTCCAACAACCGATGATAACTCCAACCGATGTTAAACACCAACGCAACAACGATGTATTAACTCCGAACCTTGTATTTTAACACCAACAACGCTATTAACGCCATCAACAATGTTAACAACAAACAACGATATAACACCATTACAGTGTTAACTCCAACAACCGATGTGAACACCAACAACGATATAAACACATCAATAAGTGTTAACTCCACAACGATGTTAACTCCAACAACGAATTTTTAACACCAACAAACGAAGTTAACTCAACAACCGATGTTAACTCCAACAACCATATTAAACACCATCAACAATGATAACACAACCAAAATATTAACCCAATAACAGTGTTAACTCCAACAACGATGGTTAAACACCAACAAACGATATTAACACACCCTCCAACAGTGTCTAACATCCAATCAACGAATGTTAACACCAACAACGAAATAAACACCATCAACAGTGTTTAACGTTCCAACAAAACGATGTTAAACACTCCAACAACGATAAATAACACCATCAACAGCGTAACTCCAACAACATGTTAACACCAACAACGTATATAAACACCAACAACAGTGGTTAACTCCATCAACGATTTAACACCAACAACGATATTAACACCATCAACATGATAAACTCCAACAAAGAAGTAACACCTACAAACGATATTAACACCATCAACAGTGTAACACCAACAACGATGTTAACACCCAACAACGAATATTAACACCATCAACAATGTTAACTCCAACAAGATGTTAACTCCAACAACGATGATAATACCAACTAACGATGTAACCTCCAACAACGATGTTAACTCACAACAACGATATTAACACCAAACAAAGATATTTACACCATTAACAGTGTTAACTCCAACTAACGATGTTAGCACACCAACAACAATATTAACACCATCAAAAGTGTAACTCCAACACAACGAAGTTTGACCAAAACGATATTAACACATCAACAGTGTTAACTCCAACAACGATGTAACACCAACAACGATATTAACACATCAACATTTGGGGTATTTATTAACAATCCAACAACGATGAATTACGACCTACATACGATATTAACAACCATCAACAGTGGTTAACCACCAACAACGATGTAAACACCAACACCGAAATTAACTCCATCAACAATGTAAACTCCAACAACGATGTTAACTCCAACAACGATGTTAACACCAACAACGATGTTAACTCCAACAACGATGTTAACTCCAACAACGATATTAACACCATCAACAATGTTAACACCAACAAAGATATTAACACCATTAACAGTGTTAACTCCCACAACGATGTTAACAACCTAAACAAACGAAATTAAACAACCATCAATAGTGTTAACTCCAACAACGATGTTAATACCAACAACGATATTAACACCATCAACAGTGTTAACTCCAACGACGATGTTAACACCAACAACGATATTAACACCAACACCAGTGGTTAACTCCAACAACGATGTGTTAACACCAACAACGATATTAACACACACCCTCAACAGTGTTAACTTCCAACAACGATGTTAACACCTACAACGATAATAACACCATCAACAGTGTTTAACACCAACAACGATTATAACACCAACAACGATATTAACCCATCAACAATGGTTAACATCCAACAACGAAGTTCACACCAACAACGATGTTAATACCAACAAACGATGTTAACTCCAACAACGATGTTAACTCCAACAACGATTATTAACACCAACAAAGATATTAACACCATTAAACAGTGTTAACTCCAACAACCGATGTTAAACACCCAACAACAATATTAACACCATCAACAGTGTTTAACTCCAACAACGATGTTAGACCAACAACGATATTCACACCATACAACAGTGTTAACTCCAACAACATGTTAACACCAACAACGATATTAACACCATCAACAGTGTTAAACTCCACAACAAACACGAAGGTTATCACCTACAACGATATTAACACCATCAACGTGTTTAACACCAACAACGATTTAACCACGACACCAACAACGATATTAACTCCAACAACAATGTTAACTCCAACAACGAGATGTTTCTCCAACAACGATGTTAACACCAACACCGATGATTAACTCCAAAACAACGATGTTTATCTCCCAACAACGATATTAAACACATCATCAATGTTAACACCAAACAACGATATTTCACACCATTAACAGTGTTAACTCCAACAACGAGTTAACGACCAACGACGAATATTAAACACCACATAGAGTTAACTCCAACAACGATGTTAAACCAAAAACGATATAAACACATCAACAGTGATAACTCCAACGACGATGTTAACACCAACAACGATAATTAACACCATCAGCAGTGTTAACTCTCCAACAACGATGTTAACACCAACAACATTTAAACACAACAACAGAGTTAACTCCACAACGTGTTAACACCAACAACGAAATTAATCAACCTCCACCAGTGTTAACTCCAACAACGAAGTTAACATACCTACACCGATATTAACACCATCAACAGTGTTAACACCAACAACGATGTTTAACACCAACCCCCCACAAAAACGATATTAACCCAATCACAATGTTAACTCCAACAACGATGTTAACTCCCAACAACGATGTTAACACCAACAACGATGTTCACACCAACAACGGGAAGTTAACTTCTACTCCAACAACGATATAAACAACCAAAACCCACAACAATGTTTTAACACCAAACAAAAGATATTAAAACACCATTAAACAGTGGTTAACTCCAACAACGATGTTAACACCAACAACGATATTAACACCAGCAACATTGGTAAACTTCCCAACAACGATGTTAACACCAACACATATTACCACAAACCATCAACAGTGTTAACTCCAACAACGATGTTAATACACCAACAACGATCTTAACACCATCAACAGTGTTAACTCAACAACGATGTTAACACCACAAACGATATTAACACCATCAACAGTGTTAACTCCAACAACGATGTTAACCAAACAACGATATTAACACCATCAACAGTGTTAACACAACAACGATGTTAGCACCAACAACGTATTAACACCATCAACAATGTTAACTCCGACCAACCCGCATGTTAACTCCATCACGATGTTAACTCCAACAACGAATTAACACATCAAACAATTTTACACCACAAGATATTTACACCATTAACAGTGATAACTCCAACAACGAATGTTAACACCAACAACGATAATAACATATTCAATAGTGGTTAACTCAACAATGATGTTTTAATACCAACAACGATATTAACACCATCAACAGTTTAACACCAACGACGATGTTAACACCAACACCGACATTAACACCATCAACAGTGTTAACTCCAACACGATTTAACACACAACGATATTAACACAACACAGAGTTACTCCAACAACGATGTTTAACACCAAACGATATTAACACCATGAAAAATGTTAACACCAACAACGATGTTAACACCAACAACGATATAACACCAACAGCAATGTTAACTCCAACAACGATGTTAACTCCAACAACGATGTTAACACCAACAACGATGTTAACTCCAACATTGATGTTAACACCAACAACGATTATTAACGCCATCAACAATTTTACCCAACAACGATATTACACCAATAACAGTGGTTAACTCCACAAACGATGTTAACATCACAACGATATTAACACCATCAATAGTGTTAACTCCAACAACGATGTTTAACTCCAACAACGATGTATTAACCACAAACAAACGGGGTGTTAACACCCAACAACATGATAACTCCATCAACATTTTAACTCCAACAACGATGTTAACTCCAACAACGATGTTAACACCAACAACGATGTTAACTCCAACAACGATGTTAACTCCATCAACGATATTAACACCATCAACAATGTTAACACCAACACAGATATTAACACCATTAACAGTGGTAAACCCAACAACCGATGTTACACCAACAACAATAATTAACACCCATCCCCCAACAGTGTTAACTCCACACCGATGTTAACACCAACATCGATATTAACACCATCAACAGTGTTAACCCAACAACGATGTAACACCACAACGATAATAACACCACAACAGTGTTAACCTCACAACCAACGGATGTTACACCAACAACGATATTAACACCATCAACAGTGTTAACTCCAACAACGATGTATACACCAACAAACGTAAATTAACAACCATCAACAGTGTTAACACCAACAACGATGTTAACAACAACAACGATATTAACCCATCAACAATGTTAACTCCAACAACGATGTTAACTACCAAAAACGATGTAAACACCAACAACGATGTTTAACTACTACAACGAAAGTTAAACTCCACAACGCTCTTAACACCATCAACAATGTTTAAACACCACCAACGATAATAACACCATTAACAGTGTTAACTCCAACAACGTATGGATAACACCAACAACGATATTCACACCATCAATAGTGTTAACACTCCAACAACATGTTTAAACCAACAACGATATTAAACCATCAACAGTGTTAACTCCAACGGCATGTTAACACAACAACGTATTATCCATCACACAGTGTTAAACTCCAACACGATGTTAACAAACCAACAACGATTTTAACCCCAATCAACAGTGTTTAACTCCAATCAACGATTGTTAACACCTACAACGATATTACCATACACCATCAACAGTTTTAACTCCCAACAACGATGTTAACACCAACATCGATATTAACCCATCAACAGTGGTTAACTCCAACAAACGATGTTAAACACACACCAACAACGAATTAACAACCATCCACAGTGTAAAACTCCAACCACGATGTTAACACCAACAACGATATTTAACACCATCAACAGTGTTAAACTCCACCAACGATGTTTAACACCAAAACGATATTAACACCATCAACAGTGTTGAACACCAACAACAATGTTTAACACCAACAACGATATTAACTCCATCAACAATGTTAAACTCCAACAACGATTTAACTCCAACAACGATGTAACACCAACAAACGATGTTTTTTAACTCCACAACATTTTAAATATCCAACAACGATATTAACACCATCAACATAGTTAACACCAACCAAAGATTATTAACACCATTAAAGTGTTACTTCCAACAAACGATGTTAACACCCCAACGATAATAACACCATCAATAGTGTTAACTCCAAACAACGATGTAAAAACCAACACCGATATTAACACCAATCACCATTGTTTAACTCCAACGCGATGTTAACACCAACAACGATATTTATCACACATCAACTTTGTTAAAAACCAACAACGATGTAAACACCCAACAACGATATTAACACCATCAACAGTGTTTAACTCCAACAACGATGTAACACCTACAACGATATTAACACCTCAACCAGTGTTAACACCAACAACGATGATAACACCAACAAACGAATTTAACTCACATCAACCGCAATGTTTAACTCCACAACGATGTTTACTCACTCCAACAACGATTTAAAAACACCAACATCGAAGGGGGGGGGGGGGGGGGTGTTAAACTAACTCCAACACCGATGTTAACTCCAACAACGATAGTAAAATGCCCATCAACAATGTTAACACCAACAAAGATCTAACAACCATTAACAGGTTTAACTCCAACAACGATGTTAACACCAACAACGATTAACCCCCACCAACCACAGTGTTAACTCCAACAACGTGGTAACACCAACAACGATATTAACACCATCAACAAGTGTTAACAAACCAACGAAGATGTTTAACACCAACAACGATATTAACTCCATCAACAATGTTAACTCCAACAACTAATTAACTCCAACAACGATGTTAAACACCAACAACGATGTTAACCTCCCAACAACGATGTTTACCCCAACAACGAATATTACACCATCAACAAAGTAACACCAACAAGAGTAATAACACCATAACATGGTTAACTCCACCAACGATGTATACACAACAACGATATTAACACCATCAATAGTTGTTAACAACTCCAACAACGATGTTAATACCAACAAACGATATTAACAAACCATCAACAGTGTTACTCCATGACGATGTTAACACCAACACGAAATTAACCCCATCAACAGTGTTAACATCCCAACAACGATGTTAACAACCAACAACGAATATAACCACAACAACATGTTTAACTCCAACAACGATGTTAACACCAACAACGATATTAACACCATCAACAGTGTTAACTCCAACAACGATGGTTAACACCAACACCGTATTAACCACCATCAACATGAAACTCAACATAGTAAGATAGCTACGAGTTTTTAACACCCATAACGATGTTAACACCAACACGATATTAACTCCCATCAGCAAAGTTAACTCCAACAAAACGATGTTCCCTCCAACAACGATTAACATCCAACAACGTGTAACTCCAACAGTTGATGTTAACACCAACAACGATATTAACGCCACCAAAATGTTAACACCAACAACGATATTAACACCATTAACAGTGTAACACCCATCAACGATGGTTAACACCAACAACGAACTTAACACCATCAATAGTGTAACACCAACAACGATGTTTAACTCCCAACAACGATGTTAAACACCAACAAAACGATGTTAACCTTGAACCACGATGTTAACTCCATGAACCATAATTAACACCATCCACCAATGTTTAACACCAACAAAATATTAACACCATTAACAGTGTGTAACACCAACAACGATGTTAACACCACAACGATATTAACACCATCAACAGAGTATTAACTCCACAACGAAGTTAACACCAACAACGATTAACACCATCACAGTATTGTTAACATCCATCACCGATGTTTACAAGCTCAACGATATTAACACCATCACCATGTATTTAACACCAACAACGATTGTTAACCACCAACACACGATATTAACTCCCTCACCAATGTTAACTCCAACAACGATGTTTACTCCAACAACGATGTTAACAACCAACAACGATGTTAACACCAACAACGATGTAAACCCTCCAACAACGATATTAACAACCATCAACAATGTTAACACCAACAAAGATATATAACAACATTAACAGTGTTAACTCCGACAACGATTTTAACCACCACAACGATATTAACACCATCACATGTTAACTCCAACAACGTGGTACACCAACAACATCGTAACACCATCAACAGTGGTTAACACCGAAGACGATGTTAACAACCAACAACGATATAACCTCCATCAACAATGTTAACTCCAACAACGATGTTAACTCCAACAACGATGTTAACACCAACAACGATGTTAACTCCAACAACGATGTTTACTCCAACAACGATATTAACACCATCAACAATGTTACACCAACCAAAGATATTAACACCATTAACAGTGTTAACTCCAACAACGATAGTTACAACCAACAACGATATTAACACCATCAATAGTGAAAGCTCCAACAACGATGTTAAAACCAACAACGATATTAACACCATCAACGAGTGATTAACTCCAATGACGATGTTAACACAACAACTAAATCACACCAACAACAGAGTTAACTCCAACAACGATGTTAACACCAACAACGATATTAACACAACAACTGTGTTTAACTCCAACAACGATGTTAACACCAACAAACGATTTAAGACACCAGCAACAGTAGTTAACTTCCAACAACGATGTTAACACCAACAACGATTATTAACAACCAACAACATGTTAACCTCCAACAACGATTTAACACCATAACGAGTTAACACCAACAACGATATTAACCCAGCCGCAATGTTAACTCCAACAACGATGTTAACTCCCAACAACGATGTTACCACCAACAACGATGTTAACTCCAACAGTGAAAGTTTAAAAACACCAACAACATATTAACGCCATCAACAAAGTTAAACACCAACACCGATATAACAACAATTAACAGTGTAAACTCCAACAACGATGCTACACCAACAACGATATTAACACCATCCATAGTGTAAACGTCCAACAACGATGTTAACTCCAACAACGATGTTAACACCAACAACGATGTTTAACTGAACAACGATGTTATAACCGTCCAACACCATATTAAACACCATCAACAATGTTAACACCAACAAATATATTAACACCATAACAGAGTTAACTCCCAACAACGAAGTTACCACCAACAACGATATTAAACACCATCAACAGAGTTAACTCCAAACAACCGATGTTAACAAACAACGATATTAACACCATCAACAGTGTTAAACTCAAACTCCACCAAGAATGTTAACACCAACAACGATATTAACACCATCACCAGTGTTAACATGCCAACAACGATGTTAACACCAACAACGATATTAACACCATGCAACAGTGTTTTAAACTCAACAACGATGTTCACACACAAACCCCAAAACGATTTAACACCAACAACAGTGATAACCTCCAACAACGAAGTTAACACCTACACGATATATAACACCATCAACAGAGTTACACAACAAGATGTTAACACCAACATCGATATAAACACCAACAACAGTGTTTAACCTCCAACAACGATGTTAACACCAAACAACGATATTAACACCATCAACAGTAGTTCACTCCAACAACGATGTTAACACCAACAACGATATTAACACCATCAACAGTGTTAACTCCAACAACGATGTTAACACCAACAACGATATTAACACCATCAACAGTGTTAACACCAACAACGATGTTAAACACCAACACCGATATTAACTCCCATCACCAATGTTAATCCAAACAACGATTGTTAAACACCAAAAACGATGTAACACCAACAACGATGTTAACTCCAACAACGATGTTAACTCCAACAACGATATTAACACCATCAACAATGTTAACACCAACAAAGATATTAACACCATTAACAGTGTTAACACCAACCACGATGTTAACGACCAACAACGATATTAACACCATCACAGATGTTAACTCCAAACAACGAAGTTAATACCACCACCGAAAGTAACACCATCAACATGTTAACTCCAACGGCGATGTTAACACCAACAACGATATATCACCTATCAGCAGTGTTAACTCCAACAACGAGTTAACAACCAACAACGATATAACACATCAACAGAGTTAACTCCAACAACGATTGTTAACACCTACACCGATAATAACAACCATCAACAGTGTAAACTCCACAACGGATGTTTAACACCACCCTCGATAGTAACACCATCCAACATGATAACTCCAACCAACGATGTTACACCAACAACCGATATTAACACCATCAACAGTGTTACTCCAAACAACGATGTTAAACACCAACAACTATATTAACACCATCAACAAGTGGTAACTCCAACAACGAAATGTTGAACACCAACAACGAAATAAACCCCATCAAACAGTGTTAACACCAACAACGATGTTACCCCCGAACAACGTTTTAACTCCATCAACACTGTTAACTCCAACAACGATGTTAACTCCAACCACGATGTTAACACCAACAACGATTTAACCAAACTCCAACAACGGATGTTAAATCCAACAACTGATAATAACAACCCTCAACAATGTTAACACGCCACCAACAAGATTTAACCCAATAACAGTGTTAACCACCAACAACGATGTTAACACCAACAACGATATTAACCACCATCTAATAGTGGATATACTCGCAACAACGAGTTAAATACCAACAACGAAATTAACACCTCATCAACCAAGTTATTAAACTCCAACGGCGATGTTAACACCAACAACCGATATTAACACACATCACTTTGTAACTCCAACAAACATGTTACCAAGACACCAACAACGATATTAACACCACCAACATTGTAAACACCAACAACGATGTTAACACCTACAACTATTATTAACACCATCACCAGTGTTAACCCCAACAACGATGTTAGAACACCAACCAACATATTAACTCCCATCCACAATGTTAACTCAACAACGATGTTTACCCAACAACGATGTTAACACCAAACACCGAAGTTGACTCCCAACAACGATGTTTAAACTCCAAAAAACAACGATATGAACACCATCAACAAGTTAACCGCCAACAAAGATATAACACCATTAACAGTGTTAACTCCAACAACGATGTTAACACCACCAACGAAATTAACCAACCATCACAGTGTAACTCCCCAACAAACGATAGGTACACGAACACGATATTAACACCATCAACAGTGTAAACACCAACGACGATGTTAACACCAACAACATATTAAACTCCATCACCAATGATAACTCCACAAGGTGTTAACTCCAACACGATTTTAACACCAACAACGAATGTAAACCTCCAACAACGAGTTTACTCCAACAACGATATTAACACCATCAACAATGTTTAACACAACAAAGATATTAACACCCATTAAAGAGTTAACCCCAACAACGATGTTACACACCAACAACGATATTAACACCATCAATAGTGTTAACTCCAACAACGAAGTTATACCATACAAAGATATTAAACCCCATCAACATTGTTAACTCCAATGAGATGTTACCACCAACAACGATATTAACACCATCAACAGTGTTAACTTCACTCCCACACGATGTTAACACCAACAAACTGAATAAAACACAACAACAGTGTTTAACTCCACCACCAACGAAATTAACTACACAACAACGATATTAACACCAATCAACAGTGTTAACTTCAACAACGAAGTTAAACACCCGCCAAACGATATTAACACCATCAACAGTGTTAAGGACCTCCAACCACGATGTTAACACCAAAAACGATGTTAACACCACAACGATATTAACTCCATCAGCAATGTTAACTCCAACAACGATGTTAACTCCAACAACGATGTTAACACCAACAACGATGTTAACTCCAACATTGATGTTAACACCAACAACGATATTAACGCCATCAACAATGTTAACACCAACAACGATATTAACACCATTAACAGTGTTAACTCCAACAACGATATAACACCAAACACGAATTTAACAACCATCAATAGTGTTAAACTCCAACAACGATGTTAACTCCAACAACGATGTTAACACCAACAACGATGTTAACTTGAACAACGATGTTAACTCCAACAACCATATTAACACCATCAACAATGTTAACACCAACAAATATATTAACACCATTAACAGTGTTAACTCCAACAACGATGTTAACACCAACAACGATATTAACACCATCAACAGTGTTAACTCCAACAACGATGTTAACACCAACAACGATATTAACACCATCAACAGTGTTAACTCCAACAACGATGTTAACACCAACAACGATATTAACACCATCAACAGTGTTAACCTCCAACAACGATGTTTAACACACCATACGATATTAACACCAACAACCGTGTAACTCCAACAACGAAGTTAACACCAACAACGATATAACACGCATCAACAGTGTATATCTGTTCCAACAACGTGTTAACACCTACAACGATAGTAACACCATCACAGTGTAACACCAAACAACGATGTTAACAACAACAACGATATTAACTCCACAACATGTTAACTCCAACAACGATGTTAACTCCACAACGATGTTAATACCAACCACGATGTTAACTCCAACAACGAAGTTAACTCCCCAACGATGTTAACACCTACAACGATATTAACACCATCAACAGTGTTAACCTCCAACAACGTGTTAACACCAACCAACAACGAAATTAACTCAACACCATCAACAATGTTAACTCCAACAACGATTTAACTCCAACAACGATGTTAACACCACCAAACGAAGTTTAACTTCCAACACGATGTTAACTCCAACAACGATATTAACACCATCACCAATGTTAACACCAACAAAGATATTAACCCATTAACAGTGTTAAAACTCCAACAACGATGTTAACACCCACCAACTATATAAACACCATCAATAGTGTTAACTCCAACAACGAATGTAAATACCAACAAACGATATTAACACCACAAACATGTTACTCCAACGACGATGTTCACACCACACAACGATAAAACAACCAAATCAGCATGTTAACTCCAACAACGATGTTAACACCACAAACGATTTTAACAACAACAACAGTGGTTAACTCCAACAACGATGTTAACACCAACAACCGGATATAACACCATCAACAGTGTTAACTAAACTCCAACAACGATGTTAACACCTACAACGATATTAACACCATCAACAGTGTTAACACCAACAACGATGTTAACACCAACAACGATATTAACTCCATCAACAATGTTTAACTCCTACAAACGAGCTGTTTACTCCAACAACGATGTTAACACCAACAACGATGTTAACTCCAACAACGATGTTAACTCCAACAACGATATTAACACCATCAACAACAACAAGGATTAAACACCAACAACGATATTAACACCATCACAGTGTTTACTCCAACAACGATGTTATCACCAGCAACGATATTAACACCATCAACAGTGTTATAACTCCAACAAAAAAACGCATATTAACAACCAACAACGATATTAACACCATCAACAGTGTTAACACCACAACGATGTTTAAACACCAACAACAATATAAACTCCATCAACATAAGATAACTCCAACAACGAAGTTTAAACTCCACAACGATGTTAACACCACCACGATGTTAACTCACAACGAGTTAACTCCCAACAACGATATTACCACAATCAACATAGTTAACACCAACAATGATATTTAACACCATCAACAGTGTTTAACTCCACCAACGATTGTTAACACCAATAAACGATGTTAACACCAACAACGATATTAACCTTCCATCAACAATGTAACTCCAACACGATGTTAACTCCAACAACGATGATTACACCACAACGATGTTACACCAACAAAGATGTTAACACCAACATCGATATTAACACCATCAACAATGTTAACACCAACAACGATATAACACCATTAACAGTGATTAACTCCAAAAACGATGTTAAACACCAACAACGATATTAACAACCATCAATATAGATAACTCCAACAACGATGTTAACACCAACAACGATATTAACACCATCAACAGTGTTAACACCAACGACGATGTTAACACCACAACGACTTAACACCATCAACCAGTATAAATCCATCAACGATGTTAACAACACCAACAACGATATTAACACCGTCCAACAGTGTTAACTCCAACAACCGATGTTAACCACCAACAACGATATTAACACCAACACAGTGTTAACTCCAACACCGAAGTAACACAACAACGATATTCACCCATCCATAGTGTTAACTTGACAAACCACGATGTTAACCACCACCTACGATATTAACACAACAACAGTGTTTAACCTCCAACAACGATGGTAACACCAACAACGATATTGAACAACCATCAACAAGTGTTAACACACGCAACAACGATGTTAACAACCAACACGATATCACTCCAACAACAATGTTAATTCCAACAACGATGGTTAACTCCACCAACGATGTTAACCACCAACAAAACGATGTAAACTCCAACAACGATTGTTTAACTCCAACAACGATATTAACACCATCAACAATGTAACCACCAACAAAGAATTAATCCATTAACCGTGTAAACTCCTACAACGATGTACACCAAACAACGATATAAACACCATCAATAGTGTAACTCCAACAACGATGTTAATACCAACAACGATATTAACAACCATCACAGTGGTAACTCAGGACGATGTTAACAACACCACAACGAATATTAACACCATTAACAGGTTAACTCCAACAACGGTGTTTTAACACCACTCGGCAACGATATTAACACAACAACAAGTTAACTACCAACAACAATTTAAACAACCAACAACGATATTAACACCACAACAGTGTTAACTCCAACAAAGATGTTAACACCCAACAACGATAAACACCATCAACAGTGTTAACTCCAACAATGGGACGATGATTAACACCATAACGACGTTCACACCAACAACGATATTAACACCAACAACAGTGTTAACTCCAACAACGATGTTAACAACCAGCAACGGAAATTAACACCATCAACAGTGATAACTCCAACAACGATGTTAACACCAACAACATATTAACACCATCTACAGTGTTAACTCCCAAACGATGTTAACACAACAACGATATTAACACCGATCAACAGTGTTTACTCCAACAACGAAGTAACACCAACAACGAATTAACACCATCAACCGTGTTAACTCCAACAACGAAGTTTAACACCAACACCGAATTAACACCATCCGTGCAGTGTGAAACACCAACCAAACGATAGTTAATCCAACAACGATATTAACTCCATCACTGTTAACTCCACCAGACGATGTTAACACCTACAATCGATAATTAACACCATCAACAGTGATAACACCAACAACGATGTTAACACCAACAACGAATATTAACTCCATCACAATGTGTAACTCCAACAACCGATGTATAACTCCAACAACTGACTTAACACCAACACCGATAAAAACATTGTTAACTCCAACAACCAATGTTAACTCCAACAACGATATTAACAACCATCAACATGTTAACACGAACAAAGATATATCACAACACCATTAAACAGTGTTAACTCCAGACAACGAAGTTACACCAACAACGATATTAAAACCATACAACAGAGTTATCCTCCAACACGATGTTTTAACACCAACAACGATATTAACACCATCATCAGTGTTAACTCCACCAAGGATGTTAACACCAACAACGATATAAACACATCAACAGTGTTAACTCCAACACGATTTAACACCAGCAACGATATTAACACCTCAACAGTGTTAACTTCCCAACAAGGAATTAACACCAACAACGAAATTTAACAAACCATCAACAGTGTTAACACCAACCACGATGTTAACACCAACAACAAATTAACTCCATCACAATGTTAACTCCAACACCCGATGATACTCCAACACGCTGTTAACACCAACAACGATGTTAACCTCCAACAACGAATGTTAACTCCACCTCCAACAACGATATTAACACCATCAACAATAGTAAACACCAACAATGAATACCACCATCAACAGTGTAAACCTCCAACAACGATTTAACACCAATAAGAATGTTAACCACCAACAACGCTATTTAACCTCCATCAACATAGTTAACTCCAACAACGATGTTAACTCCAACAACCGATGTTTACACTAACAACGATGTTTAACACCAACAACGATGTTAACAACCAACATTCGATATTAACACCATCAACACTGTTAACACCAACAACGATATTAACACCATTAACAGTGTTAACTCCAAAAACGAGTTAACAAACCCACAACGAATATTAACACCATCAATATGTTAACCCAACAACGATGTTAACACCAACAACGATATTAACACCATCAACAGAGTTTAACCTCCAACGACGATGTTAACACAACAACGATATTAACACCATCAACAGTGTTAAATCCAACAACGATGTTAACTCCAACAACATATCTAACACCGCAACAGCGTTAACACCACAAACGAGATGTTAACACCATAACAACGATAAATAACACCATTCAACAGTGTTAACTCCAACAACGATGTTACACCAACAACGATATAACACCATCCATATGTATTAAAACTGCAACAACGATGTTAACACCAACAACGATAATAAACACCATCAACAGTGTTAACTCAAACAACGTGGTAACACCAACAACGATATTAAAAACCATCAACATTGATAAACACCAACCACGGATGTTAACACCAACAACAACGATATAACTCCATCAACAATTGTTAATTCCAACAACGATGTTAACCCAACAACGATGTTACACCAACAACGAGTATAACCTCCACACAACGATGTTAACCACCAACAAACGAAATATAACACCACAACAAAGGTTACCACCAACAAAGATATTCACACCATTAACATTTAACGATAGTGTTCCCACAACGCTGAACACTACAAATAACCACAAAGGGACACCGATATTAACACCATCATATGTTAACTCCAACAACGATGATTAATACAACAACGAAATTAATCACCATCAACAGTGTAACTCCAAGGACAAATGTTACACAAACAACGATATTAACCCATCAACAGTGTTAACTCCAACAACGATGTTAACACCAACAACATATTAACACAACAACAGTGTTAACTCCAACAACGATGTTAACACCAACAACCGATATAACACCATCAACAGTGGTTTAACCTCCACAACAACGATGTTAACACCAACCAACGATATTAACACCATCAACATGTTAACTCCAACAACGTGTTAACACCAATAAACGAATTAACAACCAACAACGAAATTCACGTCCATCAGCAATGTTAAACTCCAACAACCGATGATAACTCCAACCGATGTTAAACACCAACGCAACAACGATGTATTAACTCCGAACCTTGTATTTTAACACCAACAACGCTATTAACGCCATCAACAATGTTAACAACAAACAACGATATAACACCATTACAGTGTTAACTCCAACAACCGATGTGAACACCAACAACGATATAAACACATCAATAAGTGTTAACTCCACAACGATGTTAACTCCAACAACGAATTTTTAACACCAACAAACGAAGTTAACTCAACAACCGATGTTAACTCCAACAACCATATTAAACACCATCAACAATGATAACACAACCAAAATATTAACCCAATAACAGTGTTAACTCCAACAACGATGGTTAAACACCAACAAACGATATTAACACACCCTCCAACAGTGTCTAACATCCAATCAACGAATGTTAACACCAACAACGAAATAAACACCATCAACAGTGTTTAACGTTCCAACAAAACGATGTTAAACACTCCAACAACGATAAATAACACCATCAACAGCGTAACTCCAACAACATGTTAACACCAACAACGTATATAAACACCAACAACAGTGGTTAACTCCATCAACGATTTAACACCAACAACGATATTAACACCATCAACATGATAAACTCCAACAAAGAAGTAACACCTACAAACGATATTAACACCATCAACAGTGTAACACCAACAACGATGTTAACACCCAACAACGAATATTAACACCATCAACAATGTTAACTCCAACAAGAT
Source organism: Cherax quadricarinatus (assembly GCF_026875155.1). NCBI lineage: Eukaryota > Metazoa > Arthropoda > Malacostraca > Decapoda > Parastacidae > Cherax > Cherax quadricarinatus. The sequence goes on from NC_069441.1 coordinate 34,502,024, forward strand.
GTTAACTCCAACAACGATGATAATACCAACTAACGATGTAACCTCCAACAACGATGTTAACTCACAACAACGATATTAACACCAAACAAAGATATTTACACCATTAACAGTGTTAACTCCAACTAACGATGTTAGCACACCAACAACAATATTAACACCATCAAAAGTGTAACTCCAACACAACGAAGTTTGACCAAAACGATATTAACACATCAACAGTGTTAACTCCAACAACGATGTAACACCAACAACGATATTAACACATCAACATTTGGGGTATTTATTAACAATCCAACAACGATGAATTACGACCTACATACGATATTAACAACCATCAACAGTGGTTAACCACCAACAACGATGTAAACACCAACACCGAAATTAACTCCATCAACAATGTAAACTCCAAACAACGAGTTTAACACCAACAACGATGTTAACACCAACAACGATGTTAACTCCAACAACGATGTAATAACTCCAACAACGATATTAACACCATCAACAATTGTAAACACCACAAAGATATTAACACCATTAACAGTGTTAACTCCCACAACGATGTTAACAACCTAAACAAACGAAATTAAACAACCATCAATAGTGTTAACTCCAACAACGATGTTAACACCAACAACGATATTAACACCATCAACAGTGTTAACTCCAACAACGATGTTAACACCAACAACGATATTAACACCAACACCAGTGGTTAACTCCAACAACGATGTGTTAACACCAACAACGATATTAACACACACCCTCAACAGTGTTAACTCCAACAACGATGTTAACACCTACAACGATATTAACACCATCAACAGTGTTTAACACCAACAACGATTATAACACCAACAACGATATTAACCCATCAACAATGGTTAACATCCAACAACGAAGTTCACACCAACAACGATGTTAATACCAACAACGATGTTAACTCCAACAACGATGTTAACTCCAACAACGATATTAACACCAACAAAGATATTAACACCATTAACAGTGTTAACTCCAACAACCGATGTTAAACACCCAACAACAATATTAACACCATCAACAGTGTTTAACTCCAACAACGATGTTAAGACCAACAACGATATTCACACCATACAACAGTGTTAACTCCAACAACATGTTAACACCAACAACGATATTAACACCATCAACAGTGTTAAACTCCACAACAAACACGAAGGTTATCACCTACAACGATATTAACACCATCAACGTGTTTAACACCAACAACGATTTAACCACGACACCAACAACGATATTAACTCCAACAACAATGTTAACTCCAACAACGAGATGTTTCTCCAACAACGATGTTAACACCAACACCGATGATTAACTCCAAAACAACGATGTTTATCTCCCAACAACGATATTAAACACATCATCAATGTTAACACCAAACAACGATATTTCACACCATTAACAGTGTTAACTCCAACAACGAGTTAACGACCAACGACGAATATTAAACACCACATAGAGTTAACTCCAACAACGATGTTAAACCAAAAACGATATAAACACATCAACAGTGATAACTCCAACGACGATGTTAACACCAACAACGATAATTAACACCATCAGCAGTGTTAACTCTCCAACAACGATGTTAACACCAACAACATTTAAACACAACAACAGAGTTAACTCCACAACGTGTTAACACCAACAACGAAATTAATCAACCTCCACCAGTGTTAACTCCAACAACGAAGTTAACATACCTACACCGATATTAACACCATCAACAGTGTTAACACCAACAACGATGTTTAACACCAACCCCCCACAAAAACGATATTAACCCAATCACAATGTTAACTCCAACAACGATGTTAACTCCCAACAACGATGTTAACACCAACAACGATGTTCACACCAACAACGGGAAGTTAACTTCTACTCCAACAACGATATAAACAACCAAAACCCACAACAATGTTTTAACACCAAACAAAAGATATTAAAACACCATTAAACAGTGGTTAACTCCAACAACGATGTTAACACCAACAACGATATTAACACCAGCAACATTGGTAAACTTCCCAACAACGATGTTAACACCAACACATATTACCACAAACCATCAACAGTGTTAACTCCAACAACGATGTTAATACACCAACAACGATCTTAACACCATCAACAGTGTTAACTCAACAACGATGTTAACACCACAAACGATATTAACACCATCAACAGTGTTAACTCCAACAACGATGTTAACCAAACAACGATATTAACACCATCAACAGTGTTAACACAACAACGATGTTAGCACCAACAACGTATTAACACCATCAACAATGTTAACTCCGACCAACCCGCATGTTAACTCCATCACGATGTTAACTCCAACAACGAATTAACACATCAAACAATTTTACACCACAAGATATTTACACCATTAACAGTGATAACTCCAACAACGAATGTTAACACCAACAACGATAATAACATATTCAATAGTGGTTAACTCAACAATGATGTTTTAATACCAACAACGATATTAACACCATCAACAGTTTAACACCAACGACGATGTTAACACCAACACCGACATTAACACCATCAACAGTGTTAACTCCAACACGATTTAACACACAACGATATTAACACAACACAGAGTTACTCCAACAACGATGTTTAACACCAAACGATATTAACACCATGAAAAATGTTAACACCAACAACGATGTTAACACCAACAACGATATAACACCAACACCATGTTAACTCCAACAACGAATGTTAACACCAACAACGATGTTAACACCAACACGAAGTTAACTCCAACATTGATGTTAACACCAACAACGATTATTAACGCCATCAACAATTTTACCCAACAACGATATTACACCAATAACAGTGGTTAACTCCACAAACGATGTTAACATCACAACGATATTAACACCATCAATAGTGTTAACTCCAACAACGATGTTTAACTCCAACAACGATGTATTAACCACAAACAAACGGGGTGTTAACACCCAACAACATGATAACTCCATCAACATTTTAACTCCAACAACGATGTTAACTCCAACAACGATGTTAACACCAACAACGATGTTAACTCCAACAACGATGTTAACTCCATCAACGATATTAACACCATCAACAATGTAAACACCAACACAGATATTAACACCATTAACAGTGGTAAACCCAACAACCGATGTTACACCAACAACAATAATTAACACCCATCCCCCAACAGTGTTAACTCCACACCGATGTTAACACCAACATCGATATTAACACCATCAACAGTGTTAACCCAACAACGATGTAACACCACAACGATAATAACACCACAACAGTGTTAACCTCACAACCAACGGATGTTACACCAACAACGATATTAACACCATCAACAGTGTTAACTCCAACAACGATGTATACACCAACAAACGTAAATTAACAACCATCAACAGTGTTAACACCAACAACGATGTTAACAACAACAACGATATTAACCCATCAACAATGTTAACTCCAACAACGATGTTAACTACCAAAAACGATGTAAACACCAACAACGATGTTTAACTACTACAACGAAAGTTAAACTCCACAACGCTCTTAACACCATCAACAATGTTTAAACACCACCAACGATAATAACACCATTAACAGTGTTAACTCCAACAACGTATGGATAACACCAACAACGATATTCACACCATCAATAGTGTTAACACTCCAACAACATGTTTAAACCAACAACGATATTAAACCATCAACAGTGTTAACTCCAACGGCATGTTAACACAACAACGTATTATCCATCACACAGTGTTAAACTCCAACACGATGTTAACAAACCAACAACGATTTTAACCCCAATCAACAGTGTTTAACTCCAATCAACGATTGTTAACACCTACAACGATATTACCATACACCATCAACAGTTTTAACTCCCAACAACGATGTTAACACCAACATCGATATTAACCCATCAACAGTGGTTAACTCCAACAAACGATGTTAAACACACACCAACAACGAATTAACAACCATCCACAGTGTAAAACTCCAACCACGATGTTAACACCAACAACGATATTTAACACCATCAACAGTGTTAAACTCCACCAACGATGTTTAACACCAAAACGATATTAACACCATCAACAGTGTTGAACACCAACAACAATGTTTAACACCAACAACGATATTAACTCCATCAACAATGTTAAACTCCAACAACGATTTAACTCCAACAACGATGTAACACCAACAAACGATGTTTTTTAACTCCACAACATTTTAAATATCCAACAACGATATTAACACCATCAACATAGTTAACACCAACCAAAGATTATTAACACCATTAAAGTGTTACTTCCAACAAACGATGTTAACACCCCAACGATAATAACACCATCAATAGTGTTAACTCCAAACAACGATGTAAAAACCAACACCGATATTAACACCAATCACCATTGTTTAACTCCAACGCGATGTTAACACCAACAACGATATTTATCACACATCAACTTTGTTAAAAACCAACAACGATGTAAACACCCAACAACGATATTAACACCATCAACAGTGTTTAACTCCAACAACGATGTAACACCTACAACGATATTAACACCTCAACCAGTGTTAACACCAACAACGATGATAACACCAACAAACGAATTTAACTCACATCAACCGCAATGTTTAACTCCACAACGATGTTTACTCACTCCAACAACGATTTAAAAACACCAACATCGAAGGGGGGGGGGGGGGGGGTGTTAAACTAACTCCAACACCGATGTTAACTCCAACAACGATAGTAAAATGCCCATCAACAATGTTAACACCAACAAAGATCTAACAACCATTAACAGGTTTAACTCCAACAACGATGTTAACACCAACAACGATTAACCCCCACCAACCACAGTGTTAACTCCAACAACGTGGTAACACCAACAACGATATTAACACCATCAACAAGTGTTAACAAACCAACGAAGATGTTTAACACCAACAACGATATTAACTCCATCAACAATGTTAACTCCAACAACTAATTAACTCCAACAACGATGTTAAACACCAACAACGATGTTAACCTCCCAACAACGATGTTTACCCCAACAACGAATATTACACCATCAACAAAGTAACACCAACAAGAGTAATAACACCATAACATGGTTAACTCCACCAACGATGTATACACAACAACGATATTAACACCATCAATAGTTGTTAACAACTCCAACAACGATGTTAATACCAACAAACGATATTAACAAACCATCAACAGTGTTACTCCATGACGATGTTAACACCAACACGAAATTAACCCCATCAACAGTGTTAACATCCCAACAACGATGTTAACAACCAACAACGAATATAACCACAACAACATGTTTAACTCCAACAACGATGTTAACACCAACAACGATATTAACACCATCAACAGTGTTAACTCCAACAACGATGGTTAACACCAACACCGTATTAACCACCATCAACATGAAACTCAACATAGTAAGATAGCTACGAGTTTTTAACACCCATAACGATGTTAACACCAACACGATATTAACTCCCATCAGCAAAGTTAACTCCAACAAAACGATGTTCCCTCCAACAACGATTAACATCCAACAACGTGTAACTCCAACAGTTGATGTTAACACCAACAACGATATTAACGCCACCAAAATGTTAACACCAACAACGATATTAACACCATTAACAGTGTAACACCCATCAACGATGGTTAACACCAACAACGAACTTAACACCATCAATAGTGTAACACCAACAACGATGTTTAACTCCCAACAACGATGTTAAACACCAACAAAACGATGTTAACCTTGAACCACGATGTTAACTCCATGAACCATAATTAACACCATCCACCAATGTTTAACACCAACAAAATATTAACACCATTAACAGTGTGTAACACCAACAACGATGTTAACACCACAACGATATTAACACCATCAACAGAGTATTAACTCCACAACGAAGTTAACACCAACAACGATTAACACCATCACAGTATTGTTAACATCCATCACCGATGTTTACAAGCTCAACGATATTAACACCATCACCATGTATTTAACACCAACAACGATTGTTAACCACCAACACACGATATTAACTCCCTCACCAATGTTAACTCCAACAACGATGTTTACTCCAACAACGATGTTAACAACCAACAACGATGTTAACACCAACAACGATGTAAACCCTCCAACAACGATATTAACAACCATCAACAATGTTAACACCAACAAAGATATATAACAACATTAACAGTGTTAACTCCGACAACGATTTTAACCACCACAACGATATTAACACCATCACATGTTAACTCCAACAACGTGGTACACCAACAACATCGTAACACCATCAACAGTGGTTAACACCGAAGACGATGTTAACAACCAACAACGATATAACCTCCATCAACAATGTTAACTCCACAACGATGTTACTCCAAACAACGATGTTAACACCAACAACGATGTTAAAAATCCAACAACGATGTTTACTCCAACAACGATATTAACACCATCAACAATGTTACACCAACCAAAGATATTAACACCATTAACAGTGTTAACTCCAACAACGATAGTTACAACCAACAACGATATTAACACCATCAATAGTGAAAGCTCCAACAACGATGTTAAAACCAACAACGATATTAACACCATCAACGAGTGATTAACTCCAATGACGATGTTAACACAACAACTAAATCACACCAACAACAGAGTTAACTCCAACAACGATGTTAACACCAACAACGATATTAACACAACAACTGTGTTTAACTCCAACAACGATGTTAACACCAACAAACGATTTAAGACACCAGCAACAGTAGTTAACTTCCAACAACGATGTTAACACCAACAACGATTATTAACAACCAACAACATGTTAACCTCCAACAACGATTTAACACCATAACGAGTTAACACCAACAACGATATTAACCCAGCCGCAATGTTAACCCCAACAACGATGTTAACTCCAAACAACGATGTTAACACCAACAACGATGTTAACCCAACAACGATGTTAACTCCACAACGAATTTAACCCATCAACAATGTTAACACCAAAAACGATATTAACCCCAATCACAGTGTTAACCCAACAACGATGTTAACACCAACAACGATATTAACACCCAACAGTGTTAACTCCAACAACGTGTTAACACCAACAACGATATTAACACCATCAAAGTGTTAACTCCAACAACGATGTTAACCCACCAACAAGATATTAACCCATCACAGTGTTAACCCCAACAACGATGTTAACACCAATAACGATGTTAACACCAACAACGATATTACCTCCACAACAATATTAACCCAAACAACAATGTTACCCCAACAAAGATTTAACACCAAAACATGTTAACTCCAACAACGATGTTAACCCCAACACGATTTAACCCAATCCAACAATGTAAACCAACAACGATTTAACACCATTAACAAAGTGTTAAACTTCCAACAACGATGTTAACACCAACAACGATATTAACACCATCAACTTGTTAACCCCAACAACGATGTTAACCCCAACAACGATTTAACCCAACAACGTGTTAACTCCAACAACAAATGTTAACTCCAAAAACCCATATTACACCATAAACCAATGTTACACCAAACAAAATATTTAACAACCATTAACAGTGTTAACTCCCAACGATGTTAACACCAACAACGATATTAACACCATCAACAGTGTTAACTCCAACAACGATGTTAACACCAACAACGATATTAACACCATCAACAGTGTTAACTCCAACAACGATGTTAACACCTACAACGATTTTAAACACCAAAACAGTGTTAACCCAACAACGATGTTAACACCAAAAACGATATTAACCCCCATCAACAATGTTAACTCCAACAACGATGTTACCCAAAAAACGATGTTAACACCAACAACCGATGTTAACTCCAACAACGATGTTAACTCCAAAACGATATTAACACATCAACAATGTTAACACCACAAGATATTAACAACACCATTAACATGTTAACTCCAACAACGGTTAACACCAACAACGATATTAACACCATCAACAGTTTTAAACCCAAAAACGATGTTAACACCAACACGATATTAACACAACAACAGTGTTAATTTCCAACAACGATGTTAACACCAAAAAACGATATTAAACACCAATGAAAAAATTAATTAACTCCAACAACGATGTTAACACCAACAACGATATTAACACCATCAACAGTTTTTAAACCCAACAACGATGTTAACTCCAACAACGATGTAACACCAACAACAGTTAATCCAACAGGATGTAACCCAACAACGATATTAACCCAAACAACAATGTTAACACCACCAACGATATTAACCCATTAACGGGTTTAACCCCCACAACAAATGTTAACACCAACAACGATTTTAACACCATCAAAGTGTTAACTCCAACAACGATGTTAACACCAACAACGATTTAAAAACCAAAAGTGTTAACTCCAACAACGTGTTAACCCAACAACCATATTAACACCATAAACCCAATGTTTAAACTCCAACAAATATTTAACAACCATTAAACATAAATTTTAAACACTCCAAAAAACGATTTAACACCAACAACGATATTAACACCATCAACAGTGTTAACTCCAACAACGATGTTAACACCAACAACGATATTAACACCATCAACGGGTTTTAACCCAAAAACGATGTTAACACCACAACGATATTAAACCAAAAAAATGTTAACCCAAACCAACGAGTTACACCAACAACGATTTAACCCATTTCAACAATGTTTAACCCTCCCAAACCCAACAATGTTAACCCAACAAGATTTTAACACCCAAACATGTTAACTCCAACAACGATGTTAACTCCAACAACGATATTAACACCATCAACAATGTTAACACCAACAAAGATATTAACACCATTAACAGTGTTAACTCCAACAACGATGTTAACACCAACAACGATATTAACACCATCAACAGGTAACTCCAACAACGATGTTAACACCAACAACGATATTAACACCATCAACAGTGTTAACTCCAACAACGATGTTAACACCAACAACGATATTAACACCATCAACAGTGTTAACACAACAACGATGTTAACACCAACAACGATATTAACTCCATCAACAATGTTAACTCTAACAACGATGTTAACTCCAACAACGATGTTAACACCAACAACGATGTTAACTCCAACAACGATGTTAACTCCAACAACGATATTAACACCATCAACAATGTTAACACCAACAAAGATATTAACACCATCAGCAGTGTTAACTCCAACAACGATGTTAACACCAACAACGATATTAACACCATCAACAGTGTTAACTCCAACAACGATGTTAACCCCAAACAACGATTATTAACACATAAACATGTTAACTCCAACAACGATGTTAACACCAACAATGATATTAACACCATCAACAGTGTTAACTCCAACAACGATGTTAACACCAATAACGATGTTAACACCAACAACGATATTACCTCCATCAACAATATTAACTCCAAACGGGGTTAACTCCAAAAAACGATGTTCCCCCCACGATTTTAAAACTAAAGTGTTAACACCAACACGATTTAAAACCCATAAACATGTTAAACCAACCGATTTAACACCTTTCAGTGTTAATCCAAAAACGTGTTAACACAACAACGAATTAACCCCCATAAATGGGTTTTTAACCCCCCAACAACGATGTTAACCAACAACGATTTAACCCCCAAACGTGTTAACCCAAACCGTTTAACCCCAACCCCAAACACCCCCAAAAGTTAACCCCAAAAACAAAAATATTACACCTTCGGGTTTTTAACTCCAAAAACGATGTTAACCAAAAAACGATTTTAAAACCCCATAACGTGTTAACCCAAAAAAACGTTTTTAAACCAACAAACGAATTAACACCATCACTGTTAAATCCAAAAACGATGTTCCCACCAAAACGATATTAAAAATCCCCCGTTTTTAACTCCAAAACGATGTTAACACCAACAACGATTTAAAACCTAACAGTGTTAACCCAAAAAACGTGTTAACCCCAAACAACGATATTAAAACCACACCATGAACCCCAAACAACGTTTTAACCCACAAACATTTAAAACAATAACCATGTTAAAAAAAAACAACGTTTTCCCACAACAAAAAAACTTAAAAAAACCCAACAGTGTTAACCCAACAACGAGAAACACCAAACGTTTAACCTCAAAAGGGTTAATCCCAAAAACATTTTAAAACCAAAACGATTTAACACCAAACAGTTTAACTCCAAACGATGTTAACCCAAAACACATTTTAAACCTCAAATTTTAAACCCCCAAAACCACCACCGATTTTAAAACCCCAAAACAGGTTAACTCCAACAACGATGTTAACCCAACAACAATAAAACCTCAACGTGTTCCCCAACAACGATGTTAAACCAAAACGTATAACACCACAACGTGTTACCCAACAAAGTTTTAAAACCCCCCAAAACGTTTAACAAACGCCCAAATCATCAATGTTAACTAAAAACCCCAAAAC
>NC_069441.1:34513164-34540562 GCF_026875155.1 Cherax quadricarinatus
TGCTTCAAACTCATCTCTACCGCAGTATATAAGCCACATCTCTGCCCTATTACTGCAACTTCCTACAAGAGTGTGGACGAACACATCGATTCCAGGTTGAGGGACTGATTACCTCAAACTTCTACTCTCCTTACCCATTTCTACTTTGTTTGGACTGATGAAGCACTGTGTGGCGAAACGTTCTTCAATAAAGATTTCCCATGTGTTGCATAGTGCATCATTCTTCAACTTGTCGAGTTTTCTAAACCATTATTCAAATCTGTACAGAACACTGCAACATCATGGGAATCTGGTACAAGACTTTAATGCTTGCCAAACTTTGGACCGACGGACCTTATTACACTAGTGGCAGGGCCCACTGTGATCTCACCTATCTGCTTAAACTCATCTCACCGCAGTATATTAAGGCCACCTATCTGGCCCTATGCTGCACTTTCCTTCAAGAGTGATGCATGAACACATCATTTCCAGGTTGTGGGACTGATTACCTCAAACTTTATCTCCTTACCCCATTTCTATTTGTATTGAACATTAAGTCAATATTAAGAACGAAGGAACACTGCAGAAGGCCCCTACTGGCCCTGGCGAGGCAGAGGTCCAAGTCTCCACCTGGCTTAGCCAATGCAACCAACCTAGTAGGTCAGGTCATACATTGACTTATGGGAGGAAACACGGCAACCGACTGTTTAGCACAAGTACCAGGTCTACTCACACCCAACCACATCTTACTCATGTATTTATCCTACCTATTTTTAAAGCTACACAAACGTTCTGTCCTCTATAACGGTACTGGGGTAGTTTGTTCCCATCATCCACACTCTAATTACCAAACCAGTACTCTTTCCTTATCCTTCTGGAATCTGAATTTTTTCAACTTCAAACCATTGCTGCGAGTCCTGTCTAGGCTAGATATTTTCAGCACAACTATTTACATCCCTTTATTTTTTCTGTCTGCATTTATAACCTCATCATTTCCCCTAATTATACGTCTTTCGAGAGAGTGCAGTTTCTGGGCAGTAGTCTATCCTCATTGGGAAGGTTTCTGATCATGGGATCATTCTTTGTCATCCTCCTTTGATACATTTTCCAAAGAAATTTATTCCATTCTGTAATACGGTGACCAAAAAAAACTGTGGCAGCATATCTAATGAGGCCTCTAACCAAGGATGTATAGAGTGATGAACAACATCGGGGCGCCTTTTTTTTATGCTTCTTGATTGAAGCCAAGGATTCTATTAGCTTTATTGCGGACACTTATGCATCTGTGGTTTGTTTAGTTTACTGCTACCAGAATCCTATAAATCCTTTTTGCATCCGTAATATTAAGTATTACATTATTTAGTTTATATGTGGCATGGTTATGTTCCTGTCCAACATTAGGAAGACCTTTGCATTTGTCTATTATTAAAACTGCAATCTGACCACTTCTCCGCACTGCTTCAGTTATTCAAAATCTTATTCCTGGAGTGCTCGAATGTCCTCGTACAGAATGAATTCGACGGCCTATTGTGGTGTAATCGGCTAAACTTGCCGATGTCGCTCTTTATGCCCTCATCTTTGTCGTTATGTAGATTGTGAACAGCAGGGGGGCCCCAACACTGACCAGGTGGAACACCGCTCAGTGACGCTTCCCACTCCTGTTTCTCCCATTTATGCAAACTCTCTGCTGCTATTTGTCAAACCATGCCTCTATCCAAGGAAAAAATTTCTCTCCTATTCCATGTGACTTTAATTGTCCTCACTTTGTCTTGATGTGGGACCCTTTCAAAAGCACTTACTGAAGTCCATATACCACAATATCATATTCACCATTAATTACTCTCTCAAATACCTAGTGAAAAAGTTAATAACTTCGTAAGGAGGGAAACGCCCCCTTTGTAAAACCATGCTGAGATTCGTTGATTAATTTATATTTTCAAGATGCTACGAACTGCCTCGGCAAATTTTATTGATTCCATTAAATTTTCCCACTTTGGAGGTTAGGCTTTTGGTCTATAGTTCGACGAAGTAAGGACCTGTCACTGTTTTGAAAAAATATAAAAATAAAAAAAATAGTATCACATTTGCCATTTACCAACTTATCTGGACCTTGCCAGTTTGTAGTTGATATGTGGAAAAATTAGCCAAAGGTGTGTGCTAAGCTCTCTTTACATGTCCTTTAGAACCCTTGCTTACTGTTCATCAGGGCTCTGGGATATTGTTTAGGGTTTTAATTTTTTATTTTGCCTAAGGACCTTGTCCACTTTGTTGACCCTAATAGTGCAGTTTTATTACGTCCTGTTCTACATAATTTTATCATTACTGGAATATCGCTGGTATCTCTCTGTGAAAAACTGAGAGGAAGTATGTGGTTAAAAATTATTACACAGTTCCTTTTCACTGTCAGTGAGCTGGACCGAGGAACTTTTTGAGTGGGTATCTTGTCCTTGATCTTATTCTGTATACCTGAAAAGAATCCTTTTGGGTTATGGCTTCGATTTTTTGCAACTTTAACCTCATAATCTCTTTTTGCTTTCTAATTCCCTTTTTTATTTCTCTCTTTAACTGAATATTCGATTTCTTAATTGCCCCTCTCCTCTTTTTTATTTGCCTCTATATATGTCTCTTTTGACCAATCAGATATTTTTATCTATTGTTCATCCATTTAGGGATCATTTTTGTTGATTGATTTCCCTTATTTGGAAACATAATTTGACTGAGCAGCTAGAACTATGCATGGGCAAGCATCTATCGGCAACCACACCACCTACTGACCCTTAGTCAGGTCATTCACTTCAGCCCACCTAAAGTAATTTTTCATGTCTATGAAATCAGCCAAGCGAAATAGGACGGAGACTTGATTGCCATTTTTAGGGGAATTCCATGATATTATTAAACTGAGTGATTTGTGTCACTCTCCCAAGCTCATATTAACTCAGAGATATTAATTAGTGTTTCCTTAATGGCAAGAACCATGTCATGGAGGTTTTTTCCCCTAGTTGGCTCTGTCACATAATGTTTTAAAAAGCAATATCTGGATCGTGTCAAGAAAGTCACCTGACTCTAAATTGCTGTCAATTTGCTCCAGTCAATCTGTCTATAGTTTGAAATCTCCATTAGGACAACATTTTCGTATGTAGATGCCTACGAATTTCGTCCCATTTGAATGTTTACTGGCACTCCCTATCAAGATTTGGGGCCTGTAAATCACACCAAAATTGTTTTTTTCTCGGCCTCGTGAAGCTGTAAACCAAACAGATTCAAGTGGCTGACGTTTAATTTATTATCTTGTCTAACACAACAATTTAAGTTCGTCTCTGACATACATCGGCTACTCCTACCACCTTTCCTGTTGACCCTGTCAGTTGGAATAATTTTATAGCCTTGTATGTGGACATTCAGTGGGGCATCTCTCTATCTTTCAGATTGACGCCAGGTCTCTGTTATAGCTATAATTCTATGTTTCCTGCACTTGCAATTAATCTTAGGCTCATCTATCTTATTTCTAACACTCCTGCTATTAGTATATGTAAACCTTATGGTTGTTAGTCCCTTGATGCCCTCTGCTGTCCCCCTTTGTTTGTGACTTTTCTATTGTCTTTATTTATTAACTTCATGCTGAAAGGCCACTGTTGTGGCGTAAAGTTTCTTCAATAAAGAATCCCATTGGTGTTGCTAAGTGCCTCACTTCTTTCAACTTGTCGGTTTTCTAAGAACCATTATCACAATACCCCCCCCCCCCCCCCCCCCCCCCCCGTCAGACACTGCAAACATCATGGAATTTTTTTTTTTCCCTTGGTACAAAGACTTCAACGCTTGCCAAACCTTTGGACGACGAACCTAATTTCACTTGTGGGCAGGTTCCTCTGTGATCTCACCTCATCCTGCTTCATACTCATTTCACCGCAGTATATAGGCCACCTTCTCTGGCCCTATGCTCGCACTTCCTACATGAGTGATGGACCTGAACACATTCGTTTCAGGTTGAAGGATGATTGACTCAAACTTCTACTCTCCTTACCCATTTCTACTTTGTATTGGACTGATGAAAGCCACTGTGTGGCGAAACGTTTCTTCAATAAAGTTTACCATGTGTTGCAATAGTGTCCTCAAATACTTATATTGTCGGTTTTCTAAACCCATTCCTCACATCTGTCAGTAGTTGCAAACATCATGGAATATTGGTACAAAAGACTTCAACGCTTGCCAACCTTTGGACGACGACCTACTTACACTAGGTGGAGGTCCCACTGTGATCTCACCTCATCCTGCCTTCAACTCATCTCACTGCAGTATATAAGCACCTTCTGGCCCATATTCTGCACTTCCTACAAGAGTGATGGAACCTGAACACATCGATTCCAGGTTGAGGGACTGATTCACTCTAACTTCTACTCTCCTTACCATTTCTCTTTGTATGGACGATGAAGCCACTGGTGGCGAAAATGTTTCTTCAATAAAGATTCCATGGTTGCTTAAGTGTCTCAATTTTTCATACTTGTATGTTTCTAACACCATTCGTTCACATCTGTCAGTCACTGCAACATATGGTAATCTTGGTACAAAGACTTCAACGCTTTGCCCAACCTTTGGACGAATGAACCTACTTACACTAGTGGCAGGTTCCCCTGTGATTACCTCATCCTGCTTAATATCTCTATTCAGTATATATGCACCTCTATGGCCCTATGCTGCACTTCCTACAAGAGTGATGGACTGAACAAATCGTTTCCAGTTGAAGGACTGATTACCTTCAAACTTCTACTCTCCTACCATTTATCTTTGTATGGGACTGAATGAAGCTCTGTGTGGCGAACCGTAAAGGTGTCTTCCAATAATGATTACCATCTGTTGCATATGTGTTCTCAAGTCTTCACTTGTCGGTTTTTCTAAAACCATTCATCACAATCTGTCAGACACTGCAACATCATGGAATCTTGTGCTAAGACTTTAAACGCTTGCCAAACCTTTGGGACGACGACCCTACTTGCACTAGTGGCAGGTCCCACTGTTGATCTCCACTTTATCCTGCTTCAACTTTATTCACTGCAGTATATAAGACCACCTCTCTGGCCCTATGGTGCACTTCCTACAAGAATTGATGGTACTGAACACATCGGATTCCAGGTTGAGGGGGACTGATTACCTCAAATGTCTTACTTTCCTTACCCATTTCTACTTTGTATTGGACTGATGAAGCCTCTGTTGGCGATAGTTTCTTCAATAAAGATTCCCATTTGTTGCACAAGTCGTTCAATTCTTCAACTTGTCGGTTTCTAAACATTCATACATTTGTCATACACTGCATCATCATGGAATCCTTGGTACAAAGACTTCAACGCTTGCCCAATACCTTTGGACGATCGACTTATCGACACTAGTGGCAGGTCCACTGTTGATCTCACCTCATCCTGCTTCAACTTATTCCCGCAGTATATAAGCCACCTCTCTGGCACTATGCTGCTTCCTACAGGAGTGATGGATGAAACAATCGATTCCCAAGGGGGTTGAGGGTACTGATTACCTCATACTTCTACTCTCCTTACCCATTTCACTTTGTTTTGGACTGATGAAGCCACTGTGGGCTGAAACGTTTCTTCAATAAAGATTCCCATGTGTGTTGCTATAAGTGTTCAATTCTTCAACTTGTCGGTTTTTAAAACCAGTCTTCACATCTGTGAGACCTGCAACATCATGGAATCTTGGAACAAAGACTTCTTCGCTTGCCCAACCTTTGGACGACGCCCTAATTACCACTGTGGAGGTTCCCACTGTGATCTCACCTCATCCTGCTTCAACTTTTCTCACCGCAGAGTATATAAGGCCACCTCTCTGGCCTCTATGCTGCACTTCCTACAAGAGGGATGCGACTGAACACATCGATTCCAGGTAGTGGGACTGATTACTCAAACTTTCTTTCCTTACCATTTCTAATTTGTATTGGAGGATGATGCCACTGTGTGGCGAAACGTTTCTTCAATAAGATTCCCATGTGTGCATAATGTGTTCCAATTCTTCAACTTGTCCGGTTTTCTAAACCATTCATCACATCTGTCAGGTACTGCAACTTCATGGAATCTTGGTACAAAGACTTGAATGGCTTGCCCAACCTTTGGGACGACGACCTACTTCCCAAACTAGTTTTTTTGGGGCAGGTCCCACTGTGATCTCACCTCATCCTGCTTCACTCAGCTCTCTGCTGGATATAAGCCACCTCTTGGCTATGCTGCATTCCTTACAAGAGTGATGACTGAATACATCGATTCCAGGGTGAGGGACTGATTACCTCAAACTTCTACTCTACCTTTAACATGTCTACTTTGTATTGGACTGATGAAGCCACTGTGTGGCGAAAGTTTCTTCTATAAAGATTCCCTGGTGTTGCATAAGTGTCTCAATTCTTCAACTTGTCGGTTTTCTAAACCATTCATCAAATCTGTTTCAGACACTGCAACATTCATGGTAATCTTGGTACAAAGACTTTAACGCTTGCCCAACCCTTTTTTTGGACGACGACCTCTTTAACTAGTGGCAGTTCCCTACTGTGATCTCACCTCATCCTGCTTCAACTCATCTCACCGCAGTATATAAGCCACTCTCTGGCCCTTATACATGCACTTTCTACAAGAGTGTTTGGACTGAACAATCGATTCCAGGTTGAGGGGACTGATTACCTCACACTTCATACTCTCCTTACCCATTTCTACTTTTGTATTGGACTGATGAAGCCACTGTGGGGCGAAACGTTTTTCAATAAAAGAATTCCATGTGTTGCATAAGTGCCTCTATTCTTCAACTTGTCGGTTTTCTAAACTTTCATCACTTTTTTCCTGTCAGACCACTGCAACATCTTGGAATCTTGGTACAAAGACTTTTATGCTTGCCCAACTCAGGTATTTTGGATCACGGCGCTATATCGGAAACAAGCCTACTTTCACTTGTGGGCAGGTCCCCACTGTGATCTCACATCATCCTGCTTCAAACTCATCTCACGCAGTATATAGCCACCTCTCTGGCCCTATGCTGCATCTTCCTACAAGAGTGATGGACTGATACACATCATTCCTGCGTTGAGGGATGATTACCTCAAACTTTACTCTCCTTATCCCATTTTTCTTACTTTGTATTGGACTGATGAAGCCACTGAATGTGGCGAACGAAACGGTTCTTCAATAAAGATTCCAATGTGTGCACAAGTGTCTCAATTCTTCAACATTGTCGGTTTTCTTAACCTTTCATCACATCTGTCAGACACTGCAACATCAGGGATTTGGTACACGACTTCATCGCTTGCCAAACTTTGGACGGACGACCTACTTACACATAGTGGCAGGTCCCTCTGTGATTCACCTCATCCTGCTTCAACTATCTCACGCAGTATAAATCCACCTCTCTGGCCCCCTATGCTGCACTTCCTACAAGACGTGATGGCACTTGGCCTGACACATCGATTCCAGGTATGAAGGATGATTACTCAAACTTTACTACCTTACCATTTCTACTTTGTTATTGGACTGATGAAGCCACTGTTGTGGCGGAAACGTTTTTCATTAAGATTACCATGTGTTGCATAAGTGTCTCAATCTTCAAACTTGTCGGTTTTCTAAACCATTCATCACATCTGTTCAGAACTGCACAACCTCATGGAATCTTGGTACAAAGACTTAACGGCTTGCCCAACTTTGGACGACGGACCTACTTTAAACTAGTGGCAGGTCCACTGTGATCTCACTCATCCTGCTTCAACTTATCTCACGCTGTATCTAAGCCCACCTCTCTGGCCCTATGCTGCACTTTCCTACGAGAGTGATGGACTGAACCATCGATTCCTGGTTGAGGGACTGATTCCTCAACCTTCACCTCTCCTTACACCAATTTCTACTTTGTATTGGGACTGGATGGAAGCCACTGTGTGGCGAAACGTTTCTTCAATAAAGATTTTCCTGTGTTGCTTAAGTGTCTCAATTCTCAAATTGTTCGGTTTTCCTTAACCATTCGTGGAAGTGTAGTCAGAAATTATCACACACAGTAAGACACAGGACACAACTAGCGATCACCACACACAGTAAGACTTATACTCTTTAGCATCACCACTCACAGTAATACCACAGTACACAACTTAGCCTCATACACTCAGTTAGACACAGTAAACAACTAGCCGCACACCACACACAGTAAGACCCACAGTACACAACTAGCACCACCAACACACAGTAAGACACAGTACACAACTAGCATCATCACACACAGTAAGATCAGTACACAACTAGCACCACACACACGTAAGACACAGTACAAAAATAGCATGATCCCAACAGTATGATCACAGTACACAACTAGCACACCACACACAGTAGGACACAGTACACAATAGCACCCAAAACAGTAAGACGAGTACGCAACTAGCACCACCACACACCAGTAAGACACATCTTAATAAGGAATCGTTCAGGGACACTGTACACCGTGTAACCGTTAGGACAATTATTGGAATATGCGGCCACCAGTTTGGAAACCACACTAGGCTAGCAGTAAAGAAAACTAGAGAAAGTGCCCAATGGTTTGCAACAAGACTTAGTCCCAGAGTCTAAAGGTATGTTCCTACGAGGAGGGTTAAGGGAAAATCAACCTGACGACACTAATGGACAGAGAGAGAGATGAGGGGACATGATAACGAAACATACAAATACTGTGAGAATTGCAAGGTGGTCCAAAAGACAGATGATCCAGAGATTGGGACACAGTAACAAGGGGACACAGTTGGAGTGTGACAAGTATGAATCACAGGATGTTAGGGAAGTATTTCTTCAGTCAAAGAGTAGTCAGAAAGTGGAGTTGTTTCGAAAGCGATGTAGTGGACGCTGAATCCTAACGTAGCCTTTAAGCGGCGGTATGATAAAGCTCACGGTTCAAGGGAGAGTGACCTCTTAGCGACAGTGAAGAGGCGGGGCAGGAAGTTTGGGACACGACCCTGCAATCTTCAATAGGTTGAGTGCATCTAGGTGAGTACAGTACACAGTGTAAACTTACAGAGATACTTAAGGTTGATGTAGTGAGGATGGGGCCACCCCCCCGGCTGACACTGTGGCGTAGTCGTGGAGGAGGACAACCGCATGGTGGTCCACTCACCACAGACCGCTGAGGTCCTCAGGTTGGACATGTTGTAACAACGTGACTCCTCCACCAGTATATGACAAACCAATGAATACACCTTCAGGATGACTTCCTGGTTACAGAATAAAAACACTTGATGAACACCTCATCTTACTGACTCACCACCTACCTGTATTATTTACACCAAGAGGTAGTGGACATGTTACACTGTATGTTACTACCAAGTGTTAGTGAACATTGTTACACTGTATATTACACCACAGTGGTACGTGAACAATGTTACAAGTATATTACACCAAGTGGTTAGTGAACAATGTTACACTGTATATTACCAAGTGGTAGTGACAATGTTACATGTATATTACACCTAGTGGCATAGTGAACAATGTTACATGTATTTCAAATTACACCAGGGGTAGTGTAAATGTGACCTGTATATTACACCAAGTGGTAGGGAACATTTATTACACTGTATATTACACCAAGTGGTAGTGAACAATGTTACTGTATATTACACAAGTGGTAGTGAACAATGTTACACTGTATATTACACCAAGTGGTAGTGAACAATGTTACACTGTATATTACACCAAGTGGTAGTGAACAATGTTACACTGTATATTACAACAAGTGGTAGTGAAAATGTTGACACTGATTTTACACCATGTGGTAGTGAACAATGTTACATGTATATTACACCAAGTGGTTAGTGTACAATGTTACATGTATATGTAACCAAGTGGTAGTGAAACATGTTTACACTGTATATTACACCAAGTGGTAGTGAACAATGTTACACTGTATATTACTCCAAGTGGTAGTGAACAATGTTACAAGACTGTGCAACAGAAGACTGTGTAGCAGAAGACTGTGTAGCAGAAGACTGTGCAGCAGAAGACTGTGCAGCAGAAGACTGTGTAGCAGAAGACTGTGTAGCAGAAGAACGTGCAGCAAAAAAGACTGTGTAGCAGAAGACTGTGTAGCAGAAGACTGTGTAGCAGAAGACTGTGCAGCAGAAGACTGTGCAGCAGAAGACTGTGTAGCAGAAGACTGTGTAGCAGAAGACTGTGCAGCAGAAGACTGTGTAGCAGAAGACTGTGTAGCAGAAGACTGTGCAGCAGAAGACTGTGTAGCAGAAGACTGTGTAGCAGAAGACTGTGTAGCAGAAGACTGTGCAGCAGAAGACTGTGTAGCAGAAGACTGTGTAGCAGAAGACTGTGTAGCAGAAGACTGTGCAGCAGAAGACTGTGCAGCAGAAGACTGTGTAGCAGAAGACTGTGGCAGCGGAAGACTGTGTAGAAAAAGATGTGTAGAGAAGACTGTGCAGCAGAAGATGTGTAGCAGAAGAATGTGTAGAGAGACTGTGTAGCAGAAGACGTGGCAGCAGAAGATTGTGCAGCAGAAGACTGTGCAGCACTTAGGCTGTGCAGCAGAAGACTGTGCAGGGAGAGGACTGTGCAGCAAACAAACTTTTGCAAGCACAAGACTTTTTGCAGCCCCGAAGACTGAGCAGCACAAGACTGTGCAGCACAAGACTGTGTAGCACATGACTGTGCAGCACAAGACTGTGCAACACAAGTTCCCTGTACAGCACAAGACTGTGCAGCAGAAGACTGTGCAGCAGAAGACTGTGCAGCACAAGACGTGCAGCACAAGACTGTACAGCACAAGACTGTGCAGCACAAGACAGCAGTAATGTACACTGAGAGACAACTCAATAAGTGTCAGGGGGACCAAGACTGCTCAACTTCCCCCCAGAATACAAGAAAGGGGTTACCATAGACCCGCGTCTCAAAAACCAACAACGAAATTTTCACCATCAACAATGTTAACCCAACAACGAGTTTAAAACCAACAACGATATTTAAACCCCCTCAACAGGTTAATTTCCAACAACGATGTTAACACAACAGGATATTAAAACCCTCAACAGTGTTAACTCCAACAACGATGTTAAAAACCCCAACAACATGTTACCACCATCAACATGTTAATCCAAAACGTGTTAACCGACAAAAAGATATTAACACCCTCAACGTGTTAACCCAACAACGATGTTAACACCCAAAAAACGATATTAAAACCCCTCAAAGTGTTAAAACCCCAAAAAAAGGGGTGTTAACACCAACAACGATATTAACTCCATCAACAATTTTTTAAATCCAAAACCCATGTTAAATCCAACAACGAGTTAACACCAAAAAACGTATTAAAACCCCCAAACAAGTTAACTCAACAACGAGTTAACCAACAACGATATTAACACCACAAAAAGTGTTAACACCAACAACGTTTTAAAACCAACACGATGTTAAACTCCAACAACGAGTTAACACAACAACGATACAACCCATCAAAAAATAAACTCCAACAAAGATTTAAATCCAACAACGATTTTAAAACCCCAAAAACGTATTTAAACCATCAACAGTGTTAACTCCCAAAACCCATGTTAACCCAACAAGATAAAAAACACCCCCCCAAAAGGTTAACACCCAAAAACGATGCAACACCAAAAAACGTTTAACACCCAAAAGTGTTAACCCACAAGATGCTAACATCAACAACGATTTCACCATCCCAAAGTGTTAACTCCCAAAAACGAGTTTAAAAACCCAAAAACGATATTAAACCCCTCAAAGGTTAACTCCAAAACGATGTTAACACCAACAAGATATTAACTCCCCTCAACAATGTTAACTCCAACAACGATGTTAACCCAACGCGTGTTAAAACCAAAAACGTTTAACTCATCAACTTGTTAAAATCCAACAGATGTTAACCCAACAACGTTTTTAACACCTCAACAGGTTTAACTAAAAAACGATTTTAAAACACAACAAGATAAAAAACTCCAACAACAATTTAACCCAACAACTGTTTAAAAACCCCAAACGATGTTAACACCAACAACTATTAACTCCCTAACAAAAGTTAACTCCAACAACGTGTTAACTCCAAAGCGAGTTTAACACCCAACCCCAACGATATTAACTCCATCAACATTAAACACCAACAACGATTTTAACACCAACAAAGATTTAACCCAAAAACAATGTTAACTCCAAAAAACATGTTAAATCCCAAAAGATTTAACACCAACAACGTTTAATCCATCAACCAATGTTAAAACCCCCAACGTGTTTTTCTCCAAAAACGATGTTAACACCAAACGATTTTAACCCATCAAAGGTTAAAATCCAACACGAGTTAACACCAAAAAACGATATTAAAAAACCCAAAACATGTTAACCAACAACGATGTAACACCCAAAACGATATAACACCCTCACTGTTTAACCCAACAACGTGTTAAACCAACAACGAATTAACACCCTCAACAGTGTTTCCCACAACGATTTAAAAACCAAAAACGATATTTAAAAACCAACAAAAATGTTAACTCCAACAACGAGTTAACACCAACAAAGATATTTAAAACCCCTCAACATGTTAACCCAAAAACGATTTAACACCAACAACGATATTAAACCCCCCCCATCACCAGTGTTAAAACCCAAAACGATGTTAACACCAACAACGATATTTAAACCCCTCAACAATTTAACTCCAAAAAAAGATGTTTAACTCCAAAAAACGTGTTAAACCCCCAACAACGATATTAACCCATCAACAAATTTTTCTCCCAAAAAACGATTTAACCCCCCAAAACGTTATTAAACCCCCCAAAAACAGTGTTTAACACCAAAAAACGTTTAACACCAACAACGATGTTTAAATAACAACGATTTTAAAACCAACAACGTACTAAAAAACCCCAACATATTTAAACCCCCAACGTGTTAATCCCCAAAAACGATGTTAAAACCACAAGATAAAAACACCATCAACAGTGTTAACTCCAACGACGATTTAAAAACCCCAAAAAACGATATTAACCCATCAACAGTGTTAACCAAAAACGATGTAAAACCAAAAACATATTAACCCATCAACGGGGTTAACCCAACAACGATGAAAAACAACAAAGATAATAAACCAACAACATTTTTAACTCCCAAAAACGAGTTTAAACCAACAACGATATTAAAACCACAACAGTGTTAACCCAACAACGAGTTAACACCAAAAACGATATTAACTCCATAAAAATGTTAAACCCCCAACAAAGATGTTAACTCCAACGACGATTTTAAAAAACAACGATTTAAAAAACCCAAAACAACAGTGTTAACTCCAACAACGGTTAACCCAACAACGATATTAACACAAAACAACAGTGTTAAATCCAAAACATGTTAAAAAACCAAAAAACGAATTAAACCCATCAACAATGTTTCCCAACACGATGCTAACACCAAAAACGATATTAACACCACCCAAAAGGTTTTAAAACCCCAAAAACGAGTTAACCCCAACAACGATATTAAACTCCCCAAAAAAATGTTAACTCCCAAAAACGATGTTAACCCAAAACGATTTAAACCAAACAACGTTTAACTCCCCAAAAAATGTTAAACCCAAAAACGTTTAACCCCCAACGTGTTTTAAAACCCAAAACGATATTTAAAACAACAAAAATTTAACCCAACACATGTTAAACACCAACAACGATTAACCCACAACATGTTAAAACCCCAAAAACGAGTAACACCAACAAAAGATATTAACACCATCAACAGTTTAAACCCAACAAAGGTTAAAAACCCCCAAAAATTTAACCCCCCAAAAACTTTTAACCCAACAACATGTTAACACCCAAAAAAGATATTAACACCAAAACATGTTAACCCAACAACGGTTAAAAACCAACAACGATATTAAACACCATCAAATGTTAACCCAACAACGATTTAAACCCAAAAACGATATTAAAACCATCACCATGTTAACACCAACAAAAGATTTTAAAACCCCTCAACAATGTTAACTCCCCAAAACGAGTTAACACCCAAAAACGATTTAAACCCCACAACAGTGTTAACCCAAAAACGAGTTAACCAACAACGTTTTAATCCAAAAAAAAAGTTTAACCCACAACAAAGTAACCCAAAAGAAAAAACACCATAACTTTTTTAACTCAACAAGATGTTAAAAAAAACCCAAAAAACGATAAAAACCCCCAAATGTTAACCCAACACGATGTTAACCAAAAACGATTTAACACCCCAACATGAATCCCAAAACGATGTTAAAACCCAACAAGATATAAACCCAAAAGGTTTTCAAACAAGTTTTTCAACAACAACATATTAACACCAAAACGTGTTAAACTCCCAAAACGATGTTAACACCAAAACATATTAAACCATCAAAACCGTTTAACTCCAACAACGGTTACCCCCAACAACGATATTAACACCATAACAGGTTAACCCAAAAACGATGTTAACACCAAAAAATTTAACACCCAAAAAGTTAAAAACCCCCAACATGTTAACACCAACAAGATTTTAACTCCAACAAAATGTTAACCAACAACGAGTTAATTTCCCAAAAACGATGTTAACACCCAAAAATATTAACCCTTCAACCCAAAGTTTAACAAAACCGAATTAACAAAACCATTAAAACAGTGTTAACCCAAACGATGTTAACACCAACAACGATATTAACCCATCAAAAGGGTTTAAATCCAACAACGGTGTTAAAAACAACTATTAAACCCAACAGGTTAACACCAACAACGTGTTCAAACCCCAAGTTTAACCCCATGTTAAACCAACAAGGTTTTCCCCAAAAGAAAAATCAACAATGTTTAAACCCACCGTGTTCCCCCAACAACGTGACACCCCTGTTAAACTCCCAACTTTAAACCCAAAAAATTTTAAAACCCCAAAAACTTTTTCACAAAAAAATTTTTTAAAAAAAGTTTAACAAACCGAAAAAATTTAACCCATCAAAATTTTAACTCCAAAACGGTTTTGGGTAAAAGGGGTAACCTTTATTCGCGCTGGACAATCTTTCAGGCTTTCCCCCCCCACGAACCAGTGCTAAGGTTGGTTATGGGGCCCCCATCGTCAAAATTTTCCGGTTCGCCCCCAAATTTGAAGGTGGGTTTGGGAAAAACTCAGAGGTTTTGTGGTACCGCTCCCCCTGTCTGCCCTTGTCAATTTCCCCCTTTTTAGAGCTGGTTGAGCACGGTCTGCTATCTTGTGGCTTTATTTCTGCCTTGCTTACCGTGACTTTTCACTAAACTTAAATTTTTTGGGACTTTGTTTTTACATTTTTGCTTTCCCAAAATTGGGAAGGGAAAAAAAATAAGTCTAAAAATTTTTCTGCTGTTTTTTCTTTTGCCCCCCCAATTTTTCCCGGGGGTAACAGCCTTTTAAATCCCAGGTTGTAATATGGGGACCCGTCCCAGAGCTGGAGCCCGGATTAGAGAAACGGTTTTGGGGCTTGGGTTAAGCTTGTAGGGCCCGGAAATTGGTAGCTTGCTGTCTCGCTTCGCCCTTAAAAAAAAAATTTTGCGTGTCAGTTGCTTATGAACACCTTGCTATTTTGTGAAACGGGTTTAACAGCTCGCTTTCAAACTTGGGTTCCCTTGGGCTCGCTTTCGCAAAAGGTCAATCTTGGGGGCATCGGTTTGCTTTTATGCGTTTTTTCTGGAAAACGTACTGTTCAAACAAATTTTTTTTTTTCTGCCAAATTAACGTGTTCGTTTGGGGGAAAACGAAATGTGCAAAAGCGAATAAAATTATGCCACCTAGACGAGTTAGAAGCCTGGGTGTCGGCATATTCTTTGGGATAACCTACCAAATTGTCCCTACAAACGTTGTTGGCCCAAATTTTTCGTTCCATTGGGATTTCCCAAAAAAACGGGATCAAAAGTGCCCCAAAATGCGTTCACTTATTGCTGACAAAACTTTTTTAAAAGAATTGGGACATCAAAAAATCCTCCCTACGGGACTAAAGGAAAAAAATCCAGTTCCCATGAGGGAAAATGAAACCTTTCGGGCCCAAAAAGGTCGATAGTGCAGCTGGGTTGTCCCCGAAAGGGGAATCACGTCCTTTTTGGGACTTGAGCGGCAAAAATCACGCTGGAGCAAACCCAGGGGGAACAGAGACATTCGCAAGGGAAGAATTTGATAGGGGAAAAAGGGAAAAAGGGAGTTTTTTTGCATTCTGTAAAAGGGTTTTAAATTTACAAAAAAAAACCAAATAACCCCTTGTTCCCCCCCTTCAAAGAGGGCCCAACCAGAGCAATTTTTCAAAGCTTCGAAAAATTTTAGGCTCACCTTGGGGTTTGGCCCGGAAAGCACTGGGCCCCCGTTTGGGTTTATACAGCATTTTGGGTAAGGCACAGGAAAATTTTCGCGGTATTTAAAAGGGCCATTAAAAATCGATTATCAAAAAATTTTAAGACCACAGTTGGGAGCAAATACATGTAACCCAGCTAAATATCGTAAGACCTTCAAATTGAACAGGCGGCAGCTTGGTCAATCCCTGGTGGACTTTGTGAGACAGCAAACCAAAGCTTTTACCAGCTGGTATAAAGCGAGTGGTGTCTCTAACTTTGAGGAGCTGGTGCAGCTTATTCTGATTGATAACCTGCTGGAGTCTGTAGGACCCGAGGTTCGTGTCTTTCTGCAGGATCGTGACTTAACCACTGCATTGGAGGCAGCCAGGTGGGCTGATACCTTCGAAACGAACCGCTCCTGTCCGAGCGGTCCCGTCTCTCTTTTCAACAGTCTGGCGTGAGCAGAGATCGACAACATTGGAGAATGAAGTGCCAGCCGGAGGGAGAGCGTCTACGTCATCCAACTAAGTCACCTGGTGAGCCACGCTTCTCAACATATGGTCCCCCTGCGGAGAGGCAAACTACTTATGGAGCATCTCGACAACAATATCCAGAGAGGCACCAGCCAGAACGACACCACTTGCAACGTCATCAGGGAGTAAAGGGCAAGCCTGTCGTCTGCTTCAGGTGTAATAAAGTAGGTCACATCAGTTCCAACTGCCCCCAAAAACCTCAACCCATCGGGAAAATCTCTAATATCCCTAGTAACATGTCCCCTAGAGAAGTAGAAAAAGGTATGGCCCCTTATTATTGCGAAAGTCTTATTTCCCTTCAGGAAAACTCAAAACCAACTAAAGTAAATACCTTTAGAGATACTGGAGCATATTTGCTCACTGTCATAGAAGAATATTACCCCTTTCAGAGAATACATCTTTGAATTCCTCAGTTTTAAAATTGGAAGCATTTGGAGGAGCTATATTTTCTGTTTCCTTTGCATAAAATTTATGTATCAGTGCACAATTATACACTGGTACTTGACTGTAGGTGTCTCAAAAGGATTATTCCATGAAAAATGCCAGTATATACTGGGTAATAACAATACTACTGATTAATTCGAGTCCCAGCACCTATAATGATTAATTCTCACCAGATTAGGCCACAACTCGGGCAACATCCCAAGTGTTGACTTGAGAGAAATGTGACCTATCCTTGGATCGACTCCGAACTCGGAATAAGCCACGTTGTTTTTATTAGACACCACAAGCACCGGCCTTAGTCTCGTAAAAAATCAAGTGGTGAAACAGACCCCTGATCAAGCCTTCCTATTCCATGTATGCAAGATTGGGCCGAGATGTCCTCTGTTTCCTGCCCCGAGGGGACTGTTCCATTCCGGTAGGAAACAAGAAAGAACCCATCCTTTAAAATTCGCTTTTCAGGCAGCCAGGTGTAATACCACTATGTCCCCAGTCAAGTATGAAGTAAAAAATATGAATATTTGGTCTGCACTGAGTACTGGTAAGGAGATAAGATGGCCTGCAAATATACGACAGTGTTAGTGGATTCCACCCAAGTATAGACCACAATATTAAATAAAGCTCATAATACGACATTAGGATTTCAATGGAATTACAAAAACCTTTTATAGAATCACAAAAGAAATATTTTATGGCCAAATTAAAGAAGATGTTAAGAATCAAATAAGGGTGTTTGGCCGATAAATGTCAGCAAGTTGGAAAACCTGGGACATTCTCATAAAACCTTCACCTCACCAACGCGCAAGACCAGCTGATGGAGAAGCCATTTGCAGATTTAATTATAGAGTTGTGTAGGTCCGGCTACCTAAGTCAAAGTCAGGAAACCAGTATTTAAATACAATTATGGATAAAGTAAACCAGATTCCTTATAGCAAACCCTATTCGTAAATCAAAATACTAAACTATTTCCATCAAAAGCATTTAAACAAAATTGATCATTACTTTTGTTTTGGCTTCCTAAAACTAAACAAAAGTGAATCAAGGTACAACTTTCACTGCCAAAGAAGCATTTTAGGGGAAGTATTAAACAAGGTTAGGGATCATTCACAACTTCACCACTGCCTATCATAACCCCAGCCCAAGGCGCCTCGGAAATGATTCGCCACCAAACATTAAAAAACCAATGAGAAGTAATTTGCATGCACTTTCCGACAGACCTGGGAATGAATCTCTACCGTTTTTGCTGCTCTCAGTAACGATAAGACTGTTTCAAGAGTCTACAGGGTATAGTCCGTTTAGCTGATCTTTGGGCACAATTGTACGAGGTCCACTTTCGGGTGCTCAAAGAGGATGGATGGGAGAAGACTAATCTCAGCACTCTACTACCCGTCTTCAAGGTGTGCAGGTAGCACGTGATTAGCCCGGCTAACCTTAAAGACGCTCAGAATTAAATGAAAACAGAGGTATGACAGAAGAGGTCACAATTCTCCCTCCTTCCATCCAGGAACAAGGTGTTGGTGCAGGAACCTATACCTGGCCCACCTTGAAAAAAGGCCCCCCCTATAATTTACGGGACCTAAGCAGATTTAAAATTAAGAGTTATCTCCCATTGATAAGACCTCAAAAAACAAAAAACTTAACACCACCTTCATCCAATCAAGCCTATCATACACTCAGATATAGTCCCAGAAATGACTGTCCTCTCCTCTAACCTCTTGATGACGACTCCGAACTCTTTGCACTCTGAAATTAATACTAAACTTTCAAATTCTGTCCTCCTCAAGGATCCTAGCCCGTTAAAGGATGGATTATCTTAAATACAAGCAACTGACCAATTAAACTGAGCTTCTACAGTCATATCCTAATAATTTTTTCGTGATGTGCCCAAAAATGTACTTAGGGGTTACCATGAAGTAGAAGTGGGAAAATCTAAACCAATTAAACCCCCCAACAGAGCAAACCTGAAAAGCAAAAAGGCATACCTTCAGCAGGAAGTTGACTTCTTGTTAGAAACTGGTATTAGTGGAGAGTCATCACGGCTTCAAACGAGCACCAAGTAAAAAAGGCTGATTGAGGGTTTTCGAAGTGCACAGACAACCGTAAAGTATGAACGAGGTCCACAATTACAGTATGCTTACCCTCTTCCCCCCGTCTGGATGACGAAAAATTGACTTTGTGGTTAAGCAACATTTGTGTCCAAATTAGTCTCCTTAAAAGGCTACTATCAGTGTGACCTCTGACAGATAAGGCGAAGGAAACTCAGCAACGAAATTCCAGGAGGTCATTAAATCAGTAATAACAGTTATCCCCCCCCACGGATGAAAAAATTCCCCCACTTTCCATTCCAGAAACTCATCCATCAGGCTATTAAAGGACTTGAATGCACGGCAGCATACCTATAGGATATAGTTGGTGGTGTCCAGATACATGGATCAACACCTAGCTTAGACTTAAATCTCTGTTAGAACCTTAAAGAAATCCCAATTAACAGTTATATATCTAAAACTATTCCTTTGGCCAGGCCGACCCAACATGTCTAAGTTCTATTTCGAATAAAGAAAATCCAGTTCCACATGAAAGGAAATCCTTCAACGTATCCTAGGCATGAACGGATTTTACAGAAGAATCTGTAAGAATTTCTCGGATAAATGTTATTCCCCTCTTACTCTCTTACCAGGTCAGAAAGTTCCCATTTTTGGCCTTCGCTTGTAACAACTTGCTTATTTAATAAAGCAAAAAGATTATTGTGCTTCAGCACCCATTCTCACCTGTCTCCAACTTACTCCAAACCATTTTCATATACAGCTTATGCATGTGATCAGGGGTTGGGGCGGGTACTATTACAAATCGGGAACAAGGAGCTGCAGCCAATCGCATACTTTTTCGCCAAGTTCCAGCCACATCATAGAGCAAACTCTACCATTATGAAAAAGGAAGCCCTCGCGCTGGTACTGGCTTTGGAGCAATATCGATGTTTATGTGGGCCAGACATCGCAGTTGGTCCCAGTCTACTATTTATCACAACCCTTAGATCCTAATCTCCATGCCACGAATAAATCACACACAAGGCTTATTCGTTGAGACGCTCAGGATGCAGACCTACAACATAAAAAATAAATATTATTGCCGGCAAAGAAAAATGTGTTTGCAAGACTCTTTGTCAAGATACTGTTTTAATATTTATTATTTTAGGATAGGAATGATTTGAGGTAACCCCCTTTCAAGCTATTTTTTTTATCCCTGATGTGGGGTTTTTTTTTTTTAGTGAGGGGGATAAACGGGGTTACCGTCCGCTTGTTTTCTTGGACCTATGTTGGCCTACTGACTGCTGTCTCGCTCTGAGTTTGGGGTTTTGGCTTTTGGTCACTAGGAAAGCTGGCTCTATTTAAAGGTTGGATGGTGGAGAGGATAGGCGGTCCATTATTTTGTGAATGGCGGCACGGTTACCACTGGGAGGTGGCGGGCCTAATCCTGAGCTTCTCGGGGTGGGTGGGCATCAAAGGTACGTAAACCTTAATTCGGCGCATGGACACACCCCTCATAACAGTATCTCCCCCAACAGCGAACCGGTTGCTAAGATTTGGTTTGATGGGCCCCATCGTTCAACTAGTGCCCCAGGTTTAGCCCATAAGAGGTGGGATTGGCAATCGCAGAGGTTATGTGGGTACCGCTTCCTGTTGCCCTGTCATTTCCCATTCTAGAGCTGGTTAAAGAAACGGTTTGCTATCTTGTGGCTTCTATTTCTGCCTTGCTTACCGTGACGTGCACTATACTTATTACTGTACATAGTGTACATATTGCTGTTCTAAAATTGGTGAAGGATAATATAATCAAACTTTTTTGCTAATTTCTTTGCCCCATTAACACCTGGGATAACAGGCCTTTGAAATCCTAGGTTGTAATAGATGTTAACTCCAACAACGATATTAACTCCAACAACGATGTTAACACCAACAACGATATTAACACCATCAACAGTGTTAACTCCAACGACGATGTTAACACCAACAACGATATTAACACCATCAACAGTGTTAACACCAACAACGATGTTTAACACCAACAACGATTTTTTAACACCATCAACAGTTTAACTCCAAACAAACGATGTTAACACCAACAACGATATTAACACCATCAACAGTGTTAACTCCAACAACGTTTGTTAACACCAACAACGATATTAACACCATCAACAGTTTTAAAACCCAAACAACCCGTTTGTTTAACCCAACAACGATATTAACTCCATCAACATGTTAACTCCAACAACGATTTTAAACACCAACAACGATATTTTAACCCCACCAACAGGTTAACACCAACAACGATGTTAACCCAACAACGATTTAACTCCATCAACATTTTAAAAAACTCCAACAACGATGTAACTCCAACAACGATGTTAACCCAACAACGATATTAATCCATCACAAATGTTAATCCAACAAGATGTTAACCCCAACAACGATGTTAACCCCAACAACGATATTAACACCATCAACAGTGTTAACTCCAACGACGATGTTAACACCAACAACGATATTAACACCATCAACAGTGTTAACACCAACAACGATGCTAACACCAACAACGATATTAACACCATCAACAGTGTTAACTCCAACAACGATGTTAACACCAACAACGATATTAACACCATCAACAGTGTTAACTCCAACAACGATGTTAACACCAACAACGATATTAACACCAACAACAGTGTTAACTCCAACAACGTTTGTTAACACCAAAAAACGATATTAACACCATCAACAGTGTTAACACCAACAACGATGTTAACACCAACAACGATATTAACTCCATCACCAGTGTTAACACCAACAACGATATTAACTCCATCAACAATGTTAACTCCAACAACGATGTTAACACCAACAACGATATTAACACCATCAACAGTGTTAACACCAACAACGATGTTAACTCCAACAACGATGTTAACTCCAACAACGATATTAACACCATCAACAACGTTAACACCAACAAAGATATTAACACCATTAACATTGTTAACTCCAACAACGATGTTAACACCAACAACGATATTAATACCATCAATAGTGTTAACTCCAACATCGATGTTAATACCAACAACGATATTAACACTATCAACAGTGTTAACTGCAACGACGATGTTAACACCAACAACGATATTAACACCAACAACAGTGTTAACTCCAACAACGATGTTAACACCAACAACGATATTAACACCACCAACAGTGTTAACTCCAACAACGATGTTAACACCAACAACGATATTAACACCATCAACAGTGTTAACTCCAACAACGATGTTAACACCAATAACGATGTTAACACCAACAACGATATTAACTCCATCAACAATGTTAACTCCAACAACGATGTTAACTCCAACAACGATGTTAACACCAACAACGATGTTAACTCCAACAACGATGTTAACACCAACGACGATATAAAACCGATCAACAATGTTAACACCAACTACGATATAACCCATTAACAGTGTTAACTCTAACAACGATTTTAACACCAACAACGATATTAACACCATCAACATTGTTAACTCCAACGACGATGTTAACACCAACAACGATATTAACACCATCAACAGTGTTAACTCCAACAACGATGTTAACACCAACAACGATATTAACACCATCAACAGTGTTAACTCCAACAACGTTTTTAAACACCAACAACGATATTAACACCATCAACAGTGTTAACTCCAACAACGATGTTAACACCAACAACGATATTAACACCATCAACAGTGTTAACTCCAACAACGATGTTAACACCAACAACGATATTAACACCATCAACAGTGTTAACTCCAAAAACCCCGATGTTAACACCAACAACGATTTAACACCATCAACAGTGTTAACTCCAACAATGTGTTAACACAATAACGTTGTTAACACCAAAAACGATATTAACTCCATCAACAATTTGTTAACCCCAAACAACATTTTAAACCCAACAACGATGTTAACACCAACAACGATGTTAACTCCAACAACGATGTTAACACCAACGACGATATTAACACGATCAACAATGTTAACACCAACTACGATATTAACACCATTAACAGTGTTAACTCTAACAACGATTTTAACACCAACAACGATTTAAAAACCATCAATAGTGTTAACTCCAACAAGGGATGTTAACACCAACAACGATATTAAAAACCATAAACAGTGTTAACCCTCCAACGACGATTTTTAACACCAACAACGATATTAACACCATCAACAGTGTTAACTCCAACAACGATGTTAACACCAACAACGATATTAACACCATCAACAGTGTTAACTCCAACAACGATGTTAACACCAACAACGATATTAACACCATCAACAGTGTTAACTCCAACAACGATGTTAACACCAACAACGATATTAACACCATCAACAGTGGTAACTCCAACAACGATGTTAACACCAACAACGATATTAACACCATCAACAGTGTTAACACCAACAACGATGTTAACACCAACAACGATATTAACTCCATCAACAATGTTAACTCCAACAACGATGTTAACTCCAACAACGATGTTAACACCAACAACGATATTAACACCATCAACAATGTTAACACCAACAACGATATTAACACCATTAACAGTGTTAACTCCAACAACGATGTTAACACCAACAACGATATTAACACCATCAATAGTGTTAACTCCAACAACGATGTTAACACCAACAACGATATTAACACCATCATCAGTGTTAACTCCAACATCGATGTTAACACCAACAACGATATTAACACCAACGACGATATTAACACGATCAACAATGTTAACACCAACTACGATATTAACACCATTAACAGTGTTAACTCTAAACGATTTTAACACCAACAACGATATTAACACCATCAATAGTGTTAACTCCAACAACGATGTTAACACCAACAACGATATTAACACCATCAACAGTGTTAACTCCAACGACGATGTTAACACCAACAACGATATTAACACCATCAACAGTTTTAAACCCTCCAACAACGATTGTTAACACCAACAACGATTTTAAAACACCATCAACAGTGTTAACTCCAACAACGATGTTAACACCAACAACGATATTAACACCATCAACAGTGTTAACTCCAACAACGATGTTAACACCAACAACGATATTAACACCATCAACAGTGTTAACTCCAACAACGATGTTAACACCAACAACGATATTAACACCATCAACAGTGTTAACACCAACAACGATGTTAACACCAACAACGATATTAACTCCATCAACAATGTTAACTCCAACAACGATGTTAACTCCAACAACGATGTTAACACCAACAACGATGTTAACTCCAACAACGATGTTAACTCCAACAACGATATTAACACCATCAACAATGTTAACACCAACAACGATATTAACACCATTAACAGTGTTAACTCCAACAACGATGTTAACACCAACAACGATATTAACACCATTAATAGTGTTAACTCCAACAACGATGTTAACACCAACAACGATATTAACACCATCATCA
The DNA here is from genome assembly GCF_026875155.1 of Cherax quadricarinatus. Classification (NCBI taxonomy): domain Eukaryota; kingdom Metazoa; phylum Arthropoda; class Malacostraca; order Decapoda; family Parastacidae; genus Cherax; species Cherax quadricarinatus. The sequence goes on from NC_069441.1 coordinate 34,537,993, forward strand.
GTGTTAACTCCAACATCGATGTTAAACACCAACAACGATATTAACACCAAAATAGTGTTAACTCCAACAACGATGTTAACACCAACAACGATATTAACACTATGAACAATGTTAACTCCAACAACGATGTTAACACCATCAATGTTAACTCCAACAACGATATTAACACCATCAACAATGTTAACTCCAACAACGATGTTAACACCATCAATGTTAACTCCAGCAACGATATTAGCACCAACAACAATGTTAACAACAAGATCAATGTTAACACCAACAACAATGTTAACACTAACAATATTAATACAAACAACATTTTTAACGCCAACAACGACGTTAACAACAAGAAAAATCTTAACACCAAGAACAATATTAACATAAACAATATTAACACCAACAACATTATAAGCACAATGTTAGCACGAACAACAATGTTAACACCAACAACAATGTCAGCACCAACAGCAATGTTAACACCAACAATCTTTACAACATCATCAATTTTAACACCAACAAAAATGTTAACACTAACAACAGTGTTAACACCAACAACAATGTTAACATGAGCAACAATGTTAACACCAACAACAATGTTAACACAAACGACAATGTTAACACGAACAAAAATGTTTACCACCAACAACAATGTTAACACTAACAACAATGTCAGCACCAAGAGGCTCTGGTGGCCTGGTGGTTAACGCTCTCGCTTCACACGGTGAGGGCCTGGGTTCGATTCCCAGCCAGAGTAGAAACATTGGACGTGTTTCTTTCCACCTGTTGTCTATGTTCCCCATCAGTAAAATGGGTACCTGGGTGTTAGTCGACTGGTGTGGGTCGCATCCTGGGACACTGACCTAAGGAGGCCTGGTCACAGACCGGGCCGCGGGGGCGTTGACCCCCGGAACTCTCTCCAGATAAACTCTCCAGATAAACCAACAACAATGTTAACACTAACAACAACGTTAATGCTAACAATAATGTTAACACCAACTACAATGTTAACAACAACAACAATGATAACACCAACAATAATGTTAACACTAACAGCAATGTTAACATCAACAAAAATTTTAACACTGACAGCAATGTTAACACCAACAACGATGTTAACACCAACAACAATGTTAACACCAACAATAACGTTAACACCAACAATAACATTAACACCAACAATGTTAAGACGAACAACAATGGTAACACCAACAACAATGTTAACACCAGCAACAATGTTAACACCAACAACAATGTTAACACCAACAACAATGTTAACACCAACAACAATGTTAACACCAACAACAATGTTACCACCAACTACAATGTTAACACCAGCAACAATGTTAACATTAACAACAACGTTAACACCAACAATGGTAACACCAACAACAATGTTAACACCAACAACAATGTTAACACCAACAACGATGTTAACAACAGCAACAATGTTAACACCAACAACAATGTTAACACAAACAACGATGTTAACAACAGCAACAATGCTAACACCAACAACTTTGTTACACCAACAACAATTTTAAAACCAACAATGTTAACATTTGAACAATATTAACATTCGCAACAACATTAACATCCGCAAAAATGTTAACACCAACAATGTGTTAATACCATCAACACTGTTAACACCAGAAACAACAATGTTAACACCCATAATGTTAAAACAACGTTAATGTTATAATATACAGTAGCGTTTTTAACATTTAGAATAATGTTAGGATAAAGATCATTTTATCATATATGTATGGTAACGTTATTAACATTAACAATAATGTTAAGATAATGTTATCATGAACATTAACGTTATTAACAAAAATAACAACTTACCGATATTGTAGAAGTTGTAGAATGTTGTCGGAAGTGTTGTTAGTGTCAGCATGATCGTAGTGGTGCCTCAGTTCCAGGTGTGTACAGTGGTGGTGGGTGAGGGCAGCCAGCAGGTGAGGCAGGTGAGACAGGTGAGGCAGGTGAGGCAGGTGAGGCGGGTGAGGCAGGTGAGGCAGGTGAGGCAGGTGAGGCAGGTGAGACAGGTCACCTGGGTCACCACGGATATCAATCTCCACCTTGCAGGAGCTGAGGTGTGGCAGGAGAGCAGCGCAGCTTCTCACAAGTTCATCACGTACGTAAATTGTTTCTCCAGTGTTAAACACGCCAGATATTTTTTTGACAATTACTGGAGACATGTTAGTGTTGTCAAGGAGGTCGAGCCACTGGATGCTGTCTCTCATACCAGACTCTTGTAGGAGATGAACCACTTCCTGTGCAGCTGTCTCAGGTACCTGATCCAGTACCAGGTGCAACAGCCCAGCCACATGTATCACAACATTCTGGTACTTGTTCATGTCTACCACACCTGACCTGGTGCTGTCTTCTAACACTCCCCTGATACTGACAGGTGTGGCAGGTGTAGCTGAGGCAGGTGTTTGGTGTAGAATACTGTGGGTTGTTAAGCATGTTGACAATATAGAGAGCAGCGAAGTAGTCTTGTATACCCTTGTGAGGAGCTGAGTACTGCTCCTTGATGCCGCTCGTCCATGTTGGTCTTAAAAAAAAGG
>NC_069441.1:34541062-34586302 GCF_026875155.1 Cherax quadricarinatus
TTTTTAAAAACATTTTTTTAAAATGGGACGGGGGACAGTGTTGTCAGGGGGACAGTTTGTCAGGGTGGACAGTTGTCAGGGTGATAGTGTTGTCAGGGAGGACACTTTTATTAGGGACGACAGTGTTGTCAGGGTGGACAGTGTTGTCAGTGAGGACAGTGTTGTCAGGGTGGACAGTGTTGTCAGGGACGACAGTGTTGTCAGGGAGGACAATGTTGTCATGAGGAACAGTGTTGTAAGGGAGGACAATGTTGTCAGGGTGGACAGTGTTGTCAGGGCGGACAGTGTTGTCAGGGAGGACAGTGTTGTCAGGGTGGACAGTGTTGTCAGGGCGGACAGTGTTGTCAGGGTGGACAGTGTTGTCAAGGATGACAGTGTTGTCAGGGTGGACAGTGTTGTCAGGGAGGACAGTGTTGTCAGGGTGGACAGTGTTGTCAGGGCGGACAGTGTTGTCAGGGTGGACAGTGTTGTCAGGGAGGACAGTTTTGTCAGGGTGGACAGTGTTGTCAGGGAAGACAGTGTTGTCAGGGTGGACAGTGTTGTCAGGGAGGACAGTGTTGTCAGGGAGGATAGTGTTGTCAGGGTGGACAGTGTTGTCAGGGAGGACAGTGTTGTCAGGGTGGACAGTGTTGTCAGGGAGGACAGTTTTGTCAGGGTGGACAGTGTTGTCAGGGAGGACAGTGTTGTCAGGGTGGACAGTGTTGTCAGGGCGGACAGTGTTGTCAGGGTGGACAGTGTTGTCAGGCAGGACAGTTTTGTCAGGGTGGACAGTGTTGTCAGGGAAGACAGTGTTGTCAGGGTGGACAGTGTTGTCAGGGAGGACAGTGTTGTCAGGGAGGATAGTGTTGTCAGGGTGGACAGTGTTGTCAGGAGGACAGTGTTGTCAGGGTGGACAGTGTTGTCAGGGCGGACAGTGTTGTCAGGGTGGACAGTGTTGTCAGGGAGGACAGTTTTGTCAGGGTGGACAGTGTTGTCAGGGAAGACAGTGTTGTCAGGGTGGACAGTGTTGTCAGGGAGGACAGTGTTGTCAGGGAGGATAGTGTTGTCAGGGTGGACAGTGTTGTCAGGGAGGACAGTGTTGTCAGGGTGGACAGTGCTGTCAAGGTGGACAGTGTTGTCAGGGTGGACAGTGTTGTCAGGGAGGACAGTGTTGTCAGGGTGGACAGTGTTGTCAGGGAGGACAGTGTTGTCAGGGTGGACAGTGTTGTCAGGGAGGACAGTGTTGTCAGGGTGGACAGTGTTGTCAGGGAGGACAGTGTTGTCAGGGTGGACAGTGCTGTCAGGGCGGACAGTGTTGTCAGGGTGGACAGTGTTGTCAGGGAGGACAGTGTTGACAGGGTGGACAGTGTTGTCAGGGAGGACAGTGTTGTCAGGGTGGACAGTGTTGTCAGGGCGGACAGTGTTGTCAGGGTGGACAGTGTTGTCAGGGAGGACAGTTTTGTCAGGGTGGACAGTGTTGTCAGGGACGACAGTGTTGTCAGGGAGGACAATGTTGTCAGGGTGGACTGTGTTGTCATGGAGGACAATGTTGTCATCGAGGAAAATGTTGTCAGGGTGGACAGTGTTGTCAGGGTGGACAGTGTTATCATGGAGGACAATGTTGTCAGCGTGGACAGTGTTGTCAGGGTGTACAGTGTTGTTGTAGACAGCCTGTACTGTCTGCACAGACAGCCCATGCTGTCTGCCAGCTTAGTTCATATTTCGCGCTATGCTGGTGCTGCCACCTAGGCCTTCCCACTTCAGTATGCCCAGACTTGCCTCGCTCTCACTCACACAGCGGCCTGGCATCAAGACACAAGTACTCCCAGCTCTCTCTCGTGGGCATGGCCCTGCACGGGCCATGGGCACAAACACACAAGCCTGTGTAACCCACCACTACTTAACAATAAAGTAAGAAGTCTACAAAGAAGTTTATCATTTATCCACCGCTCTACAGCCTACCAAACAACCCCGTTATAAATGGTGACAGCGGTGCTTGCAGCAGTTGTGTTTGCCTGGAGAGAAGGAGGAAGAGGTATGAAGTCATCTTCACTTCATCACCCTACACAAGAAGCATCCGTCTCTCAACGAGTTATCCTGATGTCGTGTCTGCACTTTTGAGCACCCAGACACAGGTACAAGCAAAATTCCAGCCGAATTTGCCGAAATTCCCCGAGAATTGTAATTGACCCACGCTACAGCGTCCACGCTACAGTGTCCCACGCTGTTTCTCAAGTCACGTGTTCAGCGTCACTTGTATGTTGCTGTTGTTGTTCAGCTCAGCACAGCTGTTTCAGCAAGCCAGAGGTGAGTTTTGTGGTGAATTTCTGCGTCCAGTGTGAGCTTCTCCACGTGTTTGTGGGTGGAGGAGGAGGAGGAATGGCCAGATGCCCGCCCTGCCAATACACACGCAAAGCTCCTCGCCACCAGGGCCCCCATACACCACTCACCACTGCCACTCCCTCTGCTGTGTTTTTGCTGTTTTCGTAATGAATTCTTGCCGTGCTGTGTATCCGAGTGCCCGAGGCCACTCGAAGCTACGTGGATCGACACCACGTTGGGTGTGGCCGATGTCACGTAGACCTACAAAGCCACGTGAGTTACCAGATATCCCAGGCCACATGCTGTGGTCTGCTGCCCGCATCACATCGACGTCACCCACGATGCTGCCCGACTTCATGACGTCACGATGTCTGCTGACGTCACCTCACGATGTCTGCCTGACGTCACCTCGAGATGCCTGCTGACGTCACCTCACGATGTCTGCTGACGTCACCTCACGATGTCTGCTGACGTCACCTCACGATGTCTGCCTGACGTCACCTCGAGATGTCTGCTGTCGTCTCAGTCCTGCTGACGTCACCTCGCGACATCACGCCTGACATCACATGATGTCACCATCGAGTGTTCAGTAATTATTTCAGTATTGTCGAGAAGATTGAGAGAAAATATATGTCATGTGTTAATTCCTCTTAGTCAGTGTTCTCACATTTTAGTATACCTGGAGTTTACCTGGAGAGAGTTTCGGGGGTCAACGCCCCAGCGGCCCGGTCTGTGACCAGGCCTCCTGGTGGATCAGCGCCTGATCAACCAGGCTGTTGCTGCTGGCTGCACGCAAACCAACGTACGAGCCACAGCCCGGCTGATCAGGAACTGACTTTAGGTGCTTGTCCAGTGCCAGCTTGAAGATTGCCAGGGGTCTGTTGGTAATCCCCCTTATGTGTGCTGGGAGGCAGTTGAACAGTCTCGGGCCCCTGACACTTATTGTATGGTCTCTTAACGTGCTAGTGACACCCCTGCTTTTCATTGGGGGGATGGTGCATCGTCTGCCAAGTCTTTTGCTTTCGTAGTGAGTGATTTTCGTGTGCAAGTTCGGTATATGTCTTAGTGTCAGTTTTGTGCACAGAAAAGCATCATTTGCTAGTTAAGCCATGTTGTACCGTATGTACAGCGGTGTGTTTGTAAAGTTCCCGTGTGTCCAGTGAGGTCTGAGCCAGCCAGACCTGAGTAGCACCACTGTGTTAAGTCACCCGCCTGACTGATTTCTCAGCCCTGAGCGTATGAGCCCCCTTGTACAGAAAGCTTTTATGCTCGTCGCTCGTGTTGTTCTGCAGAATCGTACCTGCTACGATTCCCATCGAGATTTGTTTCACTTCACCTCCAGACCGTCAGAGTGCAGTTATATGTAGAGAAACAAGTCTGGGGACGCTTAGACTAACCTCTGCTATAACTCCAACTGTCGAGAGATGATACTCGTCAAGCCGCAGCCAGCCCTGTCGGCAGGCGCTGTGTCAGCCTCGTGTCACAAGCTTCAGTGAGCAGCCTGCACAAAGAAGATGTCACTTTGACTGCTAGCTCTCTCACTGCAGTCTGGTGTATGATGTTACGACTCCCAGATGTTTCGCCCAGTCGTCTCTGCCACGACTCGCTCCACAACTCGCTCCACGCTCGCCGGCAGTGACAGCCCAGCGACAGTACCAGTCGAGAAGTGTCCTCCTGAGTCGCTTGCCAGAAGTCCTGCCCAGTTGCCGAGTTTTGTCGACGCCTCACTCGAGGGCACCAGCATGTCGTGCCCCAGGTTGAGTGAAAACCTGCAGCGACTCCTACGATGTCTGCTTCACCGTTCCAGAGACCGTACCCTGTTACGTCACAGCTCAGCCGCAGCGATGTCTCCTGTGTTGCAGTATCTGTCCAGACGCAGGAAGGCGTGCAGTGATGCCCATCGACGCTCACTGCCTATGACCACGATGTTTAGCACACCCCACATGTTTTTTTCTTCCCTCCCTGTAGGAAGTTTTTTTTTCCATGTCCATATGTATATATGTTTTTATTTTGTGTTCTGTGCCCTGTTCCTACGAGAGAGAGACCGAGGTTTCTTTTACTACAGTATTGTCGGTCGGGGACGACCGCGCGGTAGGTGGCCGACGTATGTAGACAGCCTGTACTGTCTGCACAGACAGCCCATGCTGTCTGCCAGCTTAGTTCATATTTCGCGCTAAAGCTGGTGCTGCACCTAGGCCTTCCCACTTCAGTATGCCCAGACTTGCCTCGCTCTCATCACCAGCGGCCTGGCATCAAGACACAAGTACTCCCAGCTCTCTCTCGTGGGCATGGCCCTGCCCGGGCCATGGGCACAAACACACAAGCCTGTGTAACCCACCACTACTTAAAAATAAACAAAGAAGCCTCCGAAGACTTATCATTCACACCCCGCTACCAGAATACCAAATAAGCCCGTTATATTGTCAGGGAGGACAATGTTGTCAGGGTGGACAGTGTTGTCAGTGTGGACAGTTTTGTCAGGGTGGACAGTGTTGTCAGTGACGACAGTGTTGCCAGGGAGGACAATATTGTCAGGGTGGACAGTGTTGTCAGAGACGACAGTTTTGTCAGTGTGGACAGTGTTGTCAGGGACGACAGCGTTGTCAGGGAGGACAATGTTGTCAGGGTGCACAGTGTTGTCATGGAGGACAATGTTGTCAGGGAGGACAATGTTGTTAGGGTGGACAGTATAGTCAGGGAGGACAGTGTTGTCATGGAGGACAGTGTTGTCAGGGTAGACAGTGTTGTCAGGGTGGACAGTGTTGTCAGGGAGGACAGTGTTGTCAGAGAGAACAGTGTTGTCAGGGTGGTCAGTGTTGTCAGGGTGGACAGTGTTGTCAGGGTGGACAGTGTTGTCAGGGTGAACAGTGTTGTCAGGGTGGACATTATTTTCAGGGTGGACAGTGTTGTCAGGGCGGACAGTGTTGTCAGGGTGGGCAGAGTTGTCAGGGAGGACAATGTTGACAGGGTGGACAGTGTTGTCAGGGAGGACAGTTTTGTCAGGGTGGACAGTGTTTTCAGGCTGGACAGTGTTGTCAGGGTGGACAGTGTTGTCAGGGAGGACAGTTTTGTCAGGGACGACAGCGTTGTGAGGGAGGACAATGTTGTCAGTAGGAAGAGTGTTGTCAGGGAGGACAGTGTCGTCTAGGTGGACAGTGTTGCCAGTTAGGACCATGTTGTCATGGAGGACAGTGTTGTCAGGGAGGACAGTGTTGTCAGGGTGGACAGTGTTGTCATGGAGGACAGTGTTGTCAGAGAGGACAGTGTTGTAAGGGAGGACAGTGTTGTCAGTGTAGACAGTGTTGCCAGTGAGGACAGTGTTGTCAGGGTGGATAGTGTTGCCAGTGATGTCAGTGTTGTCAGTGAGGACAGTGTTGTCAGGGTTGACAGTTTTCTCAGTGAGGACAGTGTTGTCAGTGTGGGCAGTGTTGTCAGTGGACAGTGTTGCCAGTGAGGACAGTGTTGTCAGTGTTTACAGTGTTGCCAGTAAGGACAGAGTTGTCAGTGTGGACAGTGTTGGCTGGGAGGACAGTGTTGTCAATGAGGACAGTGTTGCCATTGAGGACAGTGTTGTCAGTGTGGACAGTGTTGCCAGTGATGTCAGTGATGTCAGTGAGGACAGTGTTGTCAGGGTTGACAGTGTTCCTCAGTGAGGACAGTGTTGTCAGTGTGGACAGTGTTGTCAGTGGACAGTGTTGCCATTGAGGACAGTGTTGTCAGTGTTTACAGTGTTGCCAGAAAGGACAGAGTTGTCAGTGTGGACAGTGTTGCCAGTGATGTCAGTGATGTCAGTGAGGACAGTGTTGTCAGGGTTGACAGTGTTCCTCAGTGTGGACAGTGTTGTCAGTGGACAGTGTTGCCATTGAGGACAGTGTTGTCAGTGTTTACAGTGTTGCCAGTAAGGACAGAGTTGTCAGTGTGGACAGTGTTGCCAGTGAGGACAGTGTTGTCAGTGAGGACAGTGTTGCCATTGAGGACAATGTTGCCAGTGAGGACAGTGTTGTCTAGCTGGACAGTGTTGCCAGTGATGACAGTGTCGTCTAGCTGGACAGTGTTGCCAGTGAGGACAGTGTCGTCTAGGTGGACAGTGTTGCCAGTGATGACAGTGTCGTCTAGCTGGACAGTGTTGCTAGTGATGACAGTGTCGTCTAGCAGGACAGTGTTGCCAGTGAGGACAGTGTCGTTTAGGTGGACAGTGTTGCCAGTGAGGACAGTGTTGTCAGGGTGGACAGTGTTGCCAATGAGGATAGTGCTTTCAGGGTGGACAGTGTTGCCAGTGAGGACAGTGTTGTCAGGGTGGACAGTCTTGTCAGGGTGGACAGTGTTGTCAGGTAGGACATTTTTGTCAGGGAGGACAGTGTTGTCAGGGACGACAGTGTAGTCAGGGAGGACAGTGTTTTCAGGGTGGACAGTGTTGTCAGGGAGGACAATGTTGTCAGGGTGGACAGTGTTTAAACGGATTACAGTGTTGTCAGGCAGGACAATGTTGCCAGGGAGGACAGTGTTGTCAGTGAGGACAGTGTTTTCAAGGTGGACAGTGTTGTCAGGGTGGACAGTGTTATCAGGGTGGACAGTGTTTTCAGTAAGGACAGTGTTGTCAGGGAGGACAATGTGGACAGGGTGGACAGTGTTGTCAAGGCGGACAGTTTTGTCAGGGTGGACAGTGTTGTCAGGGTGGACAGTGTTGTCAGGGAGGACAGTTTTGTTAGGGACGACAGTGTTGTCGGGGTGGACAGTGTTGTCAGGGAGGACAGTGTTGTCAGGGTGGACAGTGTTGTCAGGGACGACAGTGTTGTCAGGGAGGACAATGTTGTCATGAGGAACAGTGTTGTAAGGGAGGACAATGTTGTCAGGGTGGACAGTGTTGTCAGGGCGGACAGTGTTGTCAGGGAGGACAGTGTTGTCAGGGTGGACAGTGTTGTTAGGGAGGACAGTTTTGTTAGGGACGACAGTGTTGTCAGGGTGGACAGTGTTGTCAGGGAGGACAATGTTGTCATGGTGGACAGTGTTGTCAGGGAGGACAGTGTTGTCAGGGTGGACAGTGTTGTCATGGACGAAAGTGTTGTCAGGGAGGACAATGTTGTCATGAGGAACAGTGTTGTAAGGGAGGACAATGTTGTCAGGGTGGACAGTGTTGTCAGGGCGGACAGTGTTGTCAGGGACGACAGCGTTGTCAGGGAGGACAATGTTGTCAGGGTGCACAGTGCGTCATGGAGGACAATGTTGTCAGGGAGGACAATGTTGTCAGGGTGGACAGTATAGTCAGGGAGGACAGTGTTGTCAGGAAGGACAGTGTTGTCAGGGTAGACAGTGTTGTCAGGGTGGACAGTGTTGTCAGGGAGGACAGTGTTGTCAGAGAGAACAGTGTTGTCAGGGTGGTCAGTGTTGTCAGGGTGGACAGTGTTGTCAGGGTGGACAGTGTTGTCAGGGTGGACAGTGTTGTCAGGGTGAACAGTGTTGTCAGGGTGGACATTATTTTCAGGGTGGACAGTGTTGTCAGGGCGGACAGTGTTGTCAGGGTGGGCAGTGTTGTCAACGTTGACAGTGTTGTCAGGTTCGACCGTGTTGTCAGGGTGGACAGTGTTGTCTGGGAGGACAATGTTGTCAAGGTGGACAGTGTTGTCAGTGTCGACAGTGTTGTCAAGGTGGACAGTGTTGTCAGGGTGGACAGTGTTGTCAAGGCGGACAGTGTTGTCAGGAAGGACAGTGTTATCAGGGAGGTCAATGTTTTCAGGGTGGTCAGAGTTGTCATGGACGACAGTGTTGTCAGGGAGGACAATGTTGTCAGTGTGGACAGTGTTGTCATGGAGGACAATGTAGTCAGGGAGGACAATGTTGTCAGGGTGGACAGTTTTGTCAGGGTGGACAGTGTTGTCAGGGATGACAGTGTTGTCAGGGAGGACAATGTTGTCAGGGTGGACAGTGTTGTCATGGAGGACAATGTAGTCAGGGAGGACAATGTTGTCAGGGTGGACAGTATTGTCAGGGAGGACAGTGTTGTCAGGAAGGACAGTGTTGTCAGGGTAGACAGTGTTGTCAGGGTGGACAGTGTTGTCAGGGAGGACAGTGTTGTCAGGGAGAACAGTGTTGTCAGGGTGGATAGTGTTTTCAAGGTGGACGGTGTTGTCAGGGTGGACAGTGTTGTCAGGGTGGACAGTGTTGTCAGGGTGAACAGTGTTGTCAGGGTGGACAGTATTTTCAGGGTGGACAGTGTTGTCAGGGCGGACAGTGTTGTCAGGGTGGGCAGTGTTGTCAACGTTGACAGTGTTGTCAGGTTCGACCGTGTTGTCAGGGTGGACAGTGTTGTCAGAAATTATCACACACAGTAAGACACAGTGCACAACTAGCATCACCACACACAGTAAGACACAGTACACAACTAGCACCACCACACACAGTAAGACACAGTACACAACTAGCATCATCACACACAGTAAGACACAGTACACAACTAGCATCACCACACACAGTAAGACACAGTACACAACTAGCATCACCACACACAGTAAGACACAGTACACAACTAGCACCATCACACACAGTAAGACACAGTACACAACTAGCACCACCACACACAGTAAGACACAGTACACAACTAGCATCACCACACACAGTAAGACACAGTACACAACTAGCACCACCACACACAGTAAGACACAGTACACAACTAGCACCATGACACACAGTAAGACACAGTACACAACTAGCACCATCACACACAGTAAGACACAGTACACAATTAGCACCATGACACACAGTAAGACACAGTACACAACTAGCACCACCACACACAGTAAGACACAGTACACAACTAGCACCAACACACACAGTAAGACACAGTACACAACTAGCACCACCACACACAGTAAGACACATCTTAATAAGGAATCGTTCAGGACCCTGTACACCGTGTACGTTAGGCCCATATTGGAGTATGCGGCACCAGTTTGGAACCCACACCTAGCCAAGCACGTAAAGAAACTAGAGAAAGTGCAAAGGTTTGCAACAAGACTAGTCCCAGAGCTAAGAGGTATGTCCTACGAGGAGAGGTTAAGGGAAATCAACCTGACGACACTGGAGGACAGGAGAGATAGGGGGGACATGATAACGACATACAAAATACTGAGAGGAATTGACAAGGTGGACAAAGACAGGATGATCCAGAGATTGGACACAGTAACAAGGGGACACAGTTGGAAGTTGAAGACACAGATGAATCACAGGGATGTTAGGAAGTATTTCTTCAGTCACAGAGTAGTCAGGAAGTGGAATAGTTTCGAAAGCGATGTAGTGGAGGCAGAATTCATACATAGCTTTAAGCAGAGGTATGATAAAGCTCACGGTTCAGGGAGAGTGACCTATTAGCGACCAGTGAAGAGGCGGGGCCAGGAGTTTGGACACGACCCCTGCAACCTCAACTAGGTGAGTGCAACTAAGTGAGTACAGTACACAGTGTAACACTTACAGAGATACTTAAGTTGATGTAGTGTGGAGGTGACAGTGTGGTGTAGTTGTGGCAGGAGACAACCAGCATGGTGGTCACTCACCACAGCCAGGCGGAGGTACCACAGGTTGTGACACTGTTGTAACAACGTGACTCCTCCACCAGTAAGACAACCCAGGAACACCTTCAGGTGACTCCTGTAACAGAATAAAACACTTTATGAACACTCACTTTCCTGACTCACCACCTACACTGTTTTATTACACCAAGTGGGTTTACCCGGAGAGTTTACCTGGAAAAGAGTTCCAGGGGTCAACGCCCCCGCGGCCCGTCTGTGACCGGCCCCTTGGGTTTCAGTGTCCCAGGATGCGGACCCAAAAAACCATCCGACTAACCCCCAGGTAAAACTTTTACTGTTTGGGGAAAACATAGAAAAACCCCGGGGGTTGGAAGAAAACACGTCCAATGTTTCAAACTCGGGGCGGGGAAATCAAAACCCGGGGCCCTAAACGTGTGAAGCGAGATCTTTTAACCACCAGGCCCCCAGACCCCTTTTGGAAAATGGGGTGAAAAAAGGGTTACCTGTTTTTTTTACACCAAAGTGGAAGTAAAACAATTTTTACAAAGAAAACTTTTTAAGGAAAAAAGACTGTGTAGAAACCAAGACTGTGTGCACAAGATTTTGGTTAGCACAGTTGTGGGCAGAAGATGTGTAGCAAAGAGTGTGGGCAAAAAGACTGGGAACCAAGACTGGTAGCACAAGCCCTTTTGTGGGCCAAGACTGTGTAGCACAAGACTGTGTGGGCACAAGATGTGGGGCACAAGTTTGGTTAGCACAAAACTGTGAAAGGCAACAAGCCTGTGTAGAAGAAGACTGTGTAGCGAAGACTGTTTTAGCAGAAGACTGGGTGCCCCAAGACTGGAGCAGAAAATTGTGTACCCGAAAAATGGGGTTGGCAAAAGACTGGTACACAAACTGTGAAAAGCACAAGACTTTTAAATAAAAAAACCCGGGTTAGCACAAGTTGTGTGCAGAAGACTTTTGCAGCAGAAAACTGTGTAGCAAAGACTGTGCACAAAAGACTGTGTACCCACAAGATTTTTGGGGGCAAAAGACTGTTTTGCAAAAGACGGTGTGCACAAGACGTGTAGCACAAGACTGTGTAAAAAAGGATTTGTGTAGCACAAACGGTGTGGGCACAAGACTTTTGTAGCCCAAGACTGTGAAACACAAGATGGGGGTTTAGAACAAGACGTGCAGCGGAAGACGGGTTTGCACAAAAACTGTGTACACAAGACCTGTGTAGCAAAAAACTGTGTGACAAGACTGTGCAGCAAAAAAGGACTGTGTAGCAGAAACGTGCAGCAAAAACCCGTCCAGCAAAAGGGACTGTGTACAAAGATTTTGAAAGCAGAAAGACTGTGCACCCAAAAAGATGGGAGCAAAATTTGTCCGGCAGAAGATGTGTAGCACAAGACTGTGCACAAAAAAGACTGTGCAGCAAAGACTGTGTACAGAAAACTGTGTAGCAAAAACTGGCAGCAGAAGACTGGTAGCAGAAGACGGGCCCAGCGGGAAAGACTGGTAGCCGAAGATTTGCAGCAGAAGACTTTTTGGGGCAGAAAACTGGGGCACAGAAGACTGGGGTAGCAGAAGACTGTGTAGCAAAATACTGTGCAGCAAAAGTTTTTGCGCAGAAAAACTGTGCGGGGCAGAAAAATGTGCGCAGAAGACGTCCACCCAGAAGGCCCTTTTGCGCCGAAGACTGTTTTCCAGAAGACGGCACCCGGGAAGACTGTGAACAGAAGACTGTGTAGCGAAGATTGTGGCAGCAAAAAGACGGGTTGTAGCAAAAAGACTGGCAGCCAAAAGACTTTTGTGCAGAAGCCCCTGGGGCCGCAAAAGGGATTTTCCCCGGGCAGAAGACTGTGCGGCGGGAAGACTGGCAGCAAAAGGGACTGTGTAGCAGAAGACTGGCAGCAGAAGACTGTGTAGCCCCAAGTTGTGTAGCAGAAACTGTGCAGCAGAAGACTGTTCCAGCAGAAGACTGTGAAAGCAGAAACTGTGAAAGCAGAAGACGGGGCAGAAAAGGGACGGGTTGGGGGCAAAAGGAAGAGCAGCGAAGATGTGCACAGAAAAATTGCGGCAAAAGGGACTGTGTGCAAAAGGGAGGGTTGCAGCAGAAGAGTGGCGGGGCAGAAGACTGTGCAGCAAAAGACTGTGCAGCAGAAGACGTGAAAGGCAAAGACTGGGGCGCAAAAGGGACTGTGTACAGAAGAGTGAAACAGAAAAACTGGGGCAGCGAAGACGGCAGCAGAAGACTGGGGCAGCAAAAACCGGGTGCAGCAGAAAACTGTGTGCAGAAGACTGTGCAGAAAGGGGTTGCAGCAGAAGCCCTGTGTAGCAAAAAGGACTGTGTAGAAAAAGCTGTGCGAAAAGATGTGTAGAAGAAGACTGGTGCGAAGACTGGACCCGAAGACTTTTGCAGCAAAAGGGGACTGTGTAGCACAAGACTGGGGAACAAAGACTGTGAAAAAAAAAGAAGACTGTGCGGGAAAGAAGACTGGGGAGCAGAAGCCCTGTGCGGGCAGAAGACTTTTGAAAGCAGAAGACTGTGCGCAGAAGACTGTGCAGCAAAAAAACTGTGAAAGCAAAAGGGCCCTGTGTAGAGAAAACTGGCAGAAAAAGATGTGAAGCAAAAAACTGTGCAGCAAAAAGACTTTTGCAGCAAAAAGACTTTTGCAGAGAAAAACTGTGCAGCGAAGCCCTTTTGTAGCAGAAAACTGTGCGGGCAGAAGACGGTGCAGCAAAAAGACTGTGCAAAGAAGACTGTCCAGCAGAAGACTGGGGCAGGCGAAGATGTCCAAGGGACTGTGCCGCGAAGACTGTGCAGCAGAAGCTTTTGGCAGCAGAAGACGGTGCAGCAAAGACTGTGCAGCAGAAGACTGTCCCAAGCAGAAGACGTGAAACCAAAAGACTGTGCAGCCACAAAAATGTGCAGCACAAGACTGTGAAGCACAGACGGGTGAAAGCAAAGCCCTGTGCAGCAAAA
Organism: Cherax quadricarinatus; assembly: GCF_026875155.1. Taxonomy (NCBI): domain Eukaryota; kingdom Metazoa; phylum Arthropoda; class Malacostraca; order Decapoda; family Parastacidae; genus Cherax; species Cherax quadricarinatus. The sequence continues at coordinate 34,553,861 of NC_069441.1, forward strand.
GGGACTGTCCCAACAAAAGACTGTGTACAGAAGACTGGGGCAGAAAAAAAGACTGTGTTGCACTAGACTGTGCAGCACAAGACGGGTGTAGCAAAAAAGACTGTCCCGGGGAAGACGGCCCCCAGAAGACTGTCCCAAGCAAAGACGCCCCAGCAGAAGACTTGCAGAGAAGACGTGTACAGAAGACGTGCAGCGAAGACTGTGCGGCAGAAGTTTTGTGAGCAGAAGAACTGTGCGCTGAAGATTTTGCAGTAGAAGACTGTCCCTAAAAGACTGTGCAGCAAAAGGGACTTTTGCAGCCAAAAATGTGCAGCACAAGACTGTCCCAGCAAAAAAATGTGCGGGCAAAAGCTGTGCGGGCAAAAGGACTGTGCAGCCCCAAAGACTGTGCAGCCCAAGTTGTTGCGGGCACAAGACTGTGAAAGCACAAGTCTGTGCAACACAAGACTGTGCAGCACAAGATTGGCAGCACAAGACTGTGCAGCACGGATGTGCAGCAAAAGGGACTGTGCACAAAAGTCTGTGCACACAAGATGTCCCAACACAAGACGTGCAGCAAAAGGGACTGTGCAGAAAGACCGTGAAAACAAAAGACGGTTGCAGCACAAAAACCTGTGCAGCACAAAACCCGTGCGGGCAGAAGACTGTCCCAGCAAAGCTGGGGACAAAAAGACTGTGCAGCAGAAGACTGTGCAGAAAGAAACTGTTTTGCAAAGCCCTGTGCAGCAGAAAAAACTGTGAAAGCAGAAGACTGTGCAGCAGAAGACTGGGGCAGCAAAGACTGGCCCGAAAGAAGACTGTGTAGCAAAGATGTGCGGGAAAAAGACTGTCAGCAGAAGACTGTGTACAGAAGACTGTGTAGCAGAAGACTTTTGCACAGAAGACTGGTACAGAAGACTGTGTGGGCAAAAGATTTGTGTAGAAAGACTTTGCGCAGAAGACTGTGTGAAAAAGGGACGTGTAGCAAAAGACTGTGTAGCAGAAGACTGGCAAGCAAAAGACTGTGTGCAGAAGACGTGAAAGCAGAAGACTGTGCAGCAAAAGGGGACTGTGACGGGAAGACTGGCAGCAAAGGACGGGTGCAGAAGAAATTTTGTGTAGCAAAAGGGACTGGCAGCAGAAAGACTGTAAACCCAAACTTTTGCAGCAAAAAAGGACTGGGCCCAGCAGAAGACTGTGCAGCAAAAAGGACTTTTGCGGGCAGAAGATTTGGTGTAGCAGAAAAAATTTTTGCGGGCCAAAAAGACTGTGAAAGCAAAGACTGTGCACCCAGAAGATGCCCCAGCAGAAGACTGTGCAGCAAAAAAGACGGGGCAGAAGGAAAAGGGTGCGGCCAGAAGACTGTGCGGGCAAAAAAGACTGTGCGGGCAGAAGATGGCGAAGAAGACTGTGAAAGCGGAAAACCTGTGCAGCAGAAGACTGGTGAGAAAAGACGTGAGAAACACGGGGCCCTGGGGGAGAACAAGCCCTGGGGCAGCCCCAAGACTTTTGTAGCAAAAGGGAGGGTGCAGCAGAAGACTGTGAAACCCAAAAAGAGGTGTAGCAAAACTGGGGCAGCAGAAACTTTTGGAAAGCACTAGACTGTGCAGGAAAAGGGACGGGTGAAAAGAAAATTGGGACTGTGCAGCGGGAAGATGTGCAGCAAAATGACTGTCCCGCAAAGACGCCAGCAGAAGACTGTCCCAAAAGAAACTGTGTAGCAAAAAACCTGTGCAGCAAAGACTGTGCAGCAAAAGTTTGGGGCAGCAAAAGGGAACTGTGCACGGGAAGAGGGCATTTAGAAGACTGTGCAGTAAAAAAACTGTGAAACCCACAAGGGTCGGGCACTTAGACTGTGCAGCAAAAGGACTGTGAAAGCACAAGACTTGAGCCCCAAAGTCTGGGGAAAAGAAAAAGCCCCTGGGGCAGCACAAGACGTGCGGGAAAATTCGTAAAAGCACAAGACTGTGCAGCAAAAGGTCTTTTAAAAACCCACAAGACTGTGCACACAAGAGTGGAAAAGACGAAAACGGGGGGTGCAGCAAAAAGCCCTGTGCCAGCACAAGACTTTTGCAGCACAAGTCCTGTGCAGCACAAAAATTGCAACACAAAAAGTGCAGCACAAGACTTTTGCAGCAAAAAGCCGTGCAACACAAGACTTTTGCAGCAAAAGGGACGGTCCCAGCACAAGACTGTGGCAAAAGGGTGTGCACAAAAAGACTGTCCCAGCACAAGACAGCAGAAATGTACACTGAAGACAACTCAATAAGTGCCCAGGGGCCCAAAGATTTGCTCAATTTTCCTCCCAGAATAAAAGAAAGGGATTACCCCCATAGACCTCGGGGCCCTTGTCTCTAACCCCAACAAGGGATTTTAAAACCCCATCAACAGTTTTAACTCCAACAACAAAAGTTAACCCCCAACAACGTTTATTAACACCATCAACAGTTTTTAAAACCCCCAACAACGATTTTAAACCCCAAAAAACGATTTTAAAACCCATCAACAGTGTTAACTAACAATGAGTTAACACCAAAAACTTATTAACCCCAAACAACAGTTTTAACCCCAAACCAACGATTTTTAACACCAAAACGATATTAAACACCATCACAGTGTTAACCCCAAACAACGATTTTTTAACACCAAAAAAGCTATTAACTTTTTTAAACTATGTTAACTCAACAAGGGGATGTTTAACTCCAACAACGATGTTAACCCCAAAACAACGATATTAACCCCTTTAACAAGGGGTTAACTCCAAACAACGTTGTTAACACCAAAAACGAAAATTAAACACCACCAACATTTTTTTAAAAACCCAACAACGATGTTAACAAAAAACAACCGAATTAACTCCTTCAAAAAAGTTAACTCCAAAACGATGTTTAACTCCAAAACGCAGGTTAACACCAACAACGATATTAATCCATAAAACAATGTTAACTCCAACAACAAATTGTTAACTCCAACAAGGAGGGTTAAAAACCAAAAAACGATTTTAAACGCCATAAAACAGTTTTTTAACCCCAACGACGATGTTAAACCCCAAACCCGGGGGATATTAACACCTCAAAAAGTGTTAACTCCAAAAAACGAGGGTTAACACCAACAAGGGATTTTAAACCCCCCCAAACCCCGGGGGTTAAACTCCAAAAAACGATTTTTAAACACCAAAAAACGATTTAACACCAACAACATTTTAAAATTCCGACAACGATTTTTAACCCCAAAACGATTTTTAAAACACCATAAACAGTGTTAACCCCAACCAACAAAATGTTAAAAACCAAAAAAACGATTTTAAACCCCATCAACATTTGTTAACCCCAAACCCAACGATTTTAAAAACACCAAAAAACGATTTTTAACTCCATAAAAAATTTTTAAACCCCCAAACAACGATTTTTTAACACCAACAACGATATTAACACCATCAACAGTGTTAACACCAAAAAGGGGTTTTAACCCCAAAACAACGATGTTAACTCCAAAAACGATAAAACCCCTCAAAAATATTAACACAAAAAAGGGATTTTAACCCACCTTTAACAGTTTTTAAGCCCCCCCCAAAAGTTTTCCCTGATCCCCGGATTCCCTGAAAATTTTATATAGCATAGCATATTAGAAATAAATCTTTGGGGCTTTAGATAGGGAAACCCCTTGTAGGCCTTTTGGCTTTGTGGGGAACATGGGGAAATTGAAATGTGTAGGCTCTTTACCCCCTGCCCCGGTGCCCACTTGGCGGAGCCCAATTAAAGCAGCCCAGGCAAGGCAGGGGGGTCCTTTCCCTCACATCTCAGACTGCCCAAAAAATTTTCCATCCAAAAAGTGTGTCTCCCTTTTAAACCCAAAAAGATATCTTATTCAAGAAACCCTTACGAATTGGTGGCATCGGGGGGCCCGGTAATTCGGGGACGATTACAGCGATTTCTGGAGAAAAAAATTTCGACCAGAAAAGAGGGGCCTTTTCCCGTGTCCCCCAAAGTGGCCAAACCGAGGTTCACCCCCCCGCTACCTAAAGTCAGCTACTGGGCCCAAGTCCAAACCAGCTTTACATTATTAAACTGGTAAATTCTTTGATTAGTGTTTATCTGCTTATTTGCATCACTCCCGAGGGGTTGACCCGAGTTTGCAAAATAAGCCAGTTTCCAGTCTGTGGTGGCGGAGTCAGAACAACGGAGCCCAGTCGAGCCTAGCCTACCCCATCCAATTATTTTTGCCTGCCAAGCCAGCTTCCACCCCTGCTGTGCTCATCGTGTGAAGTTATCAAGCCATTCTGTGTGAAGGGTTATTGATAAGCCAGCTAATAAACTAACCCAGTGTGTCTTACCCCAGTACTCGAGCAAGCCACGTGAGTAGTCTTCATCGCTTGTGTTTCAAGCTCCAAGCATTCTGAGTGCTCTTTTTCATCCTTGTGGTGTTGTAGTATTTCGTGGTTTTATTTTAAGCAAGCCGGCTTAGAATTATCTTCGCGGCAGTGTGGTTGTTTTCAGTGAGGCTTACGACGTTCAACCCATAAACCCAGCCACTCACGATCACGTGTGTCTCACCATTGCCGGTCTCAGACGCCTTGCTCAGCCATTACCCATTCACCTAACTTCTTCAGTGTTTTGGTGCACTGCTAAGGGTTGTAGCACCATATTTTAAGGACCACATAGGGGGTCAAGAGCTAGAGTGTGTTCACGCCACCTTTATAAAGCCTCCTGTGTATGTCTATCGCCGATGTAAGCGCAATTCTACGATCATCTGTGCAGAGGACAGCAGCAAGACGATATAAACAATCCATCAATCTCATTCTTCAAGTGGCCTGGTGGCCTGGTGGCTAAAGCTCCCGCTTCACACACGGAGGGCCCGGGTTCGATTCCCGGCGGGTGGAAACATTTCGACACGTTTCCTTACACCTGTTGTCCTGTTCACCTAGCAGCAAATAGGTACCTGGGTGTTAGTCGACTGGTGTGGGTCGCATCCTGGGGGACAAGATTAAGGACCCCAATGGAAATAAGTTAGACAATCCTCGATGATGCACTGACTTTCTTGGGTTATCCTGGGTGGCTAACCCTCCGGGGTTAAAAATCCGAACGAAATCCTATCCTATCCTACAGCGATAATATTTTTTTAGAGACATTTGCGAGTGTTGAGACATTTTTTTTTCTATGTTCCCAGTGATTTTTCTCTTAGTGACATTCAGTGACTCTCGATCAGACTCAGTGTTTATCATGTACTGATTGCATTAATTTCTTTTAATCTCCTTAATTCAGTGTTAATTTTCGTGCATTATCTTATGTCTGTTGTGATTGTGTGTCTTTTTAAACACTTTAAGTAAGTACTTAGTGTTTTTCCTTGTTGTGTGTGCAACATATGAGCAGTATAGAACTTGTGTTTACACTTCAGAATCACCTTGTGTTCTCAGTATTCCAGTGAAGTATTTCAGTAATTTTTCACCTCATATTCTGCATCACAACTCAGTGTTGTCTGTTATTTTTTTTTCTCAGCTTTTGTGTATTTTTGTTTTGTTCCCTGTGTGTTGAACATTCTTGTGTTCATATTCTTTCCATTTAGCCAGTGTCTAATTTGTCTTATTTCCACAGACAATAGTGCCATTATTTTGTGCAAGCAAGAAATCATTTTTTTTTACAAAATTTTTCACACATCAAGTTTCTTTGCAAGAAATCCCAGTATTATGTTATATTGATGTGTTGTGTTCTGCATCTCTGTACGTGTTGTGTTCTGCATCACTGTAAGTGTTCAAACTTGTTTTGTTATGTGTTTTTTGCACCTATTATTTTTCATGTTTTATTGAACAAATTCACTCTTAGTGCAATTTTTAAGTTCTCCTTTTAAAGTAAATTGTTCTTTTGCTTGTTAAGTGTTGCTTGAGTGCAGTTAAGAGTTAAAGTGTTCATTCCTTGATATATTTCTTTTCTTGTGTGTTATAATTTTTATTATTGCACATTGATTCATTTTGCAATAATTCTTGTGCAAATATTGTGTTGCTATTAAAGTTTCCTTGCAGAAAATTTTATGAAGTACTTGTTGATTAGCAATTGTTAATTTGATATATTGCTACAGTTTATTACAGTGCAGTTTCTTATGCTCTGTTCTGTGCATAGTATTTTATTCTGTCTGTGTCATTTTATTTTTATTTCAGTGAATTGTGTGTCTGTTTTAATTTTTGCACAAGTTTATTGAGTCCATTTTATCATTTTTATTTTGTATTTCCTTGTTGCATTGAAAGTAAAGACAACTCACTGTGCCATCCTTTCAATTTAAAGTAAAAGTTGAGCAAATTAGATTTGAGTAAAGTTCAAGTTCTCTTGATTTTCAGTGTTTGTTAAGTTGCATATTCTTCTTGTGTGAGTTCTTTGCTTACTGTGTGACCTGTCAATTTTTAATTACTTATGCAGAATAGTTAAGCATTTTCTTCCATTTAAGCTTATTGTGTCATTCTCTCCATTTTTCTTGCCTTATGCACTTCAGTATTTTCACTGAGAAGATGTCCCAGTCACTTTTGAACGTTCACTTAGTGTATCATTCCAGTCAAAGTCAATATGAATCAGTCCACAGTACCAACATTCCCCTACTGAATGAAAGGCAATATCTAGCCCTTGAACAATGTGTTTGTTCTCACAGCTTGTATCTGAGATTTGTTAAAGTGCTGCGAAATGTGAAGTTCAGATTAAGTTCCTATAGATCCGTGAATTACTTATTAACGTAGCCGAGCGGTCAGGCACTAGTAATACTGTCACTCCTGTCTGGACTCCAGCCAAAACATCGTGCACGCAGGATAGTGCTGAGACTACTATCCTTGCGATGGCGACTTGTATCAAAGTACTCGTTCCTTCCAGGGGACGCTTTGAGAAGAACTTTACTTGCAACGAAGTTATGCCATCTCTTGCTGATGCCACAAGCCGTTGCAGAAAGACGTTTCTGTGGCTAGTGTGCTCACTTGAGTGTTGTTGTTGTCCCTTGTGTTTCAGATTGTGATCCCATCCTAGTTGACAGTAATCAGTGCATTGTAAGAAGTTACTTCTCGAGTAACTTTCACATGTTAACGTTTGTAAGTGTAATTTCTTTATAGCTGATACCTCGTGTCACTGTGTGCGACTCAGATTGAATATCAGCATTGTTGGCCGTATTCATTTCCTTTCCCTTTGCTTGCAGTTTGAGATAGTAGATTCGTTCTCCCTTGCTCATATTGCGTGTTATAGCGTTAATTTTTTCAACCGGGGGGAGTCATCCACTCCACAAAGTTTGTTCTTTCCTCCAGTAAGGAAGAACTGTTACCTTTATTCCAGAACAAACAGCCTACTGGAAGGTTAGCCAGATGGACCTTGACTATCCAAGAGTTCAATCCCACTTTTGAACATTTACCTGGCAAGTCGAATGTAGTCGCTGATGCTTTATCGCGACACGTTAGTGTAGTTACTGCAGATCCTCCATTTACTGTCGAGGATGTCAAAACTGCACAAAGAACAGATCCCATGTGGTCTGGTGTGATTCGATTCCTGCTCCAGGAAGATCTTATTCTTACTGTGAAGCCACCAGCACCCATTAGTGACTTTGTAATGAGCCAAGAATTACTGTATCGAATAGTTGAGTTGAGTACTCCTAGCAGACGAATTAGTAATTCCACGGTCACTAGTGATTGTACCTGTATCTTTTGTAGATACTCGTTCAGACTGTCCTCAGTCAAGGCATGTGTTAGCCATTGCAGAGGAATTTGATCCTCCCAGAGATGATAACCATTCTGCATGTGTAAACCTAACCCTCGCAGAATTGGGTTTAAATGTACATAGTCTGTATAATTAGATGTCCGAGATGAATGAAATTGTCAACTGTGTGTTTTGTTATTAGCTGATCAGTTTGTCAGAAATTTTCGTGTTCACATTCCCTCCGTATTCTGAGAATTGACAGTAATAGTCTGAGTGTGCACCAGATGCCTTTGCTGTTAATTTCACCTTGTATATATATATTTATTCTTCCTCAGAATCCGTAGAGTGCATGAATACAGATCGATCGATCAATTCCACCCATATTGTACAAAGATTTGTTCTTATAGTTTGTAATGCATTACGTTAAAACTCATTACGTTAACACCCATTACGTCAAAATCATGTTGTAACATCCATTAGTTCTAAGTTATATATGAATTTGTTATTGTATAGAATCAGCCCAGATCCACCTGCCTGTTCAGCCTATAGTATAGTAGTGTATGTCGGGACGACATACGTAACATGACCGAGCTGTCAGCATAGTTGCTGATCCCTGTATTCCCTGTATAATATAGCATAGCATAGTAGTATCATCCATGTGCTTTAGACACGAGATCCCTTGTAGGCCTGTGGCTTTGTGTGACGTCACGGGATGCACATGTGTAGGCTCATACCTCTGCCCCGGTCTCACTCGGCGGCAGACCATTCAGCAGACAGGCAAGGCAGCTGGGCTCCATCCCTCACCATCTCAGACTGACAATATATTACCATCCAACAAGTGTGTCTACCTTCAACCTACGATATCTCTATTCAAGAACCCTTACGATATTAACTCCAACACCGATGTTAACACCAACAACGATATTAACACCAACAACAGTGTTAACTCCAACAACGATGTTAACACCAACAACGATATTAACACCATCAACAGTGTTAACTCCAACAACGATGTTAACACCAACAACGATATTAACACCATCAACAGTGTTAACTCCAACAACGATGTTAACACCAACAACGATGTTAACACCAACAACGATATTAACTCCATCAACAATGTTAACTCCAACAACGATGTTAACTCCAACAACGATGTTAACACCAACAACGATGTTAACTCCAACAACGATGTTAACACCAACAACGATATTAACACCATTAACAGTGTTAACGCCAACAACGATGTTAACACCAACATCGATATTAATCTTCAATAGTGGTAACTCCAACATTGAGGTTAACAAACCAACAACCGTTTATTAACACCATCAACAGTGTTAACTCCATCCGACGTCGTTCACACCAACAACGATATTTAACACTGCAAGAGTGTTAACTCCTAACAACGATGTTCACACCAACAACGATATTAACCCCCTTCAACTATGTGAAATCTCCAACAACGATGTTAACACCCAACAACGTATTAACACTATTCAACTGTTACTCCAGCAACCGATGATTAACACCACAACGATATTAACACCATTCACAGTGGTTAACTCCAACAATGAAGTTACACCAAACAACGATAGTAAACACATCAACTTGTGTTAACTCCTAACATACGTGTTAACACACAACGTATATTAACTCAATTCAGAAGTTGTTTCACACCAACGAACGATGTTACCACTCACAACGATTTTATCTCCATCAACAAATGTTTACCTCCACAACGAGTTAACTCCACAAACGATGTGAACACCAACAACGATGTTAACTCAACAACGATGTTAATCAACAACTCGATATGAACATCCATCAACAATGTTTACTCCACAAAGTAGTTTGCACCATTACAGTGGTCAACACCAACAAGATGGTTTTCCCAACAAACGATATTATACACCATTAACAGTGTTAACTCCAACAACGATGTACACCAAACAAACGTATTCAACACCATCATATTGTGTTAACTCCAACATTGTTGTTAACACAAAAACGATATTAATACACCATTCATACAGTGTTAACTCCAACGACGACGTTAACTCCAAAACGATATTAACCAACAAACAAGTGTTATCTCCACAACGATGTTAACCCAGCACCGTTTTTAACACATCATACAGTGATAACTCCCTACAACGATGTTAACACCCACAAACGATATTAAACACCACTAACTGTGTTTAACTCCAACAACGATGTTAAACACCAACAACGATGTTAAATCCATCAACAGTGTTACACTCCAAAACAACGTAGTTAACACCAACAACGATATTAACCCATCAACAGTGTTTAACTCCAACAAATCGCTGTTAACAACAACAACGATATTTACACCATTCAGCAGTGGTTAACTCCACAACGATTGTTAACACCAACACGATATTAACTCCATCAAACAGTGTTAAATCCATCAACGCATTGTTACAACTACAACTCGATTTTAAACACCTTCAACCAGTGTTAACACCAACAACGATGTTAACCAACAAACGGATATTAACTCTCAACAATGTTAACTCAACAACGATGTTAACTCAACAACGCGTTAAACACCAAACAAAAGATGTTAACTAACAACGATGTTAGCACTCCAACCACGATTATTAAACACCTTCAACAAGTCTTAAATCAAATAATAAAATACGAACAAAGTTTTTAACACCATTAACAGTGATTAACTCCATCAACGATGTTAACAACCAAACTGATATTAACAACATCAACAGTGTTATCTACCCATCAACGATGTTAACACCAACACACGCGATATTATACACCATACAATAACAGTGTTAACTCAACAAGGATGTTACAGACCAAACAAACGAGTATTAAACACCATCAACAGTTGTTTAACTCAAACGATGTTAACCAGCAACGATATTAAACACCTTCAACAAGTGTTTACGCCAACACGATATTAACACCAAACAACGATATTTTACACCATCAACGTGTTAACACAACAACGATGTTAACACAACAACTATATTAACTCCATAACCTATGTTAACTCCACAAGGTTGTTAACTCACCAAACGATGTTAACTCAACAACGATGTTAACATCAACACATGTTAACTCCAACAACGATATTAAACACTTTCATACAATGTACACCAACAATGATATGAACACCATCAACAGTGTTAACTCCAAAAACGTGTTAACACCAATAACGATGTTAACTCCATCAAGTAATACCTCCAGCAACAATGTTAACTCCAACAAGATGTTTACTCCAAACAACGATGTTTTTTACTCCAACAACGATGTTAACTCCAAACCATCGCTGTTCCACAAACATCGATATTATACCCTATATCAATGTTAACACCAACAACGATATTAATCACATTATACTGTGTTATCTCAAAAACGATGTTAACACCAACAACGATATTTACACCATCACTAGTGTTCAAACTCATACAACATGTTAACTCCAACACGCTTATTAACACAATCAACAGTGTTATCTCAACGACGATGTTAACACAAAACGATATTAACACCATCAACAGTGTTAATCCAACACAGGTTGTTGGTTTAACACCAACAACGATATTTTCACCGTCATCAGTGTTAACTCCAACAAACGATGGTAACACCATCAACGATATTATACACTCATCTACACGGTGGTAACTCCAACAACGATGTTAAACCAACAACGATTATTAACACCATCCAATTGGGTTAACTGCAACATCGTGGTGAAACACCAACAACGTATTTTACACAATCATACAGTGTTATACTCCTAACAACGATGGTAAACACCAAAAACTACGATTTTAACAACATCAACAGTTGGTTAACACCATAACTACGATGTTAACACCCATCACCGATTATTATCATCCATCTACAATGTTAATTCCATACAACGATGTTAACTCCAACAACGATGTTAACACCAACAACTCGGATGTTAACTCACTAAAACGTTGTTAACCTCCCAACAACGATATTAACCCCATCAAATTGTTAACACCAACAATAGTTATTAACACCTTTAGACAGTGTTATCATCCAACAACGATCGTTACACCATCAAACGATATTAACACCATCACTAGTGTAATCTCAACAACGATGTTAATCCAACAACGCTATTAAACCATTCACAGTGGTTTCGCCAAGGACCGATGTTAACACCAACAACGATATTTATCACCATCAACAGTGTTAACTCCAACATCGATGTATCACCAACAACGATTATTTACACAAACAAACAGTTTTAACTCCAACTATCGTTGTTAAACACCAACTAAACGATTGAAACACATCATAACGGTTAACTCCAACAACGATGTTAACACCCAACAACGCTATTAACACCTTCAACAGTGTTAACCTTCCTCAACAAACGATAGTTAACACCAATAAACGACGTTAAACACAACAACGATATTAAATACACCAACACAGTGTTAATCCACAAAGATGTTAACACAGCCACGGTTTTAACAACAATCAACAGTGTATAACTACAACAACGTTGTTATCACAACAACGATAGTATACAACCATCAACAGTGTTAACTCCCAACACACCCCCGATGTTAACTCAAACAACGATATTAGCCCTTCATACAGTGTGAACTCCATCAACGACAAGTTAAACACAACTCACAAACGATATTATACACCTAAACAGTGTAAACTCAACATCGATCGTTAACACCAACAACGTTATTAATCCACCATCTGCAGTGTTAACTCCAAAATAACGATGTTAACACAACAACGGATTTTAACTCCATCAACAGGGTTAACTCTCAACAACGATGGTTAACACCTACACGGATTATCTCACACCCTCAAACTGTGTTAACAACAACAGTTGTTAACACCAACAACGATATTCACTCCATCAACAATGTTAACTCCAACAACGATGTTAACTCCAACAACGACGTTAACACCAACAACGATGTTAACTCTCAACAACGTTTGTTACTCCAAACAACTATATTAACACCATCATCAATGTTAATCGAACCACAAAGAAATTAACACCAATTAACAGTGTTTTGTGTTAATCCATCAACGATGTGAACAAACCAACAACGTTATTTACACCACTCAACAGTGTTATTCCAACAACGATGTTTAACCCCAACAAACGATATTAAACAAATCTAACAGGGTTAACTCCCAAACAAGATGGGTTTAACACCTACAACGATTTTTACACCATTAACAGTGTTAACTCCAAAACGTTTTAACACCACAAACGTATTAACCCATCAAGTGTTAACTCCACAACACGATGTTAACTACCAACAACATTTACACCAACTTTAACCACATGTTAACAACCAACAGTTAACTCCAACAACCTTTAACCCAACAACCATAAATTACACCCTTAACAGTGTTAACCACAACAAAACGATAACCCTAACAACGTTTAACACCACAACATTTAACTCCAACAACATGTTAACCCAACAACATAACAACCATCATCCGTTAACCCAACACGATTTAAACCCACAACGATATTAACACCATAAAATGTTACTCAACAACGATTTAACACCCACAACGATATTAACACCATCAAAATTAACTCCAAAAACGATGTTACCAACAAATTAACACATCAACGTTTAACCAACAAATACAAAACTTTAATCCACACATTTAACCCAAAATTAACCCAAAGTTTAACCAAAACAAATTAAACAACCCACAACATTTACCCCAACAGTAACACCAACAATATAACAACATTGTTAACTCCAACAACATGTTAACACCAACAACGATATTAACCCATCAACATGTTAACTCCAACAACGATGTAACTACAACATTTAACCAACAACGATGTTAACTCCAACAACGAGTTAATCCACAACAACGATATTAACACACAGTTACCAACAAATGTTAACAAACACGTATTAACAGTGTTAATCCAAAAAGTTAACCACAACGATTTAACACCAACACATGTTAACCCAAAGTTTAACACCAAAACGTTTTAACCCAACAAGTTAACACCAACGTTTAACTCCAAACAACAGTTAACCACAACAAACGAAAACAATTAACACCAACTGTTAACCCCAACAAAGTTAAACCAAACATATTAACACACAACATTTTAATTTCCAACAAAAATTTAACCCACAACGATATTAACACCACAACATGTTAACACCAACAACAAATTACACTTTTAAACTCATTAAACTTTAACAACCCATTTAAAACCCCAACAACGTTTTAACACCAAACAGTTTAACCCAACAACGTTAACACATACAAGATTAACCCAAAAACAATGTTAACCCCAAAAACCCAAAGATGTTAACCCCAAACCCCCAAAACAGTTTAACCAAATTAACCAACAAAGTTAACTCCAACAACGATTTAACACCAACAACGATTAACCCCAAGTTAAAATTAACCCAAACAACACAATTAACCCAACAACATGTTAACACCAAAAACAACAAAACATTTAACCTAAAGTGTTAACCCCCAAAAAATTTAACACCAACAACAATAACATAATTCCCCAAACACAAATTAACAACAATTTAACCCAAACAACGTTTTAACCAAAAATTTAACCCAAAATTTAAACCACATTTTAAAACTCCAACAACGATTAACCCACCAACATTTTTAACCCAACATGTTAACCCAACTAACCCCAAAGATTAAACCCAAAAAATGTTAACTCCAACAACGATTTAACAACAAGTTTCAACAACGATTTAACCCAACATGATGTTAACCCAACAACGATTTAACCCAAACAAAGGTTACTCAAATTTTTATTTTTTTTAACCCCAAACCAAAATTAAACCCCAAACAACTGAATTTAACTCCAACAAGATTTAACCCAAAACAATTTAACCATCAACAATTTTTAACCACAATAATCCAAAAATGTTAACCCAAAACGTGTTAACTCCAAAAACGTGTTTAAACCCCAAACAACATTTAACCATCAACATGTTAACAAAATTAAAACAAAATTAACCCAGGTTTAACAAAAAAGTTATTAACCAAAAAACGATTTAACAACATAAAACGTTTCCCAACAACGTGTTACCCCAACAACAATGTTAACCCACAGAACAAAAATAAACACCATCAAAGTTTAACTCCAACAACCTGAAAAAAACCCAACCATCCCCAAAAACAGTTTATACTTAACATATTAACACCTAACATGAATCCAACAACCAAGATTTAACACCAACAACGATTTAACAAAACAACATTTAAAACCAACAACGAAAACCCCAACAACAAAACAAAATTAAACCACAACGATTAACCCAAAACGATTTAACACCAATCAACGATTTAACACCCAAAAATTTAACCAACAAAATTTAACCCAAAAACATTAACCAAACAACGTGTTAACCACAACGATTTAACCAAACCCAACAACATTTTAACACCACAACAGTTAAAACAATCATTTAACACCACAACATTAACCCAAAAACTTTAACACCAACAACATAACCCAAAATTTAACACCACAACAATTTAACACCCAAAAATTAACCAACAAATATTAAAAATAAAAGTTTAACCCCAACAACGATGTTAACCCAACAACAATAAATCAATTAACAAACCGAAACCCAAAAACCGATTTAACCCAACAAATTTAACCTAAAACTTTTTTTAACTCCAAACGTTAACACCAAACGTTTTAAACCAACAAATTTAACCCCAAAAAAAAAATTTAACACCAAAACATTTAAACAACCAAACGTTTAACCCAAAATTTAACACCAACAACATTAAACCAAAAAGGTTAACCCCAAACAACAGTTTAACACCAACAATATTAAACAACAGGTTAACCCAACAAGTTTTAACACCAAAACTTAACCCCATAATTTCCACAGATTTTAACCCAAAAAACACCAACTTTTAACCCACAACGTTTTTAAAACCCACCAACAAAATCCATGTAACCCAAAAAGTGTTAACCCAACAACAAATTTTAACCCAACAATTTAAAAAAACCCCAAAACGATTTAAACCCCAAACAAATTAAACCCAATTTAAACCCAAAAGTATTAACACCACAACAATTTAACCACAACAAAATTTAAAACCCCAACCCAACGAAGAGTAACCAACAACGATATTAACACCAAAATAGTTTAAACCCAACAACGAGGTTAATCCAACAACGTTTTAACACCACAACTTTAACCATCAATTAACACAACCGATTTTAACACCAAACAATAATTAACCAACAATTAACCCAACAACGTTTAACCACAATTAACAACAATTAATACACCAAAACAATTTAAAATCCAAAAATTAACCCACAAAATGTTACTCAACACACATGTTAACCCAAACAACGTTAACCAACACGATTAACCCAAAACAACGTTTAACACCAAACAACGATATTAACCCAACAAGATTTACACTTAAACAATTAAATAACAGTTAATTTTAAATAAAACATTTAACCCCAAAAAAAACCCTTTAAAACAAACGAATTTTAACCCCAACATTTAACCCCAACAACGATTTAACAAAACAAAAATTTAAATCCAACAAGTTAAACCACCACAAATTTAACCCACAAATTTAACCCAACAACAATTAACCAATAACGTGTTCACATAACAATTTAACACCAACAAATTTAAACCCCAAAACAACAATTAACCCCAACAACGATTTAAAAAAAACCAAAACCATCAACATTTCCAAAAACGTTTTAAACCCAACAACATTATTAACCCACAAATAACCCAAAATTTAACCCATAACATTTCCCAAACAACAAATAAAAATAGTTAACCCCAAATTTTAACCCAAAACAGTTACACAACAACGATATTAACCAACCATCAAAAACCAACCCAAATTTAATCAAAAACGATATTAATCCAAACAAGTTTAACCCAACAACATGTTAAAATTTCCAACAACGATGATTAACCCAACACATGTTAACAAAACAACGATTTAACAACACGTTAACCACAACATTTACAAAGGAATCAAACATTTAACACAAATTTTAACCCCCAAAAGAAACCAACTAAAATTAAAAATGATTAAACCATTAAATTTAACCCAACACGATTTTAAACAACCAAATTAACAACAGTTAACCCAACAGTTATCACAACAAGATTTAAACAAAAAAACCCCAACAACGGGTTTTCAAACGTTACCAACAACGATTTAAAACCCCAAACGATTTAAACCAACAACATTTAACTCCAAAAAACGAACTTTAAAACAAACTAACAAATTTAAAAACACATTAACCCACAAGGTTTAACCCACCAACAACGATATTAACCCATCAACTTTAATCAACAAATAAACACGTTTAACACCACAAAAATAATTAACCCCAAACAATTTTAACCCACCCAAAGTGTTAACCAACAAAGTTAACACCAAACAAATATTAACACTCAACATGATTTAACACAACACCAAAAACGTATTAACCATAACATGTTACCACAACGGTAACAAAACAAAACATGTTAACTCAACAACGATTTAACATTAATCAACACAATTTTAACACCCAACAAATTTAACCCCCAAACAACATTTAACTCCAACAATGTTAAACCAACAAGATTTTAAACCCAACAAGTTTAACCCCAACCCAAACTTTTAAACCCAACAACATTTAACACCATAAAAACCCCCCAAAATAACCTTCAGTTAACTCCAAACATTAAACCAACTTAACCAAAACAAACCCAATATTTAACACCAACAACATTTAACCCCAAACAACGTGTTAACCAACAATTATTTAACCCAAAACGGTTTAAACCAACAAAGTATTAACCCCATTAAACTTTAACAACAAAATGTTAACCCAACAACGATTTAACACCAAACATTTAAAACCCAAAAAATTTTAACTCCACAACCAAGTTAACACCAAAACGATAAAACCATCAACAGTTAACCCAAACAAGTTTAACCCAAACGATATTAACACCATCAACAGTGTTACACCAACAAACGATTTTTAACACCACAACGATATTAACTCCATCAAAAATGTTAACTCCAACAACGATGTTAACCAAACAACGATTTAACCCCAACACTTTTAAACTCAAACAACGATGTTAACTCCAACAACGATATTAACCCACAACAAGAAAACCCAACGAAAAACACATTACATGTTAACTCAACACATGTTAACACCAACAAGATATTAACACCATAACAGTTTACCCCAAAACAACGATGTTAACACCAACAACATATTAACCCATCAACATGTTTAAATTTCCAACAACGATGTTAACACCAACCGATATTAACCCATCAACGTGTTAACTCCCAACAACGATGTTAACACCAACAACGATTTTAACACCATAAACAGTGTTAACCCCAAACAACGATTAACACACAAGTTAACACTCCGTTAACAACAACGATGTTAACACCAACAACGATATTAACTCCATCAAAAATGTTAACTCCAACAACGATTTTAACCCAACAACGTGTTAAAAACCAACAACGATGTTAACCCAACAACGATTTAACTCCAAACGATATAACACATCACAATGTTAACACCAACAAAGATTTTAAACACCATTAACGAGTTAACTCCAAAAGGGATGTTAAAAACCAACCACAATTTAACACCAAAACATGTTAACTCACACATTCCAACAAGTATTAAGCCACCATAACTCAACCGATTTAACACCCAAAAACGATTTAAACCCCTAACTTAATCAACAACGATGTTAACCCCAAACAACGAATTAACACCATCAACAGTGTTAACTCCAACAACGATGTTAACACAACAACGATATTAACACCATCAACAGTGTTACCAAAAACGATGGTTAACACCAACACGATATAACTCCATCAACAAGTCGCCCAACAACGGACTAACGATTTAACACCAACAGATTTAACCCCAAAAGGTTAACTCCAACAACGATTTAACACCACCCAAAACCCCAACGATATTAACACCATTAACGTTTTAACTCCAAACAACGATGTTAACACCACAACGATATTAACACCATCAACAGTGTTAACTCCAACAACGATGTTAACCCCAAACCCAACGATTTTAAACACCATCAACAGTGTAACTCCAACAACGATGTTAACACCAACAACGATATTAACACAACAACAGTGTTAACTCCAACAACGATGTTAACACCAACAACGATATTAACACCATCAACAGTGTTAACTCCAACAACGATGTTAACACCAACAACGATATTAACACCATCAACAGTGTTAACACCAACAACGATGTTAACACCAACAACGATATTAACTCCATCAACAATGTTAACTTAACAAGATAACTCCAAAACGATGTTAACACCAACAACGATTTAACCCAACAACGATGTTAACTCCAACAACGATATAACACATCAAATTAACCCCAAACAAAGATTTAAACCCTCCAACAACGATGTTAACACCAACAACGATATTAACCCATCACAGTGTTAACTCCAACAACGATGTTAACACCAACACGTATTAACACCATCAACATGTTAATCAACAACGATTTTAACACCAACAAGATTTAACACCACAACATTTTAAACCCAACACATTAAAAAAAACGATGTTACACCAAAAACGATATTCCCTCCTCAACAATATTAATCCAACACGATGTTAACCCCAACAACGATGTTAACACCAACAACGATGTTAACTCCAACAACGAGTTTAACCCAACACGATATTAACACCTTTAAACAATGTAACACCCAACAAGATATTAACACCATAAACATGTTAACTCCAAAACGATGTTAACACCAACAACGATATTAACACCATCAATAGTGTTAACTCCAACAACGATGTTAATACCAACAACGATATTAACACCATCAACAGTTGTTAACTCCAACGACGATTTTAAAACCACCAACAACGATTTTAACACCATCAACTGTTAACTCAACAACGATTTTAACACCAACAACGATATTAACACCATCAACAGTGTTAACTCCAACAACGATGTTAACACCAACAACGATATTAACACCATCAACAGTGTTAACACCAACAACGATGTTAACACCAACAACGATATTAACACCACCAACAGTGTTAACACCAACAACGATGTTAACACCAACAACGATATTAACACCATCAACAGTGTTAACTCCAACAACGATGTTAACACCAACAACGATATTAACACCATCAACAGTGTTAACTCCAACAACGATGTTAACACCAATAACGATATTAACTCCATCAACATGTTAACTCCAACAACGATTTTAAACCCTCAAAACGATTTTAAACCCCAAACAACAATTTAACCCAAAACAACGATTTAACTCCAAACAACGTTTAACACCATCAACAATGTTAACACAAAAAAGATATAACACCATAACAGTGTTAACTCAACACGATTAACAACCAACAACGATTTAACACCATCAATATGTTAACCCCAACCAGACAAGTGTTAACCCAACAAACGATATTAACACCATCAACATGTTAACACCAACGACGTGTTAACACCAACACGATATTAACACTCACGTTACAACGATGTTAAAAACCCACTTTAACCAACAAGTGTTAACTCCAACAACGATGTTAACACCAACAACGATATTAACACCACAACAGTGTTAACTCCAACAACGATGTTAACACCAACAACGATATTAACACCATCAACAGTGTTAACTCCAACAACGATGTTAACACCAATAACGATGTTAACACCAACAACGACATTAACTCCATCAGCAATGTTAACTCCAACAACGGTGTTAACTCCAACAACGATGTTAACACCAACAACGATGTTAACTCCAACATTGATGTTAACACCAACAACGATATTAACGCCATCAACAGTGTTAACACCAACAACGATATTAACACCATTAACAGTGTTAACTCCAACAACGATGTTAACACCAACAACGATATTAACACCATCAATAGTGTTAACTCCAACAACGATGTTAACTCCAACAACGATGTTAACACCAACAACGATGTTAACTCCAACAACGATGTTAACTCCAACAACCATATTAACACCATCAACAATGTTAACACCAACAAATATATTAACACCATTATCAGTGTTAACTCCAACAACGATGTTAACACCAACCAACAACGATATTAACACCATCAATAGTGTTAACTCCAACAACGATGTTAACACCAACAACGATATTAACACCATCAACAGTGTTAACTCCAACAACGATGTTAACACCAACAACGATATTAACACCATCAACAGTGTTAACTCCAACAACGATGTTAACACCAACAACGATATTAACACCATCAACAGTGTTAACTCCAAAACCATGTTAACACCAACAACGATATAACCCCTTCAACAGTGTTAACCCCAACAACGTGTTAACCCTACAACGATATTACACCATCAACAGTGTTTAACACCAAAAACGTGTTAACACCAACAACGATATAAACCATCAACAATGGTTAACTCCAAAAACGATGTTAACTCCAACAACGATGTTAACACCAACAACGATGTTAACTCCAACAACGATGTTAACTCCATCAACGATATTAACACCATCAACAATGTTAACACCAACAACAGATATTAACACCATTAACAGTGTTAACTCCAACAACGATGTTAACACCAACAACAATATTAACACCATCAACAGTGTTAACTCCAACAACGATGTTAACACCAACTTCGATATTAACACCACCAACAGTGTTAACTCCAACAACGATGTTAACACCAACAACGATATTAACACCATCAACAGTGTTAACTCCAACAACGATGTTAACACCAACAACGATATTAACACCATCAACAGTGTTAACTCCAACAACGATGTTAACACCACAACATATTAACCCATCAACAGTGTTAAAAAAACCAAACAACGATGTTAACCCCAACAACCGATATTAACCCTCCACAACAATTTTTTTTTTTTTTTTTTTTTTTTTTTTTTTTTTTTTTTTTTTTTTTTTTTTTTTTTTTTTTTTTTTTTTTTTTTTTTTTTTTTTTTTTTTTTTTTTTTTTTTTTTTTTTTTTTTTTTTTTTTTTTTTTTTTTTTTTTTTTTTTTTTTTTTTTTTTTTTTTTTTTTTTTTTTTTTTTTTTTTTTTTTTTTTTTTTTTTTTAACTCCAAAACAAACCCAAAACAACCCCAAAACAAACCCCAACAACTTTAACTCCCCCCATAAACCCAAAAAACTTTTAAACCCCCAAAAAAATATTAACCCAAACATTAACCCAACAACAGAACACCAACAACAATTTTTAACACCAAAATGAACCCCCCAAAAACGATTTAAACCAAAAACAAACCCATCAACTTTAACCCCAAACCGTTTAAAAAAACCCCCAAAAACATATTACACCACAGCTTTTTCCCAAAACGAGTTAACCCCAACAACATTTTAACCCCAACATGTAACCCCACAACGATGTTAACCCACAACGTTTAACACCACAACATTTTAACCCAACAACGTGTTACACCCCCCGATTTTAACACCAAAAAACATTTTAAACCCAAAAGTTTTAACACCAAAAAGTTTAACCCACAACGGGTTTTAAACCCAACAACGATTTAACCCAAACAACGTTTAAACACCTAAACATGTTAACCCAACAACATTTAACACCAAAAAGTTTAAACACCATCAACTTTTTTAACACCAAGATTTAACACCAACAACTAAACCCTTCCAAACATGTTAACCCCAAAACGATGTAACCCAAAAAATTTTAACCCAAAAAACGTGTTAACCCCAACAACGATGTTAATCCAACAACGAATTAACCCACAAAAATTTAACCCCAACAAAATATTAACCCTTTAACATGTTAACCCAAAGAAAAAACCCAAAACTTTTAACCCAAAAGTGTTAACCCAACAACTTTTAAAAAACCCAAACAAGTTTAACCCACAACAGTGTTAACCCCAACCGATTTTAACACCAACAACGATTTAACCCAACAACTTTGTTAACTCCAAAACAATTTAACCCCAACAAAAATTAAACCATAACATGTTAACCCCCCAAAACGTGTTAAACCAAAAACGAATTAACACCTCCCCATGTTAACCCAAAAACGATGTTAACCCCCCAACAAACAATTTAATTTTCCCAACAAGTTAACCCAAAAAACGTTTTCCCCCAACACGTGTTAACACCAACAACGTTTTAAACCCAACAACGATTTAAACCCTAAACAAGAAAATTAACACCATCAACAAGTTAACACCAAAAAAGTTTAACCCAAACGGTAACCCCAAAAACGGTTAACACCACAACTTTAACCCACAAATTTAACCCAAAACGTGTTAACCCAAAAACGTTTAAACCACAACATTTAACCCACAACATTTTAACCCAAAAAAACCAAAATATTAACCCATCAACAGTTTAAACTCCAAAAAAGTGTTAACACCAACAACGATTTTAAACCATCAACAGTGTTAACCCAAACAAGATTTAACAAACAACGATAAAACCCATCAAAAATGTTAACTCCAACGATTTAAACACCAACAACGATTTAACACCTAAACGTGTAACCAACAAGATTTAACACCAAAAACGAATTAACCCATCAACATTTTAAACCCAAAAACGTTTTAAACCAAACGATTTAACACAACAACATGTTAACCCAACAACGATTTTAACCCAACAACAAATTTTAACCCATCAACAATGTTACCCAACAAGATTTTTAACTCCAACAACGTTTTTAACACCAAAAACTTTAAAAAACCCAAAAACGTTTTAACCCCAACAACGATTTAAAACCCCACAACAATTTAAACCCCAACAAAGTTTTAAAACCCAAAACGTGTTAACCCTTTTAAACCACGTGTTAACACCAACAACAATTTAAAACCATAACGTGTTAACCCAAAACATTTAACCCACAAAAAAAAACCCCATCAAAGTGTTAACCCAACCGAGTAAACCCCCAAAACGATATTAAAAAAAAACCCAAACATGTTAACCCAAACAACGAGAAACCCCCAAAACGATATAACACCATCAAAGTTTTTAACCCCAACCAAACGATTTTAACAAAAAGATAAAAACACCAAACAGGTTAACCCAACAACATGTTCACCAAAACAAAATTAACCCATAAAATTTAAACCCCCTTTAAAACCAAAAACTTTTTCCCCCCAAAAAACTTTAACTCCCAACATTTAACCCCCAACAAAACCCAAAAACAAAAAACCCCACCCAAAAAATTAACAACCTTCTTTAAAACCCAACAACTTTTAACCACCCCCAAAAACCCATCACAAACTCAACAACTTTTAACACCCCAAAAAAACCCATCCTTTAACCCAACCTTTAACACCCAACAAAACCCATAACTTTCCCAACAACTTTTAACCCAACAACAAAAAAAACCCCTCACTTTAACCCACAAATTTAACCCCCCATAAACCCCATCAACAAAAACAACAACTGTTAACCCAAAAACCCATAAACCCCCCACAACAATTTAACCAAAAACATTTAAACCCAAAAAAACAAATTAAACCCCCCCAAAAACATTTAAACCCAACAACAATTTAATCCAAAAACATTTAAAACCACAACAATTTAACACCAACAAAAAAAACACCATCACATTTTAACCCAAAAACATTTTAAACCCCAAACCCCTTTAACACCATCAACATTTTCTCCAACAACGTTTTAACACCCAAACACGATTTAACCCCACAACATGTTAACCCAAAAAAGATTTTAACACCAACAAGATATTAACCCACAAGTTAACCCAAACACATTTAACACCAAAAACATTTTAACACCCAAATTTACCCCACAAAAAATTTTAAACCCCACCAGTTTTAACCCCAAAACGATTTTAACCCAAAAACGGTTAACCCAAACAACGATTTTAACCCAACACGATTTAACCCAAACACAATTAACACCAAACAACATTTAACCCAAAATTAAACCCAAAACGGTTAAAAAAAACCGATTTAACCCATCAATGTGTTAACCCAACAACGATTTAAACCCAACAACGATTTAAACACCACAACAGTTTTAACCCAAACACGTTTAACCCAACAACGATTTAACCCACAAAAATTTAACCCAAACAACAGTTAAACCAACAACAATTTAAACCCCAAAAACAATTTAACCCACAACGTTTTAACCCAAAAAAGATTTAACCCCCAAAAACATTTAACCCAAACAACGTTAAAAACCCAACAACGAAAAAACACCACCACATTTAACCCCAAACAACGTTTAACCAACAACGTTTAAAAACCCCTAACATTTAACCCAAAACAACATTTTTAACACCAAAAACGTTTTAAAAAAACCCATCAACATTTAACCCAAACAAAATTTTAACCCAACAACAATTTAACCCCACAACAATGTTAACCCAACAACGTTTAACTCCAACAACGATGTTAACCCCAACATTTAACCCAACCATTTTAACCCAACAAGTTTATTAACACAATCAACATGTTAAACCCAACAAAATATTAAACCATAACATTTTTAACTCCAAAAAGATTTTAACACCAAAAACGTTTAACCCCCCATCAAAGTGTTAACTCCAACCCCGAGTTAATCCAACAACATATTAACACCTCAACGTTTTAAAATTTTAAACACATTTTTTAACACCACAGGTTAACCCCAAACATTTTAACCCAAACAACATGTTAACACCAAACAAGAATTAACACAAAATGAAAATCCAACAACGTGTTAAACCAACAACGATATTAACACCATAAACATGTTAACCCCAACAACGATGTTAACCCCCAAAAAACGATTTTAACACCACAACAGGTTAACCCAACAACAAATTAACCCCAAAACAGTTAACCCAAACAACAAATTTAAACCCCACACAATTTTTAACCCAAAAAGGGTTTTTAACTCCAACAACGATTTTTAACACCAAAAACGATTTAAACCCTCCAACAGATTTAACACCAAAACGTTTAAACCCCCAACGTTTTAAAACACCAAAAACGATATTAACCCCTTTAACTTTTAAACCCCAACAACGTTTAACACCAACACGAATTAACCCCCAAAAAATTTTTAATCAACAACGATTTAACCCAACAACGATTTAAAACCCCCAAACAACGGTTAACTCCAACAACGATTTTAACCCAAAACAAATATTAACCCCCAAATCAACATTTTAACACCACAAAATATTAACACCTTTACAGTTTTAACTCCAACAACGATTTAACCCAAAACGATATTAACACCCAAAGGTTAACTCCAAAAACATTTAACACCAACAACGAATTAACACCATAATGTTTAACTCCAAAAACGATGTAACACCAAAAACGATATTAACACCATCAACAGTTTTAAACTCCAACAACGTGTTAACCCAACAACGATTTAAAAAACCTAAACATGTTAACCCCAAAAAAGATGTTAACCCAACAACGATATTAACCCATCAACATGTTAACCCAACAACGTTTTAAACCCCACCAAATTTAAAAATCCAGTGAAACCCAAAAAAAACGATTTTAACACCAACAACGATATTAACCCATCAAAATTTAACTCCAACAACGATTTTAACCCCAAAAACGAGGTTAACACCAAAAACGAGTTAACTCCAACAACGATTTAACTCCAAAAACATATTAACACCATCAACAAGTTAACCCCAAACAAATATTACCCCTTAACATGTTAACTCCAAAAACGATTTTAACACCAAAAAACATATTAACACCCCAACAGTTTAACTCCAAAAACGTTTTAAACAAAAAACCGATTTTAAAACCCTAAAAAGTTTTTTAAAACCTCCAACAACGATTTTAAACCAAAAAACATTTAACAAAATAAACAGTTTCTCCAAAATGTTAACCCAAAAACGATTTAACACCAAAATTTAAACCCAAAAAGTTTAAACCCAACAACGTTTAACACCACAACAGGTTAACCCAAAACAACATGTTAACCCCAACAACAAAATTTTCCCCACAACAATTTAACCCAAAAAATGTTAACCCCAAACAACGATGTTAACCCAACAACGATTTTAACCCCAACAACGATGTTAACCCCAAACAACGTTTTAACCCCTAAACTTTTAAAACACCACAAAATTTAAACCAAAAGTTTAACCCCCAAACGTGTTAACCCAAAAAGAAAACACCAAAAATTTTTTTAAACCCAAAAAACGTGTTAATCCAACAACGATTTAACACCAAACATTTAACCCAACCGTGTTAACCCAAACAAGTTTTCCCACAATTTTAACCCAAAAACGGGGTAAAACCAACAACAAATTTTTAACACACAACATTTAACCCTCAACGTTTTTAACCCAAAACGTTTCCCACCAAAACATTGTTAACCCCAACAACGATGTTAACCCAAACGATTTTAACCCATCACATTTTAACCCCAAAAAACGATTTTAACCCAACAACGATTTAACCCCACAACATTTAACCCCAAAAACGATTTAAACCCAACAACGATTTAAACACCTCAACATGAAATAACAACCATTCAAAAAGAATTAACACCATCACGGGTTTTAACAAAAAACGATGTTAACACCAACAACGATATTAACCCATCAAAAAATGTTAACCCCAAACAACGATTTAACCCAAACAACGTTTTAACACCAAAACATTTTAATCCAACAACGATTTAAACCCAACAAGATATTAACACCATCAAAATGAAAAAACCCAAAAAAGTTTAACACCATTAACTGTTAACCCAACAACGTTTAAACACCAACAAATAAAACACCAAAAAGGGTTTAAACCCAACAACATTTTAAACCAAAAAATTTAAAAACCATCACAGTTTTAACCCAACCATGTTAACCCAACAACAAATTTTAACCAAAACTTTGTTAAACTCCAAAACGTTTTGTTAACACAACAACGATTTTAACACCATCAAATTTGTTAACCCCAACAACGATGTTAACACCACAACGATATTAACACCATCACCAGTTTTAACCCAAACGATTTAACCCCAACAACGATATTAACCCACAAAAAAGTTAATCCAACAACGATGTTAACTCCAACAACGATTTAACACCAACACGTGTTAACTCAACAACGATTTTTAACCCAACAACGATATTAAAACCCCGTTCCCCAAAAAAAGTTTAACCCTTCATTGAACCCAACCGATGTTAACCCAAAAAACAAGATTTAACCCAAAAAAGTGTAACTCCAACAACGATGTTAACACCAACCGATATTAACACCATCACTGTTAACTCCAACAACGATTTTCCCCAAACAACAAAACCCCCAAATTTTAACCCCAAAACGGTTAAACCAAAAACGATTTAAAAACCCCATGTTAACCCAAAAGTTTTTAACCCAACAACGTTTAAAAACCCATAAAACATGTTAACCCCAAAAACAAATTTAAACCCAAAAAAAACAAATTTTAACTCCACAAAAATTTTAACCTAACAAATGTAAAAAACAACGAGTTAACCCCAAAACAGTGTTAACTCCAAAAAAACGATTTAACCCCAACAACGATATTAACACCATCAAAATTTTAAACCCAAAAACAAAGATTTAAACCACACATTTAACCCACAACGTTTAACCCCACAACGTTTAAAAAACCATAAACTTTTAAAACTCCAACAACGATGTAAAAAACCAAACGAAAATTAAACACAAAAAATGTTAACCCCCAACAAACGATTTTTAAAACCACAATGATATTAACACCATAAAAAGGTTAACCCCCAACAACGATGTTAAACCAACAAATTTTCCCCACCAACAAACTCCAAAAACGATTTTAAACCCAAAAACGGTTAAACCCCAAACACGAATTAACCCACCAAAATGTTAACTCCAACAAGGGTTTTAACTCCAACAACGTGTTAACCCAACAACGATTTTTAAACCCCAAACATTGTTTTAAACCCCAACAACGATATTAACGCCAAAAACCCCCTTTTTTTTTTTTTTTTTTTTAACCCAACAAAAATTAACCCAAAACTTTAACCCCAACAAGTTTAACCCAACAACGATTTAACCCAAATAGTGTTAACTCCCCCGAAAAACCCCCCCAAGGTTTAACCCAACAACGTTTTAACCCCAACAACATTTAACTCCAAAAACCCAAATTTAACACCTCAACAATTTAACACCAAAATTAAAAAACCCAAAACTGTTAACCCACAACGATTTAACACCAAAAACCGTTTAAACCCAAAAACATGTTACCCAACAAGATTTAACACAAAAACGATTTAACCACAACATTTTAAACCCAACAACGATTTTAACCCCAAAAAACGTTTAACCCCACAACATGTTAACCAACAACGATTTAAACCTAAAACGTTTAACCCTCAAAGTTTTAAACCCCAAAACAAACCCCTTTTAACCCAACAACGTTATAACACCAACAACATTTAACCAAAAAATTTTAACAAAAAACGTTTTTAAACCACAACATTTAACCCCAACATGTTAACCCAACAACGTTTAACCCCATCCCCTTTTTAAACCCAAAACGATTTTAACCCAACAACGATGTTAACCCACCAAAACGATTTAACCAAAAACATGTTAACCCAACACGATATTAACCCCATCAAAATTTAAACCCCAACAAAAATTTTTTAAAAAACCTTAACAGGGTTAACCCCCAAACAACGATGTTAACACCAACCGATTTAACACCTCAACAGTTTAACCCAAAACGATGTTAACCCCAAACAAACGAAAATAACCCATCAAAAAATTTAACTCCAAAAACGATGTTAACCCCAACAACGATATTAACCCCATCAACATTTTAAACCCAACAACAAATTAACCCCCAACAACAATTAACACCACAACATTTTAACCCAAACAAGATTTAACCCTAAACATTTAACAAACAACATGAAACCCCAAAACAACGATGTAACACCAACAACGATTTAATCCAAAAAAATGTTAAACTCCAACAACGATTTAACCCAAAACATGTTAAACCCAACAAGATTTAACCCAAAAAACGTGTTAACCCAACAACGATTTAACACCAAAAAATTTTTTTTAACCCCAAACAAAGTTTAACCCAAAACATTTTAATAACAACGTTTTTTAACCCCAACAACATTTAAACCCACCATGTTAACCCAACAACTTTAAACACCAAAAACGTTTAAACCACAACATTTAACCCAACAACGAAAAAACCCCAACAACATTTAAAAACCAACTGTTAACCCAAAAACGTTTTAACACCCAACATTTTTAACCCAAAACAGTTTTAAACCCCAAACCGATTTTAACCCCAACAACGTTTAACCCACAACATTTTAACACCAAAAACGATTTAAAAACCCCCAAACAACGTTTAACTCCACAACAATTTTAACCCAAAAACGATTTAACCCAAACAAGGGTTTAAAACCCCAACAACGATTTAACCCAAAAACGATTTAACCCAAACAACATTTAAACCCCACAACAATTTTAACCAACAAAAATTTTAACCCTTTAAAAATTTTAAAATCCAACAAGATTTTTAACCCAACAACGATTTAAACCCCCCAAAAAAAGTTTTACTCAAAAACGATTAATCCCAAAACATATTAACCCCACAAAGTTTAACCCAAAAATGTTAACCCAACAACGTTTAAAAAACACCAAAACATTTAAACCCAACAAATGTAACCCAAAAACGTTTTAAAACACAAAAAAGTTTAACCCAAACAACGGTTAATCCAACCGATTTAAACCATCCAAAACCCCAACGATATTAAACACCTTTAACTGTTAACCCAAAACGATGTAACCCCAACAACGATATTAACACCAAAACAGTGTTAACTCCAACAACGAGTTAACCCCAAAAAACGAATTAAACCATAAACAGTGTTAACCCAACAACGATGTTAACACCAACAACGATTTTAAAACCCCATATGTTTTACTCCAACAACGATGTTATCCAACAACGATTTAACCCCCAAACGTGAACCCAAACACGATGTTAACCAACAACGATTTTAACCCATCAAAAATGTTAACTCCAACAAGATTTAAACCAAAACGTGTTAACCCACAAGATGTTAACCCAACAACGATTTAACCCCAAGATTTAAAAAAAACAACAATTTTTAACACCAACAAGTTATTAACAAAAAAAACGTGTTAACTCCAAAACGATTTTAACACAAAAAAAAAATTTTAACACCATCAACGTGTTAATCCAAAAACGATGTCACCAACAAGATATTAACACCATCAACAGTGTTAACCCCAACAACGATTTAACACCAACAACATATTAACCCCATAAACAGTTAACCCAAAACGATTTAAACCCAAAACAAGATTTAAACCCCCAAAAACATTTAACCATAACAATTTAAAACCCCCAAAAAAAAATTTTTTAACACCAAAACAGGGTTAAACTCCAACAACGATGTTAACCCAACAACGATATTAACACCACAAAGTGTTAACCCAACAAGATTTAAAACCCAAACAAGATTTAACCCATCAACATTTAACCCAAACCGATTTAACACCCAACGTTTAAACCCCAACACGATTTTAAACCCAAACAACGATTTAACCCCAACAACGTTTTAACCAAAACGTGTTAACCAACAACGTTTCCCCAAACAACGAAAAAAAACAATCAAATGTTAACCCAACAACGATTTAAAACCAACAACGTTTAACCCATAAACATGTTAACCCAAAACGATGTTAACACCAAAAACTTTAAAAACCCTCAGCATGTTAACTCCAAAACGATGTTAAAAACCACCGATTTAACACAAAAACAGGGTTAACTCCAAAAGATGTTAACACCAAAAACAAATTTTAACCCAAAACGGGGGGTTAACCCCAACAACGATTTAACACCATAACGATGTTAACCCAACAACATTTACCCCACACAATTTAAAACCAAAAAATTTTAACTCAACAACGATTTTAACCCAAAACGATTTTAACCCAAACAACGATTTAACCCAACAAGGGATTTAACCCACAACATGTTAACCCAAACACATTTTAACCCCAAACAAATAAAACACCATAATGTTTTAAACCCCAAAAACGAGTTAAACCAAAAACGATTTTAACACCACCCAAAGTGTTAACCAACACGAGTAACCCAAACCGATTTTAAAAACCATCAACAGTGTTAACTCCAAAAACGATGTAACACCAACAACGTTTAACCCACAACATGTTAACCCAAAAACGATTTTAACACCAAAACGATATAAACACCAAACATGTTACCCAACAACGATTTAACCCCAAAACAACGTATTTACCACAACATTTTAAAACACCAAAAACATTTAACCCCAAACAACTTTTAAAAACTCCACAACAATGAAAAAACCCAACAACGTTTTAACCCCCAAAACATGTTAACCCAAAAACGATGTTAACTCCAAAAAACGATGTTAACCCCAACAACGATTTAACCCACAACTTTTAAAAACCCAACAAGATTTAACACCTTTAAAGGGTTTAACCCAAAAAAGATTTAAAAAACCCCAAAACGTTTAACCCTCAACATTTTAACCCAAACACATTTAAAAACCAACAACGATTTAACCCCAAACAATGTTTAAAACCCCAACAACGATGTTAACACCAACAACGTTTTAACACATAAAAATTTTAATCCAAAAACGTGTTAACCCCA
>NC_069441.1:34586802-34628181 GCF_026875155.1 Cherax quadricarinatus
TAAGTTTGTAAAGGTATAAAATGTTGTCACTGTGGAAACTGTTGTCGGAGTGCACAGTGTTCTCAGTGTGAACAATGTTGTTAGTTTCAACAGTATTATCAGGGTTGTTAATGTTGTCAGGGAGGACAATATTATTAGTGAGGAATGTGTTGTCATGGTAGACAGTGTTGTCAGGGTGGACAGTGTTGTCAGAGTGGACAGTGTTTTCAGTATGGACAGTGGTGTCAGGGTGAACAGTGTTTCCAGAGTTGACAGTGTTTTCAGGTAGGACAGTGTTGTTAAAGTGTACAGTTTTGTCCTTGACGTCAGTGTTGTGAAGGCAGACAGTATTGCAAGGATGGACAGTGATATCAGTGTAGACTGTGTTGTCAGGGTCGACAGTGTTGTCAGTGTGGAGTGTGTTGTTAGGGTTGACAGTGTTGCCAGAGTGGAGTGTTGTTGAGGTTGACAGTGTTAAGAACATAAGAACATAAGAAAGGAGGAACACTGCAGCAGGCCTGTTGGCCCATACTAGGCAGGTCCTTTACAATTTATCCCACTAACAAACATTTGACCAACCCAATTTTCAATGAAACCCATGAAACAAGCTCCGATGTGCAAGTCCCTCTCAAATCCAACCCCTCCCACACATGTACTTATCCAACCTAAATTTGAAACTACCCAAAGTCCTAGCCTCAATAACCCAACTAGGTAGACTGTTCCACTCAACTACCCTGTTTCCAAACCAATACTTTCCTATGTCCTTTCTAAATCTAAACTTATCTAATTTAAATCCATTACTGCGGGTTCTCTCTTGGAGAGATATCCTCAAGACCTTGTTAATATCCCCTTTATTAATACCTATCTTCCACTTATACACTTCGATCAGGTCTCCCCTCATTCTTCGTCTAACAAGTGAATGTAACTTAAGAGTCTTCAATCTTTCTTCATAAGGAAGATTTCTAATGCTATTTATTAATTTAGTCATCCTACGCTGAATGTTTTCTAACGAATTTATGTCCATTCTGAAATATGGAGACCAGAATTGAGCTGCATAATCTAGGTGAGGCCTTACTAATGATGTATAAAGCTGCAGTATGACCTCTGGACTTCTGTTGCTTACACTTCTTGATATAAATCCCAGTAATCTATTTGCCATACTACGTACGCTTAGGCATTGCTGTCTTGGTTTAAGGTTGCTGCTTACCATAACCCCCAAGTCCTTTTCGCAATCTGTATGGCTAAATTCTACATTATTTAACTTATAAGTGCTAGGGTTATAGACACTCCCGAGCTTCAGAACCTTGCATTTATCTACATTGAACTGCATCTGCCACTTTTCTGACCAAGAGTAGAG
This sequence comes from Cherax quadricarinatus, assembly GCF_026875155.1. Classification (NCBI taxonomy): domain Eukaryota; kingdom Metazoa; phylum Arthropoda; class Malacostraca; order Decapoda; family Parastacidae; genus Cherax; species Cherax quadricarinatus. The sequence continues at coordinate 34,588,139 of NC_069441.1, forward strand.
TTTGTCTAAATCCTCCTGAAGTTCCCTAACATCTACGTTTGAATCAATTATCCTACCTATCTTCGTGTCATCGGCGAATTTGCTCATATCACTAGTAATTCCTTCATCAAGATCATTGATATATATTATAAACAGCAACGGGCCCAAGACTGATCCCTGTGGAACGCCACTTGTTACTGATCCCCACTCGGATTTAACCCCATTTATGGACACTCTCTGCTTCCTGTCTGTGAGCCATGATTCGATCCACGAGAGCACCCTTCCCCCAATGCCATGAGCTGCCACTTTCTTTAACAGTCTATGGTGCGGAACTCTATCAAAAGCCTTACTAAAATCTAAGTAAATAATATTAAATTCTTTATTGTGGTCAACAGCCTCAAAACCTTTACTGAAGAAAGTTAATAAATTAGTGAGACAAGACCGGCCTCTTGTGAATCCATGCTGAGTATCCTTAATCAAGCTATGCTTATCGAGATGGCTTCTTATAATCTCAGCTATAATTGACTCTAGTAATTTGCCTACAATTGAGGTCAGGCTTATTGGGCGGTAATTTGACGGTAACGACTTGTCCCCTGTTTTAAAAATAGGAATTACATTAGCCATCTTCCACATATCAGACACTACACCTGTTTGAAGAGATAAATTAAAAATATTAGTTAATGGTTCACAGACTTCCATTTTGCATTCCTTAAGAACCCTTGAAAAAACCTCATCAGGACCCGGTGACTTATTTTGCTTCAGTCGGTCTATCTGCTTCATAACCATTTCACTAGTGACTGTGATGTTACATAATTTATCTTCTTCTGATCCACTATAAAAATTAATTACCGGAATATTATTAGTGTCTTCCTGTGTAAAAGCCGAGAGAAAATAATTATTTAAAATCGAGCACATTTCATTCTCTTTGTCAGTAAGATGCCCATAGTTATTTTTAAGGGGACCTATCTTATCTCTGACTTTTGTTCTATAGACCTGGAAAAACTTTTTGGGTTAGTTTTAGAATCCCTAGCAACTTTAATTTCATAGTCCCTTTTAGCTTTTCTTATCCCCTTTTTAATGTCCCTCTTAATGTCAATATACTGATTCATAAGATGACCCTCGCCTCTTTTGATACGCCTATAATTCCTTTCTTATGCCCTAGTAGATATTTGAGCCTATTATTCATCCATTTTGGGTCATTTCTATTTGATCTAATTTCCTTATAAGGGATAAACGTTCTTTGAGCAGCATGTATTGTGTTCAGAAAACTGTCATATTGATAGCTCTCTTCGTTACCCCAGTCAACAGATGATAAGTGTTCTCTAAGCCCATCGTAATCTGCTAAGCGAAAATCTGGGACTGTTACCGAGTTATCCCTACTATCATACTTCCATTCAATTCTAAATGTAATTGATTTGTGGTTGCTAGCACCCAGTTCCTCTGAAACTTCTAAATTATTAACAAGGGATTCATTGTTTGCCAGAACTAAGTCAAGCAGGTTATTACCCCTTGTAGGTTCTGTCACAAACTGCTTCAAAAAACAATCCAGAACTACTTCTAAGAAATCGTATGATTCTAAATTCCCAGTCAAGAAATTCCAATCAGTATGACTAAAGTTAAAGTCTCCTAGAATTACTACATTATCGTGCCTTGTGGCCCTAACAATTTCCTCCCATACCTAAAATTAATTTTTCATGCCCCTCTGAAAATTCTATCCAAACAGACTCTGTATGTGTTACTTCAGACTTAATACCCGTTTTTATACAACAGTTCAAGCGATCTCGGACATACAATGCCACCCCACCCCCCTTCCCGACACTTCTATCTACTTGGAACAATTTAAAACCCTGAATGTGACATTCTGCAGGCATGTCCCGACTTTTTGAATTAAACCACGTCTCAGTAATGGCAAATACATCTATGTTACCTGCACTAGCAACTAGTCTCAACTCGTCCATCTTATTCCTAGCACTGCGACTATTTGTGTAATAAATATTTAATGACCCTCCTCTCTCTTTACCCTTCCTGCTCCTTTCTGTTATTCCACTAAACCTAAACCTTGTCAGTTAGTGCCACTGGCTTTCCAATATCCACCTCATTTTGCCTATTACTAGTTCTCCTAGTACTCATGTTACTACCCTGCGACTTCACAGTTTTCCCGCCAAAACCCATACCACTAACTATTCCTAGTTTAAAGACCTAACAGCTCCCTCCACTGCAGTTGCCAGTGCTCCCACCCCAGACCTAGATAAGTGAACCCCATCCCTGGCATACATGTCATTTCTGCCATAGAAGAGGTCCCAGTTGTCAATGAATGTTACCGCATTTTCCTTACAGTATTTGTCCAGCCAGCAATTGACACCAATTGCTCTGGGCAACCATTTCCAACTCCTCTCCTTGGCAAAATGCCACATATGACAGGTTTCCCACCCTTCCTCCTAATTATCTCTATTGCTGACCTATACCTGCTAATCAGGTTCTCACTCCTACGTCTGCCAACATCGTTGCCTCCAGCACTGAGACAGATAATAGGATTGCTCCCATTACCTCTCATGATGTCATCCAGACGGCTAACAATATCCTTCATCCCAGCCCCAGGAAAACACACTCTCTGCCTCCTACTCCTATCCTTCAAGCAGAATGCCCTATCCATGTACCTAATCTAGCTATCCCCAACAACAACAATGTTTTTACCTTCCTTGGCGTCGTCCGTCGTGTTGCTCCGAGTAGTCGACTCACATTCGCCAGGTAGCATTACACCACTTGTAGAATTCGTCAAGACGTTCTCGATGGTCTTCGTTGGGGTTTCTAGGGATGTCTTACTCACGTCTGCCAATGCTTCTTTGGTGCTCGTTGTGGCATTCCCAGTAGAACACTCACATTCGTCAGGTAGCACCGAGAATGAGTTGGAAGTTTCCACGGTAGTCTTCTGGTTTCTCGTTGTTTCTGCCTCTCCAACCGTTTTCTTGATCTTCAGCTTGGTTCCATGTTGCCCGGCCACTGACCAAGCTCCCCTCTTAACCTGGGGACTCACAACAGAAGGATTACTACGAATCCTCTTGTTCTCCTCCGTTAATCGCCGTATCTCCATCTTAGCAACTCTGAGCTCTTCTCTCAGCTGCTGGTAAAGTTGCTCAAGAGAGGGCATCCTGGTACAGATTCACAGAGAGCACACAAACAGGTCTTCACAGAGCTAAGTACATGTCACCACTCAAGCTAAGTACACGTCACCAGTGTTACAGGTGTGGATGGAGTTGTTAATGTGGACAGTGTTGTCAGAGTAGACAGTGTTTTCAGGTTGGAGAGAATGTCAGTGAGCACAGTGTTGTCACTGCACACATTGTTGCCAGGGTCGACAGTATTTCAGTGTAGACAGTGTTGTCAGGGTGGACAGTGTTGTCAAGTTGACAGTGTTGGCAGTGAGGACAGTGTTTTCATGATGGACAGTGCTGTCATTGTGGACAGTGATGCCAGTGTGAACAATGTTGTCAGGATGGAAGGAGTTGTTAGGGATGACAAAGTTGTCAGGATATACAGTGTTCTCAATTTGGACAGTATTGTCAGGGTAAACAGAGCTGCGAGGTTTACAATATTGTCAGTGTGGGTAGTGTTTTCAGTGTGGACAGAGTTCTCAGTGTAGACGGTGTTGTTAGGGATGAGTGTTGTCAGAGTATACAGTGTTGTCAGAGTTGACAGTGTCAACAGAGCAGACAGTATTTGAGAGTGGACAGTGTTGTCAGGGGGAAGAGTGCTGTCAGGGTTAACAGTGTTGTACGGGAGGTCAGTGTTGTCATGGAGGATAGTGTTGTCAGAGAGGACAGTGTTGTCAGGGGGGGACAGTGTTGTCAGGGTGGACATTGTTGTCAATGTGGACAGTGTTGTCAGGGTGGATATTATTGCCAGTGTAGACATTGTTGTCAATGTGGAGAGTGTTGCCAGAGTGCACGGTGTTGTTAGGGATTACAGTGTTGTCAGGGTATACAGTGTTATCAGTGTGGGCAATGCTTTCTGGTGAGCAGTGTTGTCAGTGTTGACTGTGCTGTCAGGGTGGACAGTGTTGTCAGGGAGGACATTGTTATCATTGAGGAAAATGTTATCAGTGTCTTGTGTGCGATTCCTATGCTGGAATTGGGTAAAATCACACACTTCGGACGGCTGGTAAGTTATTATTATGGGTACTAAAGGAGGAACCGTCGTCTCTGCTACCCCACTCTGAACTATTTGTCTTATGCCCGGAGGGCGAACGGCATTCAAACATAATGCTATGGTCAGCAGAATGGCTCAGTAATGGTCAGTGATCATGTAGGGGGGACGTTGAATCAGTAATGGTTGTTATGAGTCACTATGACACTACTGGTAACTGATACTAATGAGATATAGCATAACTCTTTCCCACGGTTCGCTAGTAGTTGGATACACCTGGATTGGATTAGGACCATTAACATTGCCTTTATGCTGCATGCAGACACTACATTTCTTAACATACTCAGAAATATCAGTTGCCATACGAGGCCAAAAGTATTTCAATCTGGCTTGTTTTACAGAACGATCCATACCAGGGTGTGCAACACCTGGTACATCGTGAACCAGCTGTAAGGCTACATTCACTAATGACTGTTATTACTAACTGGTATACCCGTCTGCTAGGAGTACCCAGCTCGGCTGTGCTCTGCAGTAATTTTTGGTTCATGACAAAGTCACTGATGGGTACTGGTGATTTCAGTCAGAATTGGAGCTTCCAGGAGCAGGAATCGAATCACACCAGACCACATGTGATCTGCTCTTTGAGCATTCTATATGTCCTCCGCACTAAATGGAGGGTTGCGGTTAACATGTCGCGATAAAGCATCTATGACTACATTTGACTTGCCAGGTAAGTATTCAAAGGTAGGGTTGAACTCTTAGATGGTCAGTGACCATCTAGCTAACCTTCCAATAGGTTGTTTGTTCTGGAATAAAGGTATCAGTGGAGGATGGTCTGTCAAGACATGAATAGAGTACTGATATATAATGTCTCGGAAGTGCTTTGAAGACCATACTATTGCTAAAGCTTCTTGCTCAGTTACTATATAATTACGTTCAGCCTTAGTAAGGACTCGGCTAGCAAATGCAACTGCGTTGTACTTGCCATCAGTCTTCTGAGCTAGTACGGCAATTATGCCAATTGAACTAGCATCAGTTGATAGATAGAAGGGCTTAGAAAAAATCTGGAAATTTCAAAATTGGAGCAGATGTTAGCTTTTCTTTGAGAATTTGGAATGCTCTTTCTTGACAGAAGGTCCAAATGAAAGGAGCATCTTTCTTAAGCAACTCAGAGGAGCTGCTATGGAAGAAAAATTGACAAAGAACTATAAAATTCTTCTAAGCCCACAAAGGATTTTATGGCATCAGCAGTTTTGGGAGATGGAAAATTTAATACTGCAGTTACTTTACTTTGGTCAGTCATAGCCCCTCTAGGAGTCACTACCTGACCAAGAAACTTGATTTCTGATCTGAAAAGCTGACATTTAGACAGTTTGATCTTCAAATTGGCTCCTTCAAGCTTACCAAGTACTATGTTAAGTCTTTTCAAGTGCGTATCCACGTCTTCAGACGTGACAATTACGTCATCTAAGTACATTATAAGTGCTTTATCTGTGAGCCTCAAGAATGTGATAGGCGAAGATTGTAACCCGAAAGCCATATGTAGGAAGTGATAATGACCTCTAGGAGTGGAAAATGCGGTTAGCTCTTGGCTGTCCTCGTGAAGAGGGACTTGCCAAAACCTTTGTAACAAGTCCAGGGTCAAAAAGACATTGTTATATTCGATGTTTCGTAAAAGGTCACCAGGTACAGGAAGTGGGAAGCGATCTGGAATAGTTTTCGCATATAACTTCCTAAAGTCAATCACTGAGCGCCAAGTACCGTCCTTCTTAGGTACTAGAATCAAGGGCGCATTCCAGGGTGAATTGCTAGGTGCAATAACTCCATCATCATGTATCTGTTTAATCAATTCTGCTGCGACAGCAACTTGTGATTGAGGCATTCTGTACGCATGTATATAAATAGGTCTGGTACCCGGTTCAAGTGGGATACGATGGGACAATAAGTTCGTTATACCCATCTTCTCACCTGGTAAGGCAATAGCTTTACGACGTTTGTTGATTCAACAAACGCTTGATCTCGTCTGGGAAGTCATTGGGAGCTATATCTTTCTTCTCTACTGGTGGTACGGATTGATCCAGTGAAGTGGATGGGCTCTTCCCAGTTGAAATAGCACCGACCCACTGATTGGGTGACAACTCATCCTCTACCTGAACAGGGTAAGGATAGTGAACAAGGTCAACAATATTGATATTTGCTCTGAGGCAAACACTGTGACCAGAAGTGTTAACAAGGAAGAAATGGACCTTACTATCTCCTACAATATGTAAGGATGGCTCAACCTTGCAGAAATCACTGTCAATTAGGACGTTTTCACCATCTGGAACACAAGAACAACAGGCATTCTAGTGAGGGCACTAGCCGCGACAGAAACGTCTTTCTGCAGACAGCATGTGACAACAAGAGATGGCATTACTAGCTGCAAGTAGTCATTTTCCGACAAGGAGTCCCCTGTGGAGGAACTACTACTTGAAATAGCAGATATTGCAGGAATAGGCTCAGCAATCAAGATAGTTTGAGGGTCCTCGGATACCTGAGGCAACTGGACACTATCTTGCATGCCTGAAATTGTAAGTGGAACACAGACAAGAGTGACAGGATCACCAGTGCCTGACCGCTTGGGTATGCTACTGGAAAATGCACTGTCTTGTAAGGACAAAATTCGAACTTCGTACTCTGTGGCAGTATGGCAAATCTCGGATCCAAGCTGGTAACCTCAAAATGGTACGATCAAGTCATCAATTTGGGCATGCCATCGGTAAGGGTCAAGCACAATGCGTAAATCTCTCACAGAAGCAAATCCCTGTAGAAGATTACAAGGGAAAGTAATCTGGTCGACAACCTGGGATAGAAAAGGTGAGGGAAGTCCGACCTCGGAGACGCAGGTGAGAACCAGCTACTCCACTAAGGGACGACACATGAGTCGGTTCTACGAGAAGGACATGTCGTAACTGCTTATCCCTAAACAAACTAGACCTGATAATAGTGACTTGCGCACCAGAGTCCATGAACATACGAATGGGCGCATTAAGAACAGATGCTTGTACTAAGGGACCTATCGTTGTATTGGAAGTTATGTACAAACAAAAAGAAGGGTTTTCATCAGAAAAGGTTTGTTCCACTTCATTCCCAAAATCGTCTTCATCAGAGACGTGTGAAGTAACATCATCAACGAGATTGTCGTTCTCGAGACTGCTTAAGGTATCAAAGGAATTACGAACGGGAATTGTGTATTTATTATCACCTACTGTCACCACGGGACGGTTTGACTGGGGCGCTCAAATTCCCCCAAATGGGAAGAATGAGCCAGGTTCTGGTTAGTCTGAAAATCACGACGTCTGTTTCCTCTCCTGGTTCTGCGGTTGGAACGGCCACGGAATGCTCTAGAGTACTGAAGGTTGTAGAGAGCATTGCACTCAGATGTGTAATGTCCATGGATTCTATGAAAAGTAAAGTACGGCAGATCGGACTGGTAGTCATCATCAGTACGACGCCTCTTAGGGTGACTATCAGGACAATTAACTACAATATGGCCATGGTAACAACAGTTGTAACAAGTCCTCTTGCTATGGTTACTGAATGAATACTACAAGGGTTATAATGACTCGGTACACTGGTATTGGGCGATCGCTGTGATGGTTGTCTACCATGATTTGTCGCTGTGGCAGAAACAAGAGGTGGTGCTGACTGAGGCATAGTTGTGAAATTAGTTTTGATACACGAGAAAGTACTCTGGGGGCACAAGGAATGTACATGATTAAGTGTTGTAAGCAGTTCCATCCTCACGGTTGGAGGATTAGCATCATAAGAACACACGGATGCAGGCAGCATTAGTTCTTTGATTGCCCCAAACGCTGCTATTGTAGCAAACGACGCTGTGGATCTTTTATACTCGTCAGGGACAAAGGCTGAGGACTGGAGTGCGTTGATAAATGATGATAAAAGTTTATCGTGATAGTCTGTAAAGGTCAAACACATTAGGTACGGTATATATAAAAACAAGTATCACATAAAAAAAGACAAACAAAAGACAGAAATGGTAATTTAGAATACTGGGGAAAACAGCACTGATTGAATTTATACACAGAATTAGCAGGAAATAGCAGAAAAAATTATAATAATGATGTAAATACTGGAGAAAATGAATAATACACAATACTGAAATATGGTACATAACACAATACTGAAATATGGTACATAACACAATACTGAAATATGGTACATAACACAATACTGAAATATGGTACATAACACAATACTGAAATATGGTACATAACACAATACTGAAATATGGTGCATACCACAATACTGAAATATGGTGCATAACACAATACTGAAATATGGTACATAACACAATACTGAAATATGGTGCATAACACAATACTGAAATATGGTGCATAACACAATACTGAAATATGGTGCATAACACAATACTGAAATATGGTGCATAACACAATACTGAAATATGGTGCATAACACAATACTGAAATATGGTACATAACACAATACTGAAATATGGTGCATACCACAACACTGAAATATGGTGCATACCACAATACTGAAATATGGTGAATAAGACAATACTGAAATATGGTACATAACACAATACTGAAATATGGTACATAACACAATGCTGAAATATGGTGCATACCACAATACTGAAATATGGTGCATACCACAATACTGAAATATGGTGCATAACACAATACTGAAATATGGTGCATAACACAATACTGAAATATGGTGCATAGCACAATACTGAAATATGGTGCATAACACAATACTGAAATATGGTGCATAACACAATACTGAAAGAACACAAAGTGAAAAAAAAATAATGAAGCACTTCAATGAATGACTGAGAAAAAACTATTAAAAAAATTATTCTGCAGACAAGAGACAAATAATAAATGTTGACACAAGTATATAATGCTTTCGGCAGTGTAGAGAATTAAGACAAAATAACGTACATATATACTGCACATAATAAACAAACAACACAAAACATCACAGATATGTATATAAAAAATGAAACTCGAAAATGACGATGAGAGCACTGGATAAATTATTGCAAAATAATGAGTCAAAGAAAACACGGAGTCTTCACTGAAAGCACAAGTCTTAGAGTACACAAGAAATTCGCTGTAAATGTCTCACACACGTAGATGTCTTTATATGTAAAAGAAACTGTCTCTAAACAGAAAATTATCACTGAAGGTCTCATAGCGGCGTCGAGACGGTGATGGAGAGAAGGGAGATGAAGCCTCGGCTGTATTACAGACACCATACACACACGGAGTCTCTTGAAGAAATTTGCGCTTACTCGGCGAACTCACATAGGTGGCTTTATCGTTGGAGCTACACGGGAATATCTTGACTATGTGAGCCAAAGAGACGATGGTAGGACCCGGTATATGGGTGGATAAAGCCACAGGTGGGAAGGCTTTGTGGTAGGTGGTGGAGATGGCAGTGATGGTGGCGAAGGGAGGGTGACTTATCCCGTGCACCCACTGGCACACTAAATCTCACGGCTGAGGAACCACCTGTTACCCTACATCCCAGTCGGCTTAAGCCACAATATATCACAGGAATGGTGAATACCGCACTGGCCAGCGTTGAATTGGAAGCACAAGGCAATATTGGAGACAATACTTCAAAGAGGAACTGGCTCGGCTTACGTCTGGCTTAGCTGGAGAAACAGCTGGCTTAGGTGGCTTATACCCATACTGTATGACTGGAAATTCTTGTAACTATGCACACAGCATGAAGGAGCAGGGTGAATGACTTGAGACAGGCTGTATGATTGACTGAGGCAGGCTGGGTGAGGAACTGGTGATCTCTCCCACAGACTGGCTTGCTGGCTGCCTTAATTGCAAAACCTAGATCAACTCCTCGAAGGTTAACAATGCAATTAAGGCACAACTAACTACGGAACTTGTACATGTCTGTATAAGCTGGCGTTGGTGGGCAGGCGGTGGCTCTGTGGTTGGCTTGGGGAAATGGTGGGACAGACGCTTCCCCTCTGAGCTGCGGGTACCCCACAAAAATTCTTCTAATGGAGCAAATATCAAATTCACATGAACACCGCTCGCACCAATTTGTCGTGTGGGGATAACTTATTATTACAGGTACTAAAGGAGGAACCGCCAAGCCTGAATCGTCGTCTCTGCTACCCTACTCTGAACTATTTCGTGCCCGGAGGGCAAGTGGCATTCAAACGTAATGCTATAGTCAGCAGAATGACTCAGTGATGGTCAGTGATCATGTAGGGGGAACAGTGAATCAGTAATGGTTGGTACGAGTCACTATGACACTACTGGTAACTGATACTACTGGTAACTGATACTGCTGAGAAAGTGTTTTCAGGGAGGACATTGTTGTCATCGAGGAAAATGTTTTCATCGTAGACAGAGTCGTCAGGGTGGACAGTGTTGTCTGGGTGGATATTATTGTCAGTGTAGGCACTGTTGTCAGGGGTACAGTATATTCAGGGTGGAGAGTGTTGTCAGGTAGAACAATGTCGTCAGGATGGACAGTGTATACAGGATGGACAGTGTTGCCAGGATGGATAGTGTTGTCAGTGTGGACAGTGTTATAGGAGTGGATGGTGTTGTCACCGTGGACAGTGTTGTAAGGGAGAACAGTATTGTCATCGTTGACAGTATTGTCAGGGAGAACAGTGTTCACAGGGAGGACAGTGTTGTCAGGGTGGACATTTTTGTCAGTGTTGACAGTGTTGTCATGGTGAACAATGTTGTTAGGATTTTTAGTGTTGTCAAGTTGAGCAGTATTTGAGTGTGGACAGTGTTGTCAGGGTGAACAGTGTTTTCCGGGTTGACAGTGTTGTCAGGGTGGACAGTGTTGTCATTGTTGACAGTATTGTCAGGGAGGACAGTGTTGTCAGGGAAGAAAGTGTTGTCAGGGAGGACAGTGTTGTCAGGGAGGACAGTGTTATCAGTATGGGCATTGTTAGTGTGGACAGTGTTGTCAGAGTTGACAGTGTTTTCATGGTGGATAGTATTTGAATGAGGATAGTGTTGTCAGGATGAACAGCGTTGTCAGGGTTGATATAGTTGTTAGGGAGGACTGAGTTGTCAACGTGGTCATTGTTGTCAGTGTGGACACTGTTGTTAGTGTGGATAGTGTTTTCAGTGTGAACAGCGTTATCAGGGTGGACGGTGTTGTCAATGTGGACAGTATTTTCAAGGTGGACACTGTTGTCAAGGTGGACAGTGGTGTCAAGGTAGACAGTGTTTTTAAGGTGGACAATATTTTCAATTTTGACAGTGTTTTCAAGGTGGACAGGATGGGCAGTGTTGTCAAGGTGGACAGTGTCGTCAAGGTGGACAATGTTGTCTTGGTGGACAGTGTTGTCATTGAGGACAGTGTTGCAAAAGTCGACAATGTTGACAGTGTGGTCAGTGTTGTCATTGTCGACAATGTTGTAATTGAGGACAATATGGTCATGGAGGAAAGTGTTGTCAGAGTGAACAGTATTTTCAGGGTGGATGGTGTTGTCACGGATGACAATGTTGTCAATGTGAACACTGTTGTCAGGTTTACAGTGTTGTCATCGTGGATAGTGTTCTTAGTCTGGACAGAGTTGTCAGTATTGGCAGGTGTTGTCAATATGGACAGTGTTGTCAGTGTGGACAGTGTTGTTAGGGTTGACAGTGCTGTCAGTATGGACAGTATTGTCAGTGTGGGCAGTGTTGTCAATGTCGAAAGTGTCGTCAGCGTGGACAGTGTTGTCAGGGAGGACAGTGTTTTCAAGGTGGACACTGTTGACAGTGTGGACAATGTTATCAGGGTGGACAGTGTTGTCAGGTTGGACAGTGTTGTCATTCATAACAGTGTTGCCTGGGATGTCAGTGTTTACAGAGATGATCACATTGTCAGGGTGAAAAAAGTTGAGGGTCGTCGGTGTTGTTATGGAGGAGAGTGTTATCAGGGTAGACAGTGTTTTAAGGGTGGACAGCGTTGTCAGTGTCGAGAGTGTTCTCATAATCGACAGTGTTTTCAGGGTAGACAGTGTTGTCAGGGTAGACAGTGTTGTCAGGGAGGACAGTGTTGTCAGGGAAAGCAGTGTTGTCAAGGTGGATGATGCTGTCAGGGTATAGAGCGTTGTGAGGGTGAATAGGGCTTTTAGGGTGGACGGTGGTGTAAAGGAAAACTGTTGATAAGGTGGACAATGTTGTCAGGTTCGATAGTATTGTCAGGGCAGACAGTGTTGTCAGGGAGGACATTACTTTCAGGGGAACTGTGTTGTCAGGGAGGAGAGTGTTCTTAGGATTGACAGTATTGTCAGGTGTGGGCAGAGTTTTCATTTAAGACAGTGTTGTCATTGTGCACAGTGTTATCAGGGAGGACAGTATTGTGATGAAGGACAGTGTTGTCAGGTTGGACAGTTGTAAGGATGGACAGTGTTGTGTGGACAGTGTTGTCAGGGTAAACAATGTTGCCAGGTTTACAGTGTTGTCAGTGTTGATAATGCTGTCAGCGTGGACAGCCTTGTCAGTGTGGATGGTGTTTTTAGGGATCACAGTGTTGTCAGGGTGTTCAGTGTTGTCACTGTGGACAGTGTAGCCATGGTGGAGAGTGTTGTCAAGGTTGGCAGATTTGTCAGGGACGACATTATCATTGTGGTCAGTGTTGTCAGGATGGACAGTGTAGTGAGAGTGGGCAGTGTCTTCAAGGTGGATAGTGTTTTCAGGAAGGACAAATTTGTCAGTGTGGACAGTGTTGTCAGGGTGGAGAGTGTTTTGAGGGAGGACAGTGATGTCAGGGTGGACAGTGATTTGAGGGAGTACAGTGTTGTCAGTGTCGAGAGTGTTGTCAAAATCGACAGTGTTGTCAGGGTGGAGAGTACTGTCAGGGTGAACATTGTTATCAGGGTGGACAGTGATGCCAGGGTAAGCAGTGTTATCAGAGTGGATGATGATGTCAGGGTGAATAGTGTTTTTACGGTGGACAGTGGAGTAAGGGAGAACAGTGTTGTCAAGGTGGTCAGTGTTATCAGGGTCGACAGTATTGTCAGCATAAAAAGTGTTGTCAGGGAGGACATTATTTTCAGGGAAAACAGTGTTGTCATGTAGGACACTGTTGTCAGGGAGGAGATAGTTGTTAGAATTCACAGCATTGTCACTGTGGACAGTGTTGTCTGGGAGGACCGTGTTGTGATGGAGGACAGTGTTGTCACTGTGGATAATGTTGTCACTGTGGATAGTGTTGTCATGGTGGATAGTGTTGTCAGTGTGGACAGTGTTGTCAAGTTGGAGAGTGCTCTTAGGGACGACAATGTTGTTAGGGAGGACTGCGGTGTTGTCAGGGTGGACAGTGTTCTCAGGGAGGATAATGTTGTCAGTGTGGACAGTGTTTTCAACGTGGACAGTGTAGTCAGGGTTAACAGTTATATCAGGGTGGACATTGTTATCAGTGTAGACAGTGTTGTCAGGGAGGATAGTGTTGGCAGATAGGACAGTGTTGTCAGGAAGGATATTGTTGTCATTGAGGACATTGTTGTCAGGGAGGACAGTGCTGTCAGTTCGAACAGAGTCGTCAGGAAGGACAGCGTTGTCAAGATAGGCAGTGTTGTCAGGATTGACAGTATTGTCAGGGTGGACAGTGTTATAAGAGTGGATAGTGTTGTCAGGATGGAATGTGTTGTCAAGGTAGACAGTGTTGTCAGTGAGTACACTGTTGTCAGATTGGATAGTGCTGTCAAGGTAGACCTTGTTGACAAGTTGACATTGTTGTCCGGATGGACAGTGTTGTCAAGGTGGTTAGTGTTGTCCAGATGGAGAGTGTTGTCAATGTGAATATTGTTGTCAGGGAGAACAGAGTTGTCAGGGCGGACATTGTTGTCAGGGGTGCAGTGTAGTCAGGGTGAAAACTGTTGTCTGGGTGGATAGTGATGCCAGGGTACAGAGTGTTGTCTGAGTGGTCAGTGTAGAGCGTTGTCAGGGTGGACAGTGTTGTCAGCTAGGAAAGTGTCGTCAGGATGTATAGTGTTGTCAGGATGGACAGTGTTGCCAGGGTGGATAGTGTTGTCAAAGAGGACAGTGTCCTCAGGATGGACAGTGTTGTCAGGTTTGATAGTGTTGTCAGAGAGGACAGTGTTATAGGAGTGGATGGTGTTGTCAGGGTCTGCAGTGTTGTCATGGTGAACAGTGTTGTCAGGGTGAAAAGTGTTATCCGGATGGACAGTGTTGTCAAAGTGGACGGTTTTGTCAAATTGACAGTGTAGTCTGGATGGATAGTGTTGTCAAGGTGAACAGTGTTGCCAGAAATGGCAGTGCTGTCAAGGATGACAGTGTTGTCAAGGATGACAGTGTTGTCAGATTGGATAGTGTTTTCAGGGAGGACATTGTTGTTAGGAAGGAGAGTGTTGTCAGAGAGTACAGTGTTGTCAGGAAGGATAGTGTTGTCAGGGTGGACAGTGTTGTCCGGATGGACAGAGTTGTCAAGGTTGACAGTGTTGTCAGAGTGGATAGTGTTCTCACGTAGGACATTGTTATCAGGGAGGTCAGTGTTGTCAGAGGGGATAATGTTGTCATGAAGGATAGTGTTATCAGAGTGGATTGTTTTGTCAGGATGGACCTTGTTGTCAGCTCGGACAGTGTCGTCAGTAAGGAGTTGTCAGGATGGACAGTGTTGTCAGGGTGGACAATGTTGTCAAAGTGGACGATGTTGTCAAGTTGACATTGTTGTTCGGATGGACAGTGCTGCCAAGGTGGTCAGTGTTGTCCAGATGGAGAGTGTTGTCAACGTGGGCATTGTTTTCAGGGAGAACAGAGTTGTCAGGGTGGACATTGTTGCCAGGGGTACAGTGTAGTCAGGGTGGAAAGTGTTGTTTATGTGGCGAGTGTTGTCAGGGTGCAGTGTTGCCAGAGTGGAGAGTGTAGAGAGTGTTGTCATAATCGACAGTGTTGTCAGGGTATAGAGAGAGTTGTGAGGGTGGACAGTGATGTCAGGCTGGAGAGTACTGTCAGCGTGCACAGTGTTGTCAGGGTCGGCAGTGTTGTCAGTGTGTACAGTGTTCTCAGAGTCGACAATGGTGACAGGGTCAATTGTGTTGTTAGAGAGGATAGTGTTACCTGGTAAGACAATGTTGTCAGGGAGCACCGTGAAGTCAGGGTGAACAGTGTTTTCAGGGAGGACAGTCTTGTCATGGTGGACAGTGTTGCCAGGGAGGACAGTGTTGTCAGGAATGACAGTATTGTCAGTGTGGACAGTGTTGTCAGACGGATTGACAGTATTGCCAGTGTGGACAGTGTTTTTATGGGAGACAGTGTTGTCAGGGAAGACAGTATTGTGATAAACAGTGTTCTCAGAGTGGACAGAGTTTTCAGTGAGGACAATGTTGTCACGATGGAAAGTGTTGTCAGGTAGGACATTATTTTGATGGAGGACAGTGTTGTTAGGGTGGACAGTGTTGTCTTAGTCGAGAATTTTGTCAGGGTCAACAGTGTTGTCAGGAATGACAGTGTTTAAGACTGGACAGTGTTTTCAGTGTCGAGAGTGCTGTCTTAGTCGACAGTGTTGTGTGTGTTGAGTGTTGTCATGATGGAGAGTGTTGTCAGGGAGGACAGTGTTTTCAATGTGAGCAGTGTTTTCAGTGTAGACAGTGTTGTCAGTGTAGACAGTGTTGTCAGTGTACACAATGTTGTCGGTGTGCACAGTGTTGTTACTGTGGATATTGTTGTTACTGTGGATAGTGTTGTCAGGGTAGAAAGTGTTGTCAATATAGATAGCGTTGTCAGTGTGTTCAGTGTTGTCAGGGTAGAAAGTATTGTCAATGTGGACAGTGTTTCAGCGTAGACAGTGTTGTCAATGTGTGTGTCATCGTTGTCAGGGTGAAAAACGCTGTCAGGTCGGACAGTGTTGTCAAGGAGGGCACTGTTGTCAGTTTGGACAGTGTTCCTAGCGTGGACAGTGTTTTCAGTGTGGACAGAGTTGTCATGGTTGACAGTGTTGCCAATTTTTTTCAGAGTGGACAGTGTTGTCAGGGAGGACAATATTGTCAATGTGAAAAGTGTTGTCAATGTCGACATTGTTCTCAGTGTGGATAGTGTTGTCAGTCTGGATAGTATTGCCAGTGTGGACACTGTTTTCAATTTGGAAAATATTGTCAGGGAAGACAGTGTTTTCAGTGTTGCCAAAGTAGAGAATGTCGTTATGGAGGACAGTGGTGTCATGGTGGACAATGTTGTCAGTATTGACAACATTGTTGTCTGTGTACGAAGTGTTGTCAATGTGGATAGTTTTTTCATTGTGAAGAGTGTTTACGAGGAAGACAGTGTTGTTAGTGTAGAAAATTTTGTCAATGTGCTTAGTGTTTTCAGTGTAGACAGTGTTGTCAATGAGGAGAGTGTTGTCAGGGTGGACAGTGTTGTAAGGGTTGACAGTGTTGTCAGGGTGGACAGTGCTGTCAGTGAAGACATTGTTTTCTGGGAGGAGTGTTGTCAGGGTGGGCAGTATTGTAAGTGTTGACAGTATCATCAGTGTACAATGTTTTCTGTGGATAGCATTCTCAGTTTGCACGGTGTTGTCAGTGTGGGGAGTGTTGTCAGTGTTGTGAGGGTGGACAGTTTTGTCAGTGTTGACAATGTTGTCATTGTGCACAGTGTTGTCAGGATGTACAATGTTGTCATTAAGACACAGTACACAACTAGCACCATCACACACAGTAATATACAGTACACAACTAGCACTATCAAACATAGTAATATACAGTACACAACTAGCACCATCACACACAGTAATATACAGTACACAACTAGCACCATCACACACAGTAATATACAGTACACAACTAGCACCATCACACACAGTAAGACACAGTACACAACTAGCACCATCACACACAGTAAGACAGTACATAACTACCACCATCACTCACAGTAAGACACAGAACACAACTATCACCATCACACACAGTAAGACACAGTACACAATTAGCACCATCACACACAAGATACAGTACACAGTACTCAACCAGCAAATAAATGTGGGGGGTGGCATGAAAGAATCAAGGAGACATCCCCAGACATAATAGCACTCACAGAAACGAAATTCACCAGGATAACAGATACAATCTTTCCACCTAGTTATCAAATCCTGGGGGAAAAAAAGAGGAGCAGAGGGAAATGAGGAATTGCACTGCCCACTAAAAACTGATGCTGATTTGAAGAAGTGGAAAGAATGGATGGAATGGGTGAAAGGGACTACATAGTTGGAACAATGCAGTCTGAGGGCCATAAGGGGGTAATTGCAGTAATGTACAACCCTATACAGAATTACTGGCCAAGAGAAAAAATACAAAGAGAGCAAGAGAGCAAAGGTAGACACACTAGCCGAGGTAGCCAGAAGAGCTCACACAGGTAGAGCAAAGTTATTAGTTATGGGTGATTTCAATCACAAAGAAATTGACTGGGAAAACATGGAGCCCCATGGGGATCCCAAAATGTGGAGTGCCGTGATGATGGAAGTGGTGCTGGAAAACCTCTTGCATCAACATGTTAGAGACACTAGCAGAGAGAGAGAGAGAGAGATGAGGATGATCCAGCAAAATTGGACCTAGTAGTCACCTTGAGTAGTTCGGAGATCGAAGATATCACATACGAGAGGTCCCTTGGAGCTAGTGATCACGTGGTTCTGTGTTTTGATTCCATAGTTGAGCTACAAGGGAAGAGGGTAGCAGGAATATGACGGGAAAACCAAACTACAAAAGGGGGGGGGGGACTACAGAGGTATGAGGAACTTCCTGCAAGACGTTCAGAATTGGCAGGAAAACCAGTAAAAGAAATGATGGATTATGTGACAACAAAATGCATGGAGGCAGAGGAAAGGTTTGTTCCCAAGGGAAACAGAAATAATGGGGAGACCAGAACTAGTCCTTGGTTCACCCAAAAGTGTAGGGAGGCAAAAACTAAGTACACTTGAGAATAGAAAAAGTACAGAAGACAAAGAGCTCAGGAAAATAAAGAGATCAGCAGAAGAGCCAGAAATGAGTATGCACAGATAAGAATGGAGGCTCAGCAACAATACGAAAATGACATAGCTTCGAAAGTCAAGTCTGACCCGAAGCTGTTGTATAGCTACATCAGGAGGAAAGACGGAGGAGTTCACAAGAAACGATCAAGATGTATGCGAGGAGCTCAACATGAGATTTAAAGAAGTATTTACAGTGGGGACATGAAGGACCCCAGGAAGTCAGAATAGGGAGGTACACCAACAAGTGCTGGATGAAATGCACACAACCGAGAAGGTGAAGAAGCTGCTATGTGAACTTGATACTTTATTGATGGTGGGACCAGGAAACATCTCTCCGTGGGATCCTTAGATTCAGATCAGAGATGCTGTGTGTGCCACAAAAATCTTCGATACATCCATTGGAACTGGGCTGTTACCCGAGGTATGGAAGTTGGCAATTGTAGTCCCAATCTTTAAGAAAGGAGACAGACCCGAGACATTCAGTTACAGACCTGTGTCACTGACATGCATAGTATGCAGAGTCATGGAGATCATCAGGAGGAGAGTGGTGGAACACCTAGAAAGACACATACTTATAAAGGACAACCAGCAGGGTTTCAGTGAAATAAGACACGAGAGAAAGGGGCGGATAGACTGCATTTTCTTGGGCTGCAAAAAGATCTTTAACTCAGTTCCTCACAAGAGGTTAATACAAAAGCTAGAGGATCAGGCATGCATCACTAGAAAGGCATTGCAGTGGATCAGACAATATCTGACAAGGAGGCAACATCGAGTCATGGTCTGTGACGAGGTGTCAAAGTGGGCGCCTGTGATGACTGAGGTTCCACAGGGGTCAGTCCTAGGCCCTGTGCTCTTTTTGGTGTATGTGAATGACATAATGGAAGAGATAGACTCAGAAGCGTCCCTGTTTGCAGATGATGTAAAGTTAATGAGGAGAATTAAATCGGTTGAGGATAAGGCAGGACTACATAGAAAACTGAACAGGTTAAAAGCATGGTCCAGCAACTGGCTCCTTGAATTTAACCTCGCCAAATGAAAAGTCATGAAGATCGGGGAAGGGTAAAGAAGACCGCAGACAGAGTATAGTCTAGGTTGCCAAAGACTGCAAACCTCACTCATGGAAAAAGGTCTTGGGGAAAGTATAATACCAAGCACATCTCCTGAGGCACACAGCCAGATAACTGCTGCAGCATATTGGCATCCGGCAAACATAAGAATAGAGTTCCGATACCTCAATAAGGAATCATTCAAGATTCTGTACACCACATACGTCAGGCTCATATTGGGATATGCAGCACCAGTTTGGAATCCACACCTGGTCAAGCATGTCAAGAATTTAGAGAAAGTTCAAAGGTTTGCAAGAAGACTAGTCCCAGAGCTAAGGGGATTGTCCTATGAAAAAATGTTAAGGGAAATCGGCCTGTCGATACTGGAGGACAGGAGGGTGTGGAGAGACATGATAACGACATATAAAATACTGCGAGGAATTGACAAGGTGGATAAAGATAAGATGTTCCCGAGATGGGACACAGAAACTAGGGGCCACAGTTGGAAGTTGAAGATTCCGATGAGTCAAAGAAATATTAAGAAATATTTCTTCAGTCATTAAGTTGTCAGGAAGTGGAATAGCCCAGAAAGTGATGTAGTAGAGGCAGGGACCGTACATAGTTTTGAGACGAGGTATGATGAAGCTCATGGAGCAGGGATAGAGAGGACCTAGTAGCGATCAGTGACGAGACGGGGCCAGCAGCTATGACTCGACCCCTGCAACCACAAAAGGTAAGTATAGGTGAGTACAGTACACAGTACACAACTAGCACCATCACACACAGTACACAACTAGCACCATCACACCGCACACAACTGGCACCATCACATACAGTACACAACAGTACACAACTAGCACCATCACACACAGTACACAACTAGCACCATCACACAGCACACAACTGGCACCATCACACACAGTACACAACTAACACCATCACACAGCACACACACACTGGCACCATCACATACAGTACACAACTAGCACCATTACACACAGTACACAACTAGCACCATCACACAGCACACAACTGGCACCATCACACACAGTACACAACTAGCACCATCACACACAGTAACACAACTAGCACCATCACACAGCACACAACTGGCACCATCACATACAGTACACAACAGTACACAACTAGCACCATCACTCACAGTACACAACTAGCACCATCACACACAGTACACAACTAACACCATTCACACAGCACACAACTGGCACCATCACACACAGTACACAACTAACACACTCACACAGCACACAACTGGCAACCATCACATACAGTACACAACTAGCACCATTACAACAGTACACAATTAGCACCATCACACACAGTAAGACATAGTACACAACTAGCACCATAATGCACAGTAAGACACACAACACAACTAAGACCATCACACACATAAGACACAGTGCACAACTAGCACCATCACACACAGTAAGACACAATACTCAACTAGCACCATCAAACACAGTAAGACACGGTACACAACTAGCACCATCACTCACAGTAAGACACAGGACACAGTGTAACACTTACTGAGCCACTCAAGTTGTAGTGTGGAGGTTACAGTGTGGTGTAGTTGTGGCAGGATAGAGCCAGCATGGTGGTCGCTCACCACTCTCAGTTGGAGTACCCTCAGCTTGTTACATGATTGTAGCAGCCTCAGTCCTCTATCAGTAAGACGACCAGCGAACACCTCCACATGACTCCTGTACCAGGATAAAACACTGATGAACACCTCACTCTTACTGACTCACCACTTACACTGTATATTACACCAAGTGGTAGTGAACAATGTTACACTGTATATTACACAAAGTCGTGGTGCAAAATGTCACACTGTATATTACACCAAGTAGTAGTGAACAATGTCACACTGTATATTACACCAAGTAGTAGTGAACAATGTTACACTATAAGACACCCAAGTGGTAGTGAACAATGCTACAATGCATATTACACCAAACGGTGGTGAACAATGTCACACTGTATGTTATACAAAGTGGTAGTGAACAATGTTACACTGTACATTACACCAAGTGGTAGTGAACAATGTTACACTGTATATTACTCCCAGTGGGGGTGAACAATGTTACATTATATATTACATCAAGTGGTAGTGAACAATGTTACACTGTACATTATACCAAGTGGTAGTGAACAATGTTACACTGTATATTACCCCCAGTGGGGGTGAACAATGTTACATTATATATTACATCAAGTGGTAGTGAACAATGTTACTCTGAATGTTACACCAAGTGGTAGTGAACAAGGTTACACTGTATATTACACCAAGTGGTAGTGAACAATGCCACAGTGTATATTACACCAAGTGGTAGTGAACAAGGTTACACTGTATATTACACCAAGTGGTAGTGAACAATGCCACAGTGTATATTACACCAAGTGGTAGTGAACAATGTTACACTGTATATTACACCAAGTTGTAGTGAACAATGTTACACTGTATATTTCACCAAGTTGTAGTAAACAATGTTACACTGTATATTACACCAAGTGGTGGTGAACAATGCTACACTGTATATTACACCAAGTGGTGGTGAAGAATGCTACACTGTATATTACACCAAGTGGTGGTGAAGAATGCTACACTGTATATTACACCAAGTTGTAGTGAACAATGTTACACTGTATATTACACCAAGTTGTAGTGAACAACGTTACACTGTATATTACACCAAGTTGTAGTGAACAATGTTACACTGTATATTACACCAAGTTGTAGTGAACAATGTTACACTGTATATTACACCAAGTGGTGGTGAACAATGCTACACTGTATATTACACCAAGTTGTAGTGAACAATGTTACACTGTATATTACACCAAGTGGTGGTGAACAATGCTACACTGTATATTACACCAAGTGGTGGTGAAGAATGCTACACTGTATATTACACCAAGTTGTAGTGAACAACGTTACACTGTGCATTACACCAAGTGGTAGTGAACAATGTTACACTGTGCATTACACCAAGTGGTAGTGAACAATGTTACACTAAGTGGTAGTGAGCAATGTTACTCTGTATATTATATCAAGTGGTATTGAACAATGTTACTCTGAATGTTACACCATGTGGTAGTGAACAATGCTACACTGCTTGTGCAATAATTGTATACATAAATATAAGTGATCTTACATGGGTATAGTAAGGAAGACGCAGCTTCACCACAGAAAGATATATCATAATTTACACCTGGAAAATCCTAGAGGTACTGCTGACAAATGTACACACAGATAGGACTGCCTACGAGAGCACAAGACCTTGCAGGTGGTGCAACATTCCCACAATGAACAGCACAAGACTGGGCAGGTGGTGCAACATTCCCACAATGAACAGCACAAGACTGGGCAGGTGGTGCAACATTCCCACAATGAACAGCACAAGACTGGGCAGGTGGTGCAACATTCCCACAATGAACAGCACAAGACTGGGCAGGTGGTGCAACATTCCCACAATGAACAGCACAAGACTGGGCAGGTGGTGCAACATTCCCACAATGAACAGCACAAGACTGGGCAGGTGGTGCAACATTCCCACAATGAACAGCACAAGACTGGGCAGGTGGTGCAACATTCCCACAATGAACAGCACAAGACTGGGCAGGTGGTGCAACATTCCCACAATGAACAGGACAGGACTGCAGGTGATAGAACATTCCCACAATGAACAGCACAAGACTGTGCAGGTGGAGCAACATCCCCATAATGAACAGCACAAGACTGTGCAGGTGGTGCAACATCCCCACAATGAACAGCACAAGACTGTGCAGGTGGTGGAACATTCCCACAATGAACAGGACAAGACTGCAGGTGGTTGAACATTCCCACAATGAACAGCATAAGACTGTGCAGGTGGTGCAACATTCCCATAATGAACAGGACAAGACTGCAGGTGGTAGAGCATTCCCACAATGAACAGAATAAGACTGTACAGTTGATGCAACATCCCCACAATGAACTGCACAAGACTGTACAGGTGGTGCAACTTCCCCACAATGAACTGCAGGGGCGCCTCGAGTACACTAAGAACATAAGAACATAAGAAAGGAGGATCACTGCAGCAGGCCTGTTGGCCCATACTTGGCAGGCCCTTTACAATCCATCCCACTAACAAAACATTTGCCTAACCCAATGTTCAATGCTACCCAAACAATTTTCAATGCTACCCATAATTTTCAATGCTACCCACAATTTTCAATGTCAAGGACCCAAGAATGTTCAACTGCCTCCCAGCATACATAAGGGGGATTACCCATAGACCCCTGACTGTCTTCAAGATCCCTGGTTATCTTCCTGATTCCTGGATGTCTTCAAGGCCCCTGGCTGTTCGGCAGTCTTAATGACCTCTGGCTATCTTCACGACGCCCAGCTGTTTAAGACCACTGTTGTTTTCATTATCCTTGGCTGTCTGTAAGATCCATGGCTGTCTTCAAAACCCCTAAGTGTCTTCAAAACCCCTCTCTGTCTTCAAGTCCCATGGCTGTCTTCAGGATATAAACTTGTCTTCAAGATAGAAGCCTGTCTTCAAAACCCCTGTTAACTTCAAGAAGTTTACTTGTTTTCAAAACCTGAGGTTGTCTTCAAGATTTTTGGCCGTCTTCAAGACCCCTAGTTTTCTTCAGGACCTTTTGTTTTTTCTAGACCCCTGTCTTAAAGACCCCTGTTAATTTCGAGAGCCCTAGTTATTTTCAAAAGCCGAGGCGGTATTCAAGACTCTTAGTTGTATTCAAGACCCTTATCTGTCTTCAAGACCCCTAATTGTCTTTAAGACCCCTAGATATCTTCAAGATTTCTCACTGTCTTGAAGGCCCCTAGCTCTGTTCAAGACCCATAGCCCTCAAGACCCTATACTGTTTTTAGGTCTCCTGTCCATCTTCAAGACCCTGGCTCACGAAATCGTAATGACACGATTGCAAACAAACTGCGGGTTCAAATCCCGCCCGTGGTATGGTTTTTTAAAGACCCTGTCTTAAGATCCCAGTTAACTTAAACATTCATAGTTATTTAAAAGGCCAAGGCTGTCTTCAAGAACCCTGGCAGTCTTTAAGACCCCTGGCAGTCTTCAAGACCTTTGGCTATCTTAAAGACTATAGTCAACTTAAAGACCTCTTGTTATTTGGAAAAGCAGAGGCTGTCTTCAAGATCCTGGCAGTCTTCAAGACCCCTGGCTGTCTTCAAGACTCCTATCTTTAAAACTCCTAGCTGTGTTCAAGACCCCTCACTGTCTTGAAAACCCCTGGCTGTCTTGAAAACCTTAAATATGTGTTCAAGACCCATAGTTATCTTCAAGACCCTGGGCTCTCTTCAAGACCACTGACCATCTTGTCTTCAAAACCCTTACTGTCGTCAAGACTCCTAGCTGTCTTCAAGATCCCTAGCTAACTTCAAGACACCTAATTGTTTTCAAGATCCCTAGCTGTCAAGACTCCCAACTCTCTTTGTAACCCATAGCTGTTTTTAAGACCTTTAGCTGTCTTCAAGACACACAGACATTGGGCTGATTTAAAGACCCCTAGCAGTCTTCAAGAACCATGTCTTTCTTCAAGATTTCTTGTAGTCTTCAAGATCCCTAGCTGTCTTCTAGACCCATAGCTGTTTTCAAGACCCCTAGCCGCCTTCAAAACACACAGTTGTCTTTAAAACCCGAGGCTATCTTCAAGACCCCTGTCTCGAAGACCTCTCATTGTCTTCAAGACCATTAGGTGTTTCCAAGTCCCCTGGTTGTGATCAAGATGCCTAGCTGTCTTCATTACCCTTGTTTTCAAAACCCCTAATTGTCTTAAGACTCCATTCTGTCTTCAAGACCCATTACTGTCGTCAAGACTCCTAGCTGTCTTCAGGACCCCTAGCTGTCGTCAAGACCCCTGACTGTCTTGAAGACCCATAGCTGTCATCAACACATCTGTTCTCTTGAAGACTGCTGGCAATCTTTAAGTCCCAAGGAAGTCTTCAAGATCTCTGGCTGTCATAAAGGCCTTTGGCTCTCTTCAATAATTCTAGCTGTCTTCAAGATCCCTTGTCTTCAAGAACACTAGCTGTCTTCAAGATCCCTTGCTGTCATCAAGACCCCTGGTTTTCTTCAAGACCCCTAGTTGCCTTCAAGGCTAGTAGCTGCCTTCAAAACCCCTATTGACTTCAAGACTCCCTGACAGTCTTCAAGACCTCTCGCTGTCTTCAAGACCCCTTGGCTGTCTTCGACATCTAACTAGTATTAACTCCTATAACAATGTTAACACCAGCAATGTTAACGTCCGAATTTACTCGGTCATAATGTTTACATGGTTTTTTGTCCTACTCCTGCCGTGCATCTGGGTTCCCGTTCTCTATTTCTGACCCAAAAAACAAGCCTTCTGTGAGTCCCTCCAGCTAAATGGTGTCTGTTCGCTTCCCATTAGTCGAGAGACCAAAATGTAAACAATTCTAGCTTGGCATCGCCTAGAGACGTTTTTTTCATCGAGTGACACTCATATATTCTTAGATTTTACCCTCTACAGTGTCGGTAAGTACTGATTTGTGTCTAGTGAGCAAATTAATAGTTTAGCCAGATTTTAATATATATAGAAAGTCAGTGTGAAGCCTAATATGAGTGCACCATGCAAATGAAAAAAGTGCAACAAAAAAGAACCGAACAAACTCGTTCGTTCCCCTTTAGGCCCCATTTTAAATTTCACTAAATAAATATTTCTAAACAAAATTGTAATGCATATATGAATTCTGTAGTTGTCTGGGTGTGTACACAATGTTTTTATTGTCCTTCCAGATCAATGAGAAATTGTTTTATGGTCAGTCCAAAGAGAAGTCCAAATATGTCTGCATTTTGGAGGAAAGTGACTCAGATCCAGAGCCAGATGATCTGGAATTGCTTGACATGTGCAATGCAGTATCAACATACAGAAAGGCCAGATGACAGCGTGAGGTTGGATAAACTGCTAGGTCACTGGCCAGTGGTAGGCAAGCTACTTACATGCATAATTGCAGCAAACACAAACATCAAGTCACATCCTCATTTTCCTGTGCTGTATGCAAAGTAAGTCTATATATCATGAAAGAGAAATTGCTTCGTAAAGTTTCATTGTAGAAATTAGTGATCTAGAATAACTGTTCTTTCTCAGGAAACTCAGGAATATGAGAATTGAAAGTTTTTATCCCTTCGCAATGTGTCCATGATGCTATTTGCTTCATTTTTGTATTTTTTTTTAATACATACAAAATGTTTAGAACAAGTTTCATTTATGTTTTTTTTCATATTGTCTATTTGTATAATAAATTAAAAAAATGGTTATTTGGTGTTTTATTAACAATTGCAAGTTTGCAACATTTACAATTTTACACCCTCTACCGGGCAGGACGTAGTGCAATCGGTCCTCGAATATTAGCAATCGATCTAAAACTAACTCTCACAAATCTATTTATATGGGCTCATTTCCCTGATGTTGAGATACTCTATCAACTCATCAGGAAATACGTTTCGAAATTTGCATTTTTTTATGCATGTTCTATAAAGGGTTTTAATTAATTAACACTTCCAACAAATTTAACATTATAATGAAGTTAACAGGAAAAACAATGTTTACATTACATCAATGCTAACACCAACACTAATGTTAACATTACAACAGTGTTAACATCAACATTATTAACACCAACAACAATGTTAATGCCAACAGCAATGTTAACACCAACAACAATGTTGACAATATCAACAAATTAACACCAACAACAATCTGAACATTACAACAATGTTAACATTACAACATTGTTAATACCGAAAAAAAATGTTAACACCAACAATAATGTTAGCAACAACAGTATTAGCAAAGTCACCGTTAACACCAACAACAATATTAACACCAACAACAATGTTAATAACAATTTTAACAAAAACAACAGTCTTAACACCAATAATAATGTTATAATTACAACAAGGTTAACACTAACAACAATTTTAACAATAACAGTATTAACAACAACTATGTTAACACCAACAACAATTTTAACTCCAATAACAATGTTAACAACAGCAATGTTAACAATTATAACTATGTTAATATCGTTGTTACAATTGTTAACACCAACAAAAATAGTAACATCAACAACAACGTTAACACCAACAACGATGTTAACACCAACAACAATGGTAACATCAACAATATTGTTAACAACAGTATTAACACCAGCATTGTTAACACAAACAGTATTAACACCAACAACAACAATGTTATCATCATCAATGTTAACAACAACAATATTAACACCAACAACGATGTTAATGATGTTAACACCAACAACGATGTTAACGATGTTAACACCAACAACCTCTTCAAAGGGGGCTCCTTGGCGTGGTGAAGAGGCTCTTGGTCTGAGGAATTAGACCTGCCAGTCTCCTTCCTCAGACAGAACCTAATTACCCCCCAATCCCCCGTTCCCTATCCCATCCTCCCCATCCTCCCATTTTTTCCTTCCCTCCTCCTCCTCCCCACCCCTCCCTTTTGCCCTTTCTTTTTGGCCTTTGTTTTTTTTTTTTTTCCACAGGCACGCTAGTTCCTAGGTAGGGGAAAGGGTACCAGGGTCCATCCCATTCCGTTGAGGTTCTTGGCGGTGGCGTAGTTTGCCTTGGAATCTGGATTGCCTGGGGATGTCCCGATCCCTCTCCGGTATCCCGGAGGGTGGCTTTGGGTGTCTCTCAGGCGACGGGTATATCTCTGGAAACCGCCTTTCGGATTCCGGGGTTGGTGGCCGAAGGAGGTATGCTTTGTGGCGGATTTCCGGCCACCCTCTCTTTTGTCCACCTAGGTGGCTCGGCAGATGTGAGGTTGCTATCCCGGATTGTTAGTTTACTGGCATGATGGGTAGGGTATGGCACGGGTTCCATGCTGCACCTGCGCTACTTGCGGTGCTGAGGTCCTCTTGGGCGCGGAGGGAGATTTCTGGCCCTTTCATTCCTCCTAGGAACTATCTCTCCCCGGTCCCCCCTTTTTTTATTCTTTATTTTTATTTTATTTTCTTCTTTCTTTTTTTTTCTTAAAAATAAAAAGAAAGAAGTAACCTAACCATGGCAGCCCTATCCATGAACCTGCTCCCCCCCCGGGCCCCTTTTGATACCGCACCCCTTCTGCCCCTGCTTCGTCTTTGGACCACTTTTGGGACACTCCTATGCCTCTGTCCCCTTGTCGGGGGCTGTTTCCTCACCTGCTTCAGGTATGGGGCCTCGCTGACTCCTTGATTTATCTGACCTTCGCTCTCCCTGACTTCTTCCCCTCTCCCTCAAACCTGCAGCAATTTTCGAACGCCGCCCGTTCCCCGCGGACCAACTCGGTCCCCGCCTAAACGCCAATGACAAACCTGCTGATGATACTTCTCCCCTTCTCTTTTTTCTCAAAAAACGACACCCCTTCACTACCTTTCCACGCTCAGTTTCAGACTGACAAGGGACAAAATTTCTTCAATTTACGACCGACTTCCTCTACTGTCTATCTTTCTACTACATATTGAAAGGCACCCAAAGCCATTTGGAAAAGATTTTTCTTTTCAGCTCTTAAGAGCGGTATGCGCATCATCACCATACAGAACGCTACCCGGGCCAACTTTCCTCATTTTCCCCATATCGATACGTTCCTTCACCTTGAAAAAACATCATTCGCTAAATTCTTGTAGTGGTACCGTCATTCGCCCCAACCATATTAAAAACCAAATTTCCAAATATGGAAAGACATTCTTGAACAGCTGGAGCTCCAAGATCTCCCAAATCCTCAGGTAGACACTTACTTTCTTCCTGCCCGGGCGGAGAGATACCCTAGCAATGGGCTCTTTAATTTTTTGATAACCATGAACTCCCATCCTCAGTTTATGTAGCAGGACATCGGTTACAATTTCGAAAGGTGACCCCTACACCGCACAGTGTAAAATGCTGGCTTTTTGGGCCATCCACGAAATTTTTCAATCTATCCCCAATGCCCGTCTTGGGGTCCGATACCATTCTAAACGTCTTGCAAGACCCCCCTCTTCCCCTTAATTGTCAGAGGCTCCCCTTCGTACCCGCCTTTGTCAAGTCATTTAAACAGCGGGAAACCTTCCCTCAAAGGGGCGAAGGTCTCCCTTATGCATGGCAGTTTCTTATCTCTGCCTCCAAAGGGGAGATTCCCCTGTTCTTATTCCCGTGTTTCAAAACGTCCCCCCCCTTCTGGTATCCCCTCTTCTGCACCCACCTCTGTGGGTTTCCTCCCCATAGTCACTCCCCGTATCTAATTCTTTTGCTGTCCTCGGCACAGCCCCCTACTTCAACGCCTCATCTGATCTGCTTCTTCGTGTTTTCTCTCGCAAGCCCATAGCAACGAATCTCGTAGACGCCTCCTCCCAATCTCCCTCTACTTCTCAAAAATCAAAAAAAGGTCCGTTAACCCTCCTACCTATCTTCCCCCCCCTCATTTTTACCTTCCCTGTCCCCCTGTACCTTGTTCTCCCCCCCCCAGACTCTGTTACAATGAAGTTTTCCCCCCCTCCTCGTACCGACCCTTTCCCCCCCTGTTCCCTCCCAATTTCTTCCTCTTTCTGCCACCTCCCAGGGTTTTTGCCCCTTCTGGCCCCTTCCATGCTTCTCCATTTTCCCCACCCTTTTCGCCCCCCCCCAACCTTGGTACAGTCCAATACAGTTCCAATCTTTACTCATCCTCCCCCTTCCATTTTCAATATTGTCTCCCATACGACGTCTCTGAATTCCGAAACACTTGAAGCAATTTCTGAATATATTGCAGAGACCAAACCATCAATGGACACTGATCCACCCTCCGCTCCTTCTCTCTCCTCTGCTCCATCTGCGCAACTCCTTTCTTCGCAGCGCACGGTTACTTAGCTGCTTGAACGTTTTCCACTGCCTCCGCACTAACCCCTCTAGTCCGTAGGAACCCTTACCTGCAGATTTCAGGTATCTTTATCACTGCCAATCATGGCCTATTTACAGTGGAATATATGCGGCCTCAGGGGTAATCGGGGTGAGCTTCAGATGTTACTCTCCCAGTTTTCCACTGTTGGTGTTTGCTTACAGGAACCTAAATTACACTCTGCTGTTATCTCTCCCATCTCAGGCTATAATTTATTGTAATCTTCAGATCCTTTTCCTGATGGGACCTTTAATGAAAGTGCCCTTCTTCTACGCACTGATATTCCGTACCATCAGCTATTTGTTCGTACTTCGCTGCATTACACAGCAGCCCGTATCCACTTGCATAGTGGTATACGCTCTGTTCTTTATATCTCTCTCCTTCTCAGGCATTATCAAATTCCGGATATTGCCTTTCTTGTTTCGTCATTACCGCCACCGATTCTGTTACGTGGTGATTTTAATGCCCACCATTTCCTCTATGGGAGGGGTCTCACTGTGATTCCCGTGGCATTCAGTTAGAGGCTTTTCTTGCCACCCACCCCCTCCATGTTTTTAAATACAGTACTCAAACCCTTTTTGATCCTCGGACTCACACTCTCTCTTGAAATCGATCACTCATTTTTGCTCTTCCTCCACCGCATTAGACTTCACTTGGTCTGTTCTCCTGGACTTACATGACAGTGATCATTTCCCAATCATTCTTACTTCCCCTTCATATTCACCACCTCTTCGCATCCCACGCTGGCAATTTGATCAGGCAAATTGGAACCTTTACTCACACCTAACTGTTTTAGAGAGGTTCCTTTTTCGTCCTCCATTCGATGAGCTTTACACCTCTTCTCGTCCTCCGTTTTTTAAATGCAGCTTCTCATTCTATACCCCAAACTTTGGGCAAAGGCATCTCAGAAATGCGTGCCTTGGTGGTCTCCTGCTTGTGCTCGTGCAGTACGTTTGAAAACGCGCTGCAGGGGGGAGGTACCGGTACAATAAACCACAGAGAAATTTCTTGAAATTTTTTAAACAGAAGCGTGCGATCGCTCGCCGTATCATCCGTGACGCTAAAACGCACTTTCTGGCGAGATTATGTCTCCACCATCACCTCTGCTTCCTCTATGAGTGCAGTCTGGAAAAAAATACGAAAACTGAGTTTAAATATTCTCCTGACCCGCTCCTGTTCTGCGGGTTACCGGTGTTGATATAGCAAACCCACTAGATGTTACCAATGAAATTGGCAATCATCTGGGCCGTATTTTTTTAGGGACTCCATCTATGCCCCTCAATTCCTTTTCCCCAAAGTCTGCCAGAGAGTTAGCACCCTTGACGTTTCTTCTCTCAGAGAAGAACAGTATAAAAGTGCCTTTTAAAACCTTCAAGAACTGAGGCAACACTCTCAGATTGCCGATCATCGGGAGCTGGGCCCGAAAGATGTTCAAAATTCGTATGTTACAACATTTACATCAGTCAGCCCTTGCAGTCCTATTACGCCTTTACAATCTTATTTGGTCCCAAGGAGTTCCTTCCACAGCTGTGGAAATCCGCCATTGTTCCCCCCTTCCGCAAACCAGGCACTACGGGACATGAAACCTCCCACTATTGTCCCATTGCTCTTACCAGTGCAGTTTGCAAAATGATGGAACGCCTAGTAAATAGACGTTTAGTGTGGTATTTAGAGACACACAACAGTCTCTCCACTCGTCAATATGGCTTTCGTAAGGGACGTTCTACCATAGACCTCTTACTACGCTTGGATACGTATGTTCGTAATGCCTTTGCGAATAACCACTGAGTTATTGCCATATTTTTTGACCATGAGAAGGCATATGACACAACTTGGAGGTATAATATTTTAGCCCAAGCCCACTCCTTAGGCCTTCGAGGCAATCTACCATCCTTCCTTAAGAACTTTTTAACTGGCAGGCATTTCCGTGTTCGGGTTAATAATGTGCTCTCCCCGGACTTTATCCAAGCTGAAGGTGTCCCCCAGGGATGTGTTCTGAGCACAACACTTTTTCTCCTTGCTATTAATGATTTGGCCTCTAGTCTTCCATCCAATATTTGGTCATCACTCTCTGTTAATGACTTTGCTATTGCCTGTGCAGGCACTGACTGTCTCCTCATTACAGTTTCTCTCCAGCATGCAGTCGACCGTGTTTCCAATTGGGCCACCACACGTGGGTTTAAATTTTCCAGCACTAAAACCCACCAAATTGCTTTCACTAGACGCTCTGTCATCTCCGATCATCCTTTGTACCTCTATGGCTTCCGTATCCCTGAATGTGATACAGTCAAGTTTCTGGGCCTCCTCTTTGATCGTAGGTTATCGTGGAAACCTCACATTACCTCTCTGAAGGCAACTTGTCACAGCCGGCTGAACCTTCTTAAAACCCTTGCTCATCTTTCATGGGGAGCTGATCGTCGAACCCTCCTTCGCCTACATTCCACCCTTATTTTATCGAAACTTGATTATGGTGACCAGATCTATTCAGCGGCATCTCCTGCTACTCTCTCTAGCCTTAACCCCATTCATCACCATGGATTACGTTTATGCCTTTGTGCTTTTCGCTCTTCCCCTGTCGAGAGCCTCTATGCAGAAGCGAACGTTCCATCCTTATCCGATCGCCGTGATGCCCATTGCCTTCGCTACTATGTACGCTCTCATGATCTCCGCAATCCTTCCATTTATAGAATGGTCACTGATATTAGTAGACATTCTTTATTTGTTCGCCGCCCCTGTTTACTCCGTCCCTTCTCTCTTCGCCTTCATTCGCTCTTGTCTTCTCTTCAATTACCACCTTTCTATGTACATGTAGCATCTCACTTTTCCTACCCCCCTGGGAAGTTCCAGCTGTTCGAGTCTGTTCTTTCTCTCTCCCTTGCTCGAAAGCCCAACTGTCTACGGTCGCTTCCCGCTCTCTTTTTCTTGACCACTTTCACTCTCATTCTCATGCCATTGCTGTGTACACAGATGGCTCTAAGTCTTTTGACGGCGTAGGATTCGCAGCAGTGTTTCCGGACAGCGTCGTACAAGGGCATTTACTATCTTCGGCTAGTATTTTTACTGCTGAATTGTATGCCATCCTTACAGCACTTATCCGTATTGCATCTATGCCTGTGTCATCATTTGTGGTTGTCTCAGACTCCCTTAGTGCTTTACAGGCTATACAGAAATTTGATACACCTCACCCCTTAGTCCTCCGTATCCAACTTTGGCTACGCCGCATCTTTACCAAGCATAAAGATATTGTTTTTTGTTCGGTCCCTGGTCATGTTGACGTACAGGGCAATGAACAGGCAGACACTGCTGCGCGGTCAGCAGTACATGACCTACCAGTTTCATATAGAGGTATTCCATTTCCGGACTATTTTGCTGCAATATCTTCCCACCTTCACACCCGTTGGCAACAACGTTGGTCTACTATGCTCGGTAACAAACTTCAATTTATTAAACCGAGTATAGGTTACTGGCCGTTTTCTTATCACCAGTGTCGAGGTTGGGAGACTACTCTCTCCCGTCTTCACATTGGCCATACTCGTCTTACTCATGGATATCTCATGGAGAGGCGCCCTGCTCCTCTCTGTGAGAATTGCCAAGCTCCATTATCAGTCAGCCACATTCTGTTGGACTGCCCACTTTATCAACGAGCACGCAGAATTTACCTCCGTCGTCGTCTTCGCTCCGCTGCTCTCTCTTTACCTTCCCTTCTCGCTGATGGACCCACCTTTCATCCAGACTCTCTCATTGACTTTTTGACAACAACTGACTTACTTCACAAATTCTGATACCTTCAGCCCTTTCTACTTCAATCTCTTGCTACCCTCTACCCCCGTACTATCCCCTGCCCCGCTGTTTTCTGTAACCTACTGATCATACCTCCTCCATTCTGCCATCCAATACCCTCGCTTCCTTCCCTACCCTGCAGCGCTGTATAGCCCTTGTGGCTTAGCGCTTCTTTTTGATTATATAAAAAAAAAACAACAACGATGTTAACATCATCAACGATGTTAACAATAACAGCAAATTAACACCTATAACAGTCTTAACATTATAACAATGTTAACATTACAGCAATATTAATACTACTATAATGTTAATACTACTATAATGTTAATACCAACATCAATGTAAACACCAAAAACAATGTTAGCAACAACAATATTAACAACAACAATCTTAACACCAACCATATTAACACTGTCAACGGTGTTAACACCAACAACAATGTTAACAACCTTAACACCAAAAACAGCCTTAACACCAATAATTTTAACATTACCACAATATTAACACAACAATCTTAACACCAACAACCACATTAACACTAACAAGTGCTAACACCAACAACAATGTTAACAGCAATAACATGTTAACACCAACAACAACCTTAACAAGAATAATAATGTTAGCATTACAATAAAGTTAACACTAACAGCAGTGTTAACACTAGCAGCAATGTTCGCATTACAACAACATTGTTAGCAACAACAGTATTAACAACAGCAATGTTAACACTAATAACATTTTTAACACCAACAACAATGTTAGCAACAAGAACAATGTTAGCAACAGCAATGATAACACCAACAACAATGTTAACAACAGCAATGACGGCCCCAAGAACAGTGTTAACACCAGCAACAATGTTAACGACAACACTGTTAATACCAGCAACAATGTAAACACCAACAACAATGTTAACACCAACAACAACAACAATGTTAACACCTATAATGTTAAGACATTCTTAATGTTATCATATTCAGTAACGTTATTAACCTTAAGAATAATGTTAAGATAATGTTATCATATACATCAACATTATTAACATTAACAATAATGTTAAGATAAAGATTTTTATCATATACAGTAACATTATTAACATTAACAATAAAATTAAGGTAAAGATAATGTTATCATATATAGTAACATTATTAACATTAACAACAACTCACCGAGGTTGTAAACGTTGTTGGTGGGTGAAGGCAGCCAGCAGATCAGGCAGGCCAGGCAGGTTACTCGGGTCACCACGGATAATAATCTTCACCACGCTGGAGCTGAGGTGTGGTAGGAGAGCAGTGTAGCTCCTCACTCGTTCATTACGTACAATTGTTTCTTCACTGGTGAAGAAACGAGAGATTTCTTTGACAATTACTGGAGACATCTTAGTGTTGTCAAGGAGGTCGAGCCACTGGTCTTTGTCTCTCATACCAGACTCTTGTAGGAGATGAACTATTTCCCGTGCAGATGCCTCAGGTACCTGGTCTAATACCAGGTGGAGCTGCCCAGCCACATGTATCAGAACATTCTGGTATTTGTTCATGTCTACCCTGGCTGACCTGATGCTCTCTTCTAACACTCCCCTGATGCTGACAAGTGTAGCTGAGGCAGATGTGGGTGTAGAGCACTGTGGGTTATTAAGACTGCTCACAATATAGAGAGCAGCGAAGTAATCTTGTATTCCCTTGTGAGGAGCTGAGTACTGCTCCGTGATCCCTCGAACCGTCCATGTTGGTCTTAAACAAAGGAACGCTGACAACACTTCTTTGTAAGGTAAACACAGTTCATCACAGGTAGATATCAGTTTATCTACAGTTTCTTCCTCAAGGTTTAACTGATCACCTGAAAGACTTTCTAGCGCTGTCTTGTATATTATTATCAAAATATTGTTAATGTTAAACTTTAATTTCCTGTCATCCATATTCTTTGTAGCTTTATGGTTGGTCAGTCTCTCTATTAACTTGTGTTTACACAGTTCATGAATATTATAATATAGCTCCGTGTGAGTGACAGATGTTAAGTTCAGCTGGTCAGGGTCGTGGTCCCAGATGTATATCATAAGAATCAAATTCATTGGTAGTCTTAAGTGTTCATGAATTCCTTCTAACTTACTTACTTTTCTTACCAGTTCTTCAGTATTTCTGTTATTCCCTGTTTGTTTGGTTATTTCCTGGTGGTTCAGACGCACGAACTGTACTACACTTGTCCTAGATATACCATGTAGTGTTGCATGTTGCACAGTATACTCTGCAGGGATTGTTCTCCTAAAGTTCTCAACTTTTTCTGGTCGTGAAGTGCACAGAAAAGCAATATTAGAACAGTACTTAAATTCTTGCAATAGACTCTGGACTAGTGTTCTAGAACTTTCATTATCTTCATCAAGACCGTCAATTATAATTAAGGTCTTACAAAGCTTCATCAGCTTAGGAAGAATTTCCTTGAATTTTATGGCTACTTTTGGCATCAGTCTTTCGAGGAGGTGCTGGTAGCAGGTCATTGTTGGGTCACTGCACTGTACCCACAGTAGAAGGTCATAATTATCTAAGTCACTAATATTACCTTGACCATCCTGAGTCCATTCATATATTACTAACTTCACTAGAGTAGTCTTGCCACTGCCAGCCACACCTTCAAGCAATATTATATGTGGGTAAGTACATGTACCTTGTTGTGAGACAGTGCTTGATGATGGTGCTGCTGTAGTCTGGTACTGTTGTTGTAAAACAGTGCTTGTAAATGATGGTGTTGCTGTAGTCTGGTACTGTTGTTGTAAAACAGTGCTTGTAAATGATGGTGTTGCTGTAGTCTGGTACTGTTGTTGTAAAACAGTGCTTGAAAAATGATGGTGTTGCTGTAGTCTGGTACTGTTGTTGTAAAACAGTGCTTGTAAATGATGGTGTTGCTGTAGTCTGAACAAGTTTAAGAAGGTGTTGATAACTTATATGTTCACCTTCACCTCCACGTTGTCCATGTTTGACCTGAATATTTACAAAGATTTTGCCAACTTTAAGTTTCAAGTTACTAGTGATAAAAGACACTGGGTTGACATAGCTGATACTTTGGAAGATCTCCTTAAGTTTATCACGACTTTCATTAATCATAAGACTTTTCATTTCATCACCACAAAATGTTAATATATCTTGTTTTCCAAGAATTTCCTTCATGATGTTGTCCAGTTCATCATTCATCTGCTGGATCTCTTCCTTCACTTCAGCTTCGTCTCTCCCATACTTCTCTCCAGATGTCTTAAGACAACCAGTTAACAGTTCCCTTAGTTTCATCATATTTTCAAAATAAACTTTATCAGTAATTGTAAGTTGACCGTGAAGATGATCATTCCTCATATTCTTAACAGCAGTAATGTAGTACTCCATATGTGTACCGGGAGTAAACCATACTGGATCATTGTTTGGAGCCACGGTCTTACACGATACTTTGATGCTAACATAAAGTAGTGACATATCAAACTTTGATCCATCAGCATTCTTATCAATCATTTCCTTCTGAGTGCTGTTAAAATTTTTCATTACATTTTCTCCTTGTGAGGTTATCAAGTAATGTTTCAGTGCCATGTGAGAAGGTTTATCCTGGGTTCCCAAGAGGAAAATCTTGTACAAGACTTTTCTACCACAGAATGCAATAGCTTTCACAAGTCTATATCCATTAAGAACTTCCTTAGATGAATCAGCCATGATGTATTAACACATGTAAGTAGTGTGATAATATTGTGATGAATGGCCTGACTGTTGTGTTACAACACAACACTTGATGGTGGCAACACCTGCATTGATGTTGTGTTACAACACAACACTTGATGGTGGCAACACCTGCATTGATGTTGTGTTACAACACAACACTTGATGGTGGCAACACCTGCATTGATGTTGTGTTACGACACAACACTTGATGGTGGCAACACCTGCATTGATGTTGTTACAACACAGCACTTGATGATGGCAACGCCTGCATTGATGTGGTGTTACAACATAATACTTGATGATGGCAACACCTGCACTGATATGTCAAAATACAACACTAGATGGCAACACCTGCACTGATATGTCAAAATACAACACTAGATGGCAACAGCTGCACTAGTGTGTCACAACACTTGATGGTGGCAACACCTGCACTTCTCTCTTATTGTCTGAAATAAAATAGAGTGTAACAATATTATAAGTGTTAGACTGTAACTTGTATAATATTACAATTGTTAGACTGTGATTTATGTAATATTACAAGTGTTAGACTTTGTTACAAAAAGGGAAATTTTGTGTGTTGCTGGATTACACAATTAAAGAGAGCAGATAACTCTAGAGAGTTCTTGAATAAATCCCTTTCAGTATTTAGCCTGTAATGGTTTTTCTCTTTCGTAACATGGACTTGATACAACTTTCTCAGCCTTTTGAAAATGAATTAGATGAATAAAATCTCTCACATAAATAAATAGAGCATTAGAATCTTGTCCAGCTCTAATGCTGTATTTATGTTTTTTTTTAACTTAGTTCGAGACTTTTACCAGTTTGACCGTAATAAACATTATCGCATATTTCACGAGGAATCTTATAGACACATCTGTCAGCATTTTGGGGGGATTTTTTTATCAAAAGTTTTTTTTTTTTTTTTTACTGTTTCAAGATTTATTTTTTAAGTATTTCTAGCTGTTTTAAAGGAATTATCAATTACTTTTCTTGGATATTTTAGATCATTAGCTATTTCATAAATTTTGGATATTTCTTCATCTATGAATTCTGGATTACAAATACGTAAAGCTCTCAAAAACATCGATGAGAAAACCGACAGTTTAACTTTATCTTGATGTGAAGAATAATAGTGTACATAGGAACAGTTATTTGTTGGTTTTCTGCAAAATTTTAAATTTAAAATCATTGTTATCTTTAATAATTTAAACATTTATTAAAGGCAATGAGTTATTTACTTTGAATTCAACAGTAAAATTTATAGACTGAGCTACTTAATTTAAGCAAACCATACCACGGGTGGGAATAGAACCCGCGATCAGAGAGTCACAAAACTCCAGACCGACACGACAGTCACTGGGTCAGTGGTATGGTTTGTTTGCACTCGTGGCATTACGATTTCGTGAGTTTATTTAATTAAACAAGGAAATGGCTTATCTCTACAGTCCTCGGCATAAGACATAAAACATAAAATATTGTCAACGTATCTATACTACTTAGCTGTAGTAGGATAGATTGTGTTAAGCAATCTGGTTTCAAAAAATTCCTTTTATAAAATACTAAGAACAGGAGAAAGAGGATTTCCCATTGCCATACCAAACTTCTGAGCGTAAAACTCACCATTAAATACAAATTTTGCATCAACAATACAAAGTTTAATAAGGCTAACGATACAGTAACTGGCAACGGTAAATCGTAATTAACAAGTTCTTCAGTTAAGAAACTTAGTAAATCATCAACTAGAACTTTTGTAAACAAGGAAGTAAGATCAAAACTAACCATGTTAAAATTATTTAAGACAGTCAAGGTGTTTAATTTATCCATTAATTGGGCTCGAAATATCAACAAGCCATTTAGATAATTTATGAGAAACTGAACCTATGAAGCTAATAATTGGTCGAACTGGATTACCTGGTTTATGTGTTTGTATTAAATTATACATATAGGGTAAAGATGGATTTGTGGATGTAATTTTTTTCAGTAATTCATCTTTGCCTTTCAGTAAATGTTTTATTGTTTTATTGAAATTGCTGTTAACAGTTTCTAAGGGATTCTTTCTAAGATCTGAATAGGTTTCAATATCATCTAGGAGATTATTCATTTTATCTTGGGTCACCCATTTCTAGACTAAAGGAGAGTAAATTTCTAGGAGTCCACCGTGACAGTAGTCTCAAATTCCAGACACACATACAGCCAATTTCTAAGAAAGTCTCTAAGACAGTAGGCATTCTATCAAAGATTTGGTACTATGTACCGAAGGCTCTGGTGGCCTGGTGGTTAACGCTCTCGCTTCACACGGTGAGGGCCTGGGTTCGATTCCCAGCCAGAGTAGAAACATTGGACGTGTTTCTTTCCACCTGTTGTCTATGTTCCCCATCAGTAAAATGGGTACCTGGGTGTTAGTCGACTGGTGTGGGTCGCATCCTGGGACACTGACCTAAGGAGCCTGGTCACAGACCGGGCCGCGGGGGCGTTGACCCCG
>NC_069441.1:34628681-34687523 GCF_026875155.1 Cherax quadricarinatus
GGGGTGGACGTGTTTTTAGGGGGACAGTGTTGTTTAAAGGGACAGTGTGG
Organism: Cherax quadricarinatus; assembly: GCF_026875155.1. Taxonomy (NCBI): domain Eukaryota; kingdom Metazoa; phylum Arthropoda; class Malacostraca; order Decapoda; family Parastacidae; genus Cherax; species Cherax quadricarinatus. The sequence goes on from NC_069441.1 coordinate 34,628,732, forward strand.
CAGGTGGACAGTGTTTTGGAGGACGTGTTGTTAGGGGACAGGTTGTCGGGGGGAAAAGGGGTTGCAGTGTGACAGTGTTTTAGGGTGGACAGTGTTTCAGGGGGGCAGTGTTGTCAGGGTCGACAGCGTTGGTAGGGTGGACAGTGATGTCAAGGAGGACCCGTAATATCAGAGTGGACAGTGATGTTAGGGAGGACAGTGCTGTTAGGGTGGACAGTGTTTTCAGTGAGGACAGTGTTGTCAGGGTACATAGTGTTGGGCACGTGCACGGCGATGTCAGGGAGGACAGTGATGGAGGAGGAGTGAAGTGTTGTCAGGGTTTAAGAACATGTTGTCAGGGTGGACAAGTGTGTCTGGGTGGACAGTTTTGTCAGAGGGGTATGGTTGTCAGGGTGGACAGTGGTTTTCTGGGTGGATAATGGATAGTGTTTTCAGGGTGGACTAGTGTTTGTTCAGGGTTGGTCAGTATTGAAAGACTTGTGTCATTGTTGTCAGGAGTGGACAGTGTTGGTCAGGAGTGGACAGTGTTGTCAGGGTGGCAGTAGATGTCGGGGTGGACAGTGTAGCATGGAGGACAGTGTTGTATGGGTGGACAGTGTTGTCAGTGTAGGACAGTGTTGTTGGGGGGTGGACAGTGTTGTCATGGAGGAGGAGATGTTGTCAGGGATGTTGGACGGTGTTGTTATGGAGGAGGGAGTGTTGTCAGGGTTGTACAGTGTTTTCAGGGTAGACAGTGTTGTCTGGTGGGACTGTGTTGTCATGGGGACAGTGTGTCATTGGTGGACAGTGTTTGTCAAGGTTGACAGTGTTGTCTGGGGGGTCGTGTTGTCAAGGTTGCGACAATGGCTGTCAGGGTGGACAGTGTTGTAAAGGTGGACCAGTGGGTGTCTGACTCAGGGGTGGACAGTATGATGTCAAGAAGGGACACAGTTGTCAGCGATTACAGTAGATGTCAGGGGTTGACCTGTGATGTCAGGGAGGGACAGTGTTGTCTGGGTGTGACAGCTGATGTTCAGTGGGGACAGTGTATGGTCAGGGATGGGACAGTATTGTCAGGGTCGACAATTTTGTAGGGTGAGACAGTGTAGCGTTAGGGTGGACAGCGTTGTCACGTGGACAGGTGTTGTCAGGAGATGGACAGTGTTGTCAGGGGTGCGACAGTGGTTGGACAGGGTCGGACTGAGTTGGACAGGTAGGTCAGTTAGGGTTGACAGGGTGGACAGTGTTGGTCAGGGGTGGACAGTGTTGTCAGGGAGAACAGTGTTGTCAGGATGTGACGTGTTGTCAAGGTTGGTTAGTTGTTTTCCAGAGGTGGACAGTGTTGTCAGGTCGGGGGACAGTGCTGTTTCAGGTGTTGGGACCAACTCATCCCTCAGACACCATCTGATGTTCAGGAGAGGACTGTTGATCATTCTGTGGACGTGTTTTCAGGACGCCCGGTGGACAGTTTTTTCAGCGTTGCACAGTGGAGTCAGGGACAGTGTCGTCAGGAAGTCAGTGTTGTCAGGTTGGACAGTGTTGTCAAGGTGGATAGTGATGTTAGAGTGGACAGTGTTGTCAATGTGGACAGTGGTCGTCATGGTGGACAAGTGCTGTCAAGGTGGACATGATGTCGTGAGGATGTGTCAGGGGGGTGGCAGTGGTTGCCAGGTGGGGACCGTGATGTCAGGAAGGACAGTGATGTCAGGGTGGACAGTGATCTCAGGAAGTACATTGTTGTCAGGGAGGACAGTGTTGTCAGGGTAGATAGTGTTGTCAGGGTGGACAGTGTTGTATGGGCGGACAGTGTTATTAGGGTGAACAGTGTTGTCAGGAAGGACACTGTTGTCAGGGTGGGATGTGTTGTCAGGGTGGACAATTTTTTCAGCATGCACAGTGATGTCAAGGAAGACAGTGTTGTCAGAAAGGTCAGTGTTGTCAGGTTGGACAGTGTTGTCAGGGAGGACAGTGTTGTCAGCTTAGACAGTGTTGTAAGCGTGCACAGTGATGTCATAGAGGACAGTGTTGTCAGGGTGGACAGTGATGTTAGGGTGGACAGTGATGTCAGGGTGGACAGTGTTGTCAGGGTGGACAGTGATGTCAGGGAGGATAGTGTTGTCAGGGTGGACAGTGTTGTCAGGGTGGACATTGTTGTAAGTGTGGACAGTGTTGTCAGGGTGGACAGAGTTGTCAAGGTTGGACCGTAGTTGCCAGGCTGGGACCCTGTGTTGTCTAAGAAGGGACACTGTGGTCAGGGTGGATAAAGATGTCAGGGTGGACAAGTGTTGTCAGCAAGGTGGACAGTGTTTTCACAAGGTTCAACAGTGATGTCTAGGAGGACAGTGTTGTCAGGAAGGTCAGAGTGGTCCAGGGTGGACAGTTTGGTTCAGGGTGGACTGTGTTATTTGCGTGGACATTGTTTGTTCAGCCGTGCACAGTGATATCAGGGAGGACAGGGTTGTTTGTTAGGAAGGTCAGGTGTTGTCAGGGCGGAACAGCAGTTTGTCTCGGTGGCAGTGTTATTAGGGTGGAAAATGTTGTCCGGTCAGCGTGACAGTGACGTCAGGGAGGGACCAGTGTTGTCCAGAGAGGGGACAGTGTTGGTCTGGGGTGGACAGTACGTCTGGTCGGACCTCTGATGTCAGGCATGGATAGTGATGTCAGCAGTCCGACAGTGTTGTTATCCGGTGGACAGTGTTTTCCTGCGTGCTACAGTGATGTCAAGCTGAGGAACTGTGATGTTCAGGAAAGGACTGTGTTGTCTACAGTGGGGCAGTGATGTCGGGAAGGACACTGTTATCAGGGTGGACAGTGATGTCAGAGTGGACAGTGATGTCAGGGAGGACCCCAAAAAAAAGGGGCGTTGTTTGGGTGGACAGTGATTTGAGGGTGGAAGTTGTTGTCCAGGTGTGGAACTGTTGGTCAAGGTGGACAGTGTTGTCATGGTGGGCAGTGTTGTCATTGTGACATTGATGTCAGGGTTAGACAGTGGATATCAGGAAGGACTCTGTTGTCATGGTGGACAGTGATGTCAGGGTGGACTGTGTTGTCAGGACGTGGAGGTCAGTGATGTCCTGGGTGGAAGTGTGATGTCTGGGAGTGGCAGTGATGTCAGGAAGGACACTGTAGTCAGGGTGAACAGTTTTGTCAGGGTGGACTGTGTTGTCTGTGTGGACAGTGTTGTCAGGGAGAACAGTGTTGTCCGGGTGGACACTATTGTCAGGGAGGACAGTGTTGTCAGTTTGGACAGTGTTGTCAAGGCGGACAGTGTTGTCAGGGTGGACAGTGTTGTCAGGCAGGATACTGTTGTCAGAGTGTACATTGATATCAGGGAGGACACTGTTGTCAGGGTGGACAGTGTTTTCAGCTTGCAAAGTGATGTCAAAGAGGATAGTGTTGTCAAGAAGGTCAGTGTTGACAGGGTGGACAGTGTTGTCAAGGTGGACAGTGGTGACTTTAGAACTAAGAAATCGTAATGGCACGATTGCAAACCAAACCATACCCCCGGCCGTAAAAAACTTGCATTTGTGGTCACAGAGGTGCCTGTGCTAACCTTCCTATGGTGTAGAAATATACCTAGTTGGATGAATCTTATTGTGGCTAGCTGGTCTAGTGGCTAACGCGAGGGTGAAGTTTGAGAATTATGACGCGGGTTCCCAATCCGGACGGGGTTATGGTTTGTGGCGTGTTATTAGGTGGTGGACAATGTTTGTTGTCAGGTGACACAGTGATGTTAGGGAGGCCAGTGTTGTCAGGAAGGTCAGTGTTGTCATGGTGGACAGTGTTGTCAAGGTGGACAGTGCTATTAGGGTGGAGAGTGGTGTCAGCGTGCACAGTGATGTCAGGGAGGACAGTGTTGTAAGGGTGGATAGTGTTGTTAGGGTGGACAGTGTTGTCAGGGTTGACAGTGATGTCAGGAAGGACACTGTTGTCAGCGAGGACAGTGATGTCAGGGTGGACATTTATGTCAGGACGGACATTGATGACACGGTGGACAGTGATGTCAGAGTGGACAGTGATGTCAGGGTGGAGAGTGTTGTCAGGGTTGACAGTGATGTCAGGAAGGACACTGTTGTCAGCGAGGACAGTGATGTCAGGGTGAACAGTGGTGTTAGGGTGGACAGTGATATCAGGGATGCCAGTGATGTTAGGAAGGACACTGTTGTTAGGGTAATACAATGTGTTGTCAGTGCGTGGGGGTGGACAGTGATGACAGGTTCGTGAACAGTGGTGTTAGGGTGGACAGTGATGTCAGGGATGCCAGTGATGTTAGGAAGGACACTGTTGTTAGGGTATACAGTGTTGTCAGGGTGGACAGTGATGTCAGGGTGAACAGTGGTGTTAGGGTGGACAGTGATGTCAGGGATGCCAGTGATGTTAGGTAGGACACTGTTGTTAGGGTATTACAGTGTGGTCAGGCGGTGGACATTGATGTAAGGGTATGCCAGGAGTGATGTTAGGAATGGACAAATGTTGTTAGGGTATACAAGTGTTGTCAGGGTGGACCAGTGATGTCAGGGATGACAGGTGAATGTTAGGATGGACACTGTTGTTAGGGTATACCCCCCCCCCCCAGTGTTGGTCAGGGTGGACAGTGATGTCAGGGATGCCAGTGATGTTAGGAAGGACACTGTTGTTAGGGTATACAGTGTTGTCAGGGTGGACAGTGATGTCAGGGAGGATAGTGATGTCAGGAAGGACAGAGTTATTAGGGTGGACAGTGTTGTCAGGGAGGACAGTGTTGTCAGGGAGGACAGTGTTGATAGAAAGGACAGTGTTGTCAGAGTGTGCAATGATGTAAGGGAGGATAGTGATGTCAGGAAGGACAGTGTTGTCATGGTGGACTATGTTGACAGGGTGGACAGTGTTATCAAGGTGGACAGTGATGTCAGGAAGGACACTGTTGTCAGGGTGTAGAGTGTTGTCTGGGGGGACAGAGTTGTCAGGATGTACAGTGTTTTCGGCTTGCACAGTGATGTGAGGGTGGACAGTGATATCAGGAAGTTCAGTGTTGTCATTGTGGATAGTGTTGTCAGCGTGCACTGTGATGTCTGGGAGGACAGTGAAAGCTGGGAGTACAGTGTTGTCAGGGTGGAACGATTCGTCAGCGTGTACAGTAATGTCAGGGAGCACAGTGTTGTCAGGGTGAACAGTGTAGTCAGAGTGGACAGAATTGTTAGAGTGGACAGTGTTGTCAACGTGCACAGTGACGTGAGTGAGGACAGTGTTGCCAGGGTGAACAGTGTTGTCAGGGTGGAGAGTGTCGTTTGGGTGGCAAGTGTTGTCATCGTGCACAGTGATGTCATAGAGGACAGTGATGTCAGGAAGGACAGTGTTGTCAGGGTGGACAGTGTTGTCAGGGTGGACAGTGTTATTAGCGTGGACAGTGTTGTCAGCGTGCACATTGATGTCAGGGAGGACAGTGTTGTAAGGGTGAACAGTTGTGTCAGGGTGGACAGTGTTGACAGGGTGGATAGTGTTGTCATGGTGGACAGTGTTGTCAGAGTGGACAGTGATGTCAGTGTGGACAGTGCTGTCAGGTTGGACAGTGTTGTCAGGGTGGACAGTGTTGTCAGGTTGGACAGTGTTGTCAGGGTGAACAGTGTTGTCAGGGTGGACAGTGTTGTCAGGGTGGACAGTGTTGTCAGGGTGGACAGTGTTGTCAGGGTGGACAGTGTTGTCAGGGTGGACAGTGTCGTTATTGTGGACAGTGTTTTCATGGTGGACAGTGTTGTCAGGGTGGACATTGTTGTCAGGGTGGACAGAGGTGTCATTGAGGACAGTGTTGACAGGGTGGACAGTGTTGTCAGGGTGTACAGTGTTGTCAGGGAGGAGAGTGTTGTCAGTATGGACAGTGTTTTCAGAGTGGACAGTGTCGTCAGGGAGGACAGTGTTGTCAGGGTGGATAGTGATGTCAGGGTGGACAGTGTTTTCAGTGTGGACAGTGTTGTCAGGGTGGACAGTGCTGTCAAGGTTGACAGTGATGTCAGGAAGGACTGATGTCAGGGTGGACAGTAGTAGTGTAGTTTTCTTCTGTATGGCTCCCATAGTATGGCTCCCACAGTGTGGCTCCCACAGTATGGCTCCCACGGTATGGCTCCCACAGTATGGCTCCCACAGTATGGCTCCCACAGTATGGCTCCCACAGTATGGCTCCCACAGTATGGCTCCCACAGTATGGCTCCCATAGTATGGCTCCACAGTGTGGCTCCCACAGTTGGCTCCCAGGGTAGGCTCCCACATAGGCTCCACAGTTTGGCTCCCACAGTATGGCTCCCCTTTTTTCCCTCCTCTGAGTGGTTTCCCTTTCACACCTATGGAAAATACCTTTTTTCACCCCTATGTCTAATGCCTTTTTTCAACCTATGTGTAATGCCCTTTTTCACCCCCTTTATGTTTTTGCCCTTAAACCCCCGCCCCGACCCCCCCCCCCCCGCCCCCCCCCGCCCCCCACCCACGCCCCCCGCCATGACCCCCCCCGGACCCCCCCCCCCCCGGCCCCCCCCCCGCCCCACGACCCCCTCCCCCGCCCCCGCCCGCACCGCCCCACCCGCCCCCGCCCCCCCGGGCCCCCACGCCCCCCCCCGCCCCCCCCCCTATCGCCGACCCCCCCGCCCCGCCCTGCCCCCACCCCCCCCCGGCCCCCCCACCCCGCGCCCCGCGCCCCCCACGACCCCCCTCCCCCCCCCCACTTTTTTTTTCTGAAAATAAAAAGACTCTATTTCCTTGGATAAGTTTTTGGGGTCCCCCCTTCCACCCCCCAAAAAATTTTTCCTCCATTCCTTGACAAGGTTTTTCTAATCAAAGACTCCAATTCCCGGATCAATTTTCCGAAATCAAAGTCTCCACTCCTTGCATCAAGTTTTTCTCCTCCATGTCTTGGGTCGAGTTTTTTTTTGGTTCCCCCCCTGGGTAAAGCATTCAAAAAGGACTCCCACTTTCACCCCACCCAAATTTTTTCGAATTTTTTTTTTTCCGATAATGCAAAGTCCCGTTCCCCGGACAAGTTTTTAATTCCCCCCCCGGGGGGATAAGCATTCAAAAATGGACCCCCCCTTCAACCCAATTTTTTTTCCGTTTAAAATAAAAAAACAAACACTCTATTCCCTTTGGGTCAAGTTTTCTTGATAAAACAAAGATCCATCCTCGGATCAAGTTTTTTGGATTTCCCCCTATGGGGCTTCGAAATTCTTAGATCTCCTTGGGTCAAGTTTTCTCCCCATCTCCTTGGATCATTTTTTTGGATTCCCCCTCTGGGGGTAAGCATTAAAAAATTTCTCCTCCTAGGGGCATGGTGCTTCTCTTACTACGGCTAAACAAGTGTGAGTCACCCCCACCTTGTTTACTCGGCGGTCGTGACGTCACTGATGACCCCCACACATCAAGTGAATCTTGTCGACTTCCCCCTATGTCAGTGGCGTCACGGTGACCCCGCCACGGCTGAATCTTGTCGACTTCCCCCCCAAAAACATTTCTATACAACATAGGGAAAACATTTTCACTTTTAAAACCCGGAAACCAAAAATTTCACTTTTTTTCGTTTAAAAACCCAAAAAACCACAATTTCTTTACAAAATACTCACAAGTCTAGACATTTTTTTTCGTTTTAACTATTTCAATCTCAGGGCACTCCCCACGAAGTAACCTTCTCTCTCTCCTCCTCCCCACCCTCCCGAACCCTCACACTCCAACCAACACCTCAAAATTTTCACTCATAACCCCCAATTTTTCTCGTTTTAAAAAAATTTCATCAGAAAGTCACCACAACACTTATAACCGCTTTTTTGATAAATTCACTAGTCACAATTTTACATATTACGAAGTTAATACGCACACACACCTCACTTTACTTTGAACACCTTCAAAACACTCCATAAACCATTTGAATACTCACAAAAATACCTTTAAAACATTTCCAAAAAACACTAAAACACTCCAAAATATATTTTGAATACTCCCAAATAAGTTTTGAACCTTTTAATTTATCTGCATTTACACATTTCATTAAATTAAAAACTAAACCCCCACAAACTCCCCCCTCATTTTACAGACTTCCAACATTATCACTGTTATATCTCAAAAAGGGGTATCCTGTGTTATTTAAAATTGTAAGAGCATATTTTCATCATTAATATTATACGCGAAAGTCCCGTTATAGCTAAAATGAGATTTTTGGGCGTTATATTTTAACTTTAATTATAAAAAATCCGGTATTATCGCTTTTACGTTATTATCACTATTATCTTATTACATTTTTTGTAATTATCACTATTATTTTACTTTAGGTTGGGTAGGATTTTTTTGGGATATAGGTTTAAAGTCTGGGAACCCATCCGGGAATTGTTCGTTTGTTTAGTCCGGCTGGTGCGGGCTACTGATCCAACCTGACGACACGTCAACAGACGGCAAGAGTCATCTGCTCCCAGCTTAGCCCTGACAATGATCGTATATTGGCTCTTACGGTAAAAGTTGAATGGTTTTTGAGAATTGGACTCTAGAGCTGACTCTCTTTGTTCCTCATTTTTTGAAAGACTCTTTGATATTTATATTTTTGGTCATTCATAACCTAGATACTTTACGGCCAGATTAAAAGGTCTTGAAAATTTTGTACCTTTTGGTTTTTTGAGTCTACAGTTTTGTTAAAAAAGAGACGAAAATATTAATGGGGACTTAGATAAGGAAGAAAAATTAAACTTCCTTATTAATATGCTTTTCCCATGATTTGGAACAAAATGTATATGGAAAATTTTTATTGCAAAGTTTTAAGAAGGAAAAAGTATTGTTTTTAAATACTTTTTAAAAAAATTTGAATATTTTTATTTATTTTCCCCCCCAGTTGAAATTTTTCCCTAGCCCTCTAAAAGACCTTTAAAAACTCGGATCCAAAAATTTTGTTGCATAAGAAATAAATGGTAACGGGGCCACATTCTAAAGTTTTTAAAAAAAAATTTTATTCGCAACAAAGGGTTACCCCCCGGGGATCCTGTTGTTCAAAGACATTGACAAAAGAACAATATTAAATTTATATACTGGAATTTATCTTTAGTTAATTTAAAATATTGATCATGGAAGTCACATTAAAGATTTATTTGAAGATTTAACTTGTCAAAGCGGCCCCTCGAAACTTAAAACTTGTGGCAGATACCCCGAAATTGGGAGTCCCATACAAAAGACTTTACACAGCTAAACCGAAAGAAAATAATTAAAACAAATTTTTTCCAGGGGCCTCAAACCATCATGTAGCAGGAGTTTCTGATCTGAAAGTTTATTTTTTCTAAAGTAACTACCAGTCGAGATTCGAAATATTAGAAAAACCCAATTTCGAAGAATTGATCTTGAAATTAAATCAGAGATTAGCCCGCTTTGGCCTCTAGTAAAGAAGATAAGTACTGCAGGTGCAGCGCTGTTGGGCATTCCCCCGTTACTAAAGGGAATTCCTTTAAAATGGTCACCCGGGCCCTTTCGCCAAGGTGCGCGTCCAAAGGAATATCCACATACGCCTTAAATTCCCTTTTTTTCGATCCCATCGGGCATATTTTCAAAGTCATTTTGAAAATTTTTGGGACTATTTTTTTTAAATCTCAAATTGAGGCTCAGCGTAAATTAAATAAAAAACTTTCAAAGGGAAACGCTCCGCTATTAAGACAACAACAAAAGGAAATGTGAGGAAAGATGTACTAAACCCCCAAAATGATTCTTTCAATATACAAAAAGTGCATTAGGGTTCCAAGTTAATAGGGAGATTTAGATACTTTTTTTGAAGTTTTTGAAAATCAAGCACGTGCTATGCGCGGGCCCCCAAACCTGGGAAACCCTTTATTAAAACACTTCGTTGTCGGGTAAAGCCAAATTTGTACGGCTACTTTTACCTTTTGAAAATAGTGGATTATGTTTCTGTTAAGAAGGTACCCAAAGGCTGATGATTTTCCCCCCAGTAAGTTAAAAAAAACCCTTTTTAGACATTAAAACCCCAGCCAACTCGTCGTATGTAGATTTTGCACGTGAAAAAAAAATCGCTTTGAGAGATGGTGAAACCCTTCTAACTGTAAATTATGGAAAGTTTTTCCCAAATTGATCCTGCAGAGGATTTCTATAATAATTTCCGAAGATTTGCATAGGTTTTTGTTAGTTGCCCATAGTAAATATACTAAAAACAGCCTCGCCGCCGAAAAAATAAATACCCAACAATTGTTTGGGAAAAAAAAAGTGGAACAGTGATAAATATCCCCCTAAGAAAGGGACATCCAATCTTACAGAGAGCGTCGCATACAGAATCCTTACCCGACCCCCTTGATCCTCCACTAAAAAATTTTTAGACTAACTCGGGAAAAAGTTCAAAACCACTAAGGCATAACAGTGATTGAACGCATTATGTAAAAAAAAAGGGGCATGAAGGAAACACTGTTTTTGGTTAGAGAGGGATACGGGAAAACGAGCGACTTTTTTTCCCCAACTAGGTAAATTTTCATCGACAACTCAAAAGAAACTGAACCCTAGTACCGAACAAGGTTCACAAAAGAAAGTAGTCTTTCCCAGATGGCTAAATACTAGAGCTGTTCAAAAAAAGATATTCATAGCTATGATCCCTATTTGCAAAAGGGAAAAGTTGGAATAACGAGACTCAATTATTAAAATTTAATTCCTTCCGTGATACTGAAGTTATTTAACATTTTTTGAAGCAGGACATATTTTCCCAAGTGAAACTCGCCAAAGCTAGATGTTTATTAAAAAAGCCTTGGAGGCCCCATTATAAGACTGCCTCTTCCGGATTACATCCAAACACCAACCTATACGGCTTGTGTGGTAGGTAATCCAGGAAATTTTTCCTATTCAGGGTTGACTTACCATAGGCAATGATTAGACTATGGGGGTTAACCGAGAGCCCTATTATTGATAATTTACTGACATTAACTATGCATAAAAAGCTCGAAAAGGGGCTCCCCCTTATTTCCTCAAAATTTTAAAACTGGGAAAAATGTCTAGGCCCTAAAAATCCTTTTAAATGAAGTCCTAAGAAAAAAAAAAGCCAAAGTTTGGCTCGATTATTGTTCGTCTCCTTACAACCCGGTCTTCAAATCTAAATATTCTATGATGGGGCCTTTTTTCAAGATCGTATTAAAAGATCAAAAAAAAATTTTAATAAGGGATAAATTTCCCTTGATCCACCCCCTAGAAAAATTAGAGAGTTTGCTATTACAGAAACGACGCCAAAGCCGGAAAATTTTGTTATCCCTTTGCAACGGTATATTAATGAAAAAGGGGAAAAGTCTCTTTTGTCTTCCGACGATCACTGGTACCAGCAAACATCTAGAGTGCTACCTGCCCCTTGAGATTGGCATTATTTTTCCCCCCAAATATCCATGGGAGGAATTTGGGAGTAAAAAAACGCTGGGAAAAATACCCCAAGCTTTTTCATTAGCCCAAATGGGGAACGTGGAATTTCTAAAAGGTTGTCAAGTCGCCAAGTGCCCGGGAAAACCCTTTCGCACACACCCCACCTTTTTTTTTTTTCCCCTCATTCCGTTCCGTCAGGGGTGCCCTTCTAGCCTGATAATAGATTGTGGGTCCTTTTACCCAAGACTAAACAAGGGAATCAATATCTTTTTTCCATTAGGATGTCGTTATCGATTCCAAGGCTATCCCTTTGAGAAAAATTAATTCCGCATCATTGTTGAGTTTGTATAAAATTTTTTTCTACGGGTGGGGACCCCGAATAATTCAATCAAATAAAGGGTTAAATTTTTTACCTCTAAAGTTTTTGTTGCCTTTCCGCCTGGGAAATTTAAAGTCCTATTTTTTTTGTTTATCCCCTCAGTCAAAGGACCCTCAAAACGATTTCTAAAAAATTAAAATCAATGAAAAGGCGTACGGGCAGTTTTCCAAGAGGGACGAAAAAAACCATTCCCTTTTTCCCGCCTTGGGGAAAGCAAACAAGAAAGCACGGGGGGTTTCAGTCCATTTAAATTTAATTTTTCGGAAAACCAAGTACGGGCCCCCCCTCGCCGTACTAAAAGATTCAGGGCCGGAAAACAGAACCCTTGCTTAAAACACCCCAAACTCTAATGAAAAAGGTTTTGTACAACTGGGGGAATTAGCCTCAAAAAACTTAGTAACCCCAACCAAGATGAAGTTGTTATGACAAACACACCGCTTCGTTTCTTTTTAAACCCGGGGACATGTGATGGACAGAAATTCTTTCCCGGACACGCTCGCAACCAGATCAAGGGCCTTTGGGAAGTGATTGAACGCTCAATGAGGTAAATTATTTACTACAAACCCAGGAAAGGAAAAGCCAAAAGTTACCATAAACCAACTTAAGGCTTACCCCCTAGTTCGTACCAGTTTCGACAGTTCTCCTTTTGCTGAAACTGAAAATGTAAATCTGCCCCCATCTCTAAAGCATGAAGTAGTTTAAAAAAATTTAGAGACTTCAATCCTTTAACCCTTTTTATGGACCTTGATTTGAAAAAAGCAAAAATATCAAAAACTTGTATTACTTATAGGTTTTATTCGATGACGTCCCTGGTTTGGGCATTGGAAATTCACGACATAGAGTACAAGGGGCAAAACCCGCAAACATACCTATGGGAATCCACCAAAGGTAAAAATTAAACAAAGAAGTGAATTTTTGTTGTCCCCCTGACTCATAGAAGAAAAAAGCCGTGGGCCCCCGCCGATATTAGTTCCCAAGCCCGTGGAACTTCTAGAATGTCACTGATTTCGTAAGGTTAATCTCTCACGTACCAATGGTTTCCCCCTCCCCCCTATTGAGATCTAATAACAAGTTCAGGAGCCCCCTATGCACCCCCTGGATTTATTAAGAGGCTTTACCAAGTGCCGGGGTTACCCAGCAAAACCCAAAAAATCTGCATTTACTAACAAGCGGGTTATTCAATTACGTTTATGCCCTTCGGGTTTTGTAACGCGGCCTCTACCTTTCCGCCCGATGAACCCGTGACCAAGATTTAAAGGAGTGGTGCATATCAGATGATCTGTTATATGAGTTTAGGGGAGCAACATTTAAATTTGCCTGGAAACCCTTTTTTAAAATTTGAAAAGTCAACTTCACCAAATTTAGCCAAGTGTCAGTTTTGGGCAACCAAGATTAAATACCTCGTTTTTTTTATAGGTCAGGGGAGGTACTCCCTTTTATGTAAAAATTAGGGCCATTGCGATTTCCCATCCTCAAGTAAAGTTTTACGAGGTTCCTTGGAATGATGGATATTATCGACGTTTCTGTCCTAATTTTTCTCAGGTTTCACTCCACTTACTGAGTTTTTTTCCTAGTAAGAGAATTTTGCTGGACGAAAAATTTTGGATAGTTTAATCGGTTGAAGCGGTTGCTTTCTTCCCCCGTATTTAAAAGTCCTGACTTTTAAACAACCCCTTTTATTTACAAAAATGATGCCACGGTTAGCTTTTGGGGGGGGTGTTACTTAGAAATTCCCCCCTATGATATTTTTTATCCTAATCTTATTTTTCTTTAAGTTGAAAAGTCACCAAAAGAATTAGCCACTGTAGAGAAAGAAGCTCTTGCCCTAGAATATCTTTTGGGAAAATTTTTGACATTTTTTCTGGGGCCTTCCCCCCCCTAAAATTTTGGTATTTTGATCACAACCCTTTAATTTAATTAATTTTAGAAATAAAGAAACACCCGAATCCTCAGGGGGGCCGGGAAACCCAAACCCTTACTGAATAATCACACTTAAAAAGGGTCCCTTAAATAATTGCTGATAAAACCCCTTTTTGCCCTTAAAAAAAAGTATACCTTTAAAAAGAAAGTTTAAAAAATATACTTTTAGAGCCTAATTTGATATATTTATATTTTTGTTTAAAGATTTTTTTTTATATTGACAGTATGACTTAAAAAAGTTTCGTTGTGGGGGGAAGTATTAATACACTGGTACCCTGACAGCATGTCCCAGATCCTAATTTTCGAATTTTGATGGAAGCCACTCCAAAATAGTTTTTCGGCCATTTTTCCAAAAGCTCTCCTCTGGCAAATAAAATGCTGTTCGAGTTCTTGCTTCTCCATTTTTCCCTCGCTACTTGCATTTTTTCCAAGAGACCTTTATAAAAAAATATTTCCAAAAACCTTGCAAACTCCCTACTGCGACTTTTGTCGTTGCGGGGGGGGTTATTCCCCGAAAGGGTCATCCCGTGTTATTTAAATATTGTAAGGCATATTTCACACTTAATATTTTAGCACAAAAACCCCCCTTTTTGCAAAATAGACTTTCGGCGTTATTTTTATCTTAAATAGAAAAAATACCATGGTAATTTATCGCTATTAAAAGTTATTATCACTATTATCGTTATTATCACTTTTGTAATTTCACTATTTTTTACTATTTTGGTTAGGTAGGATTCTTGTGTATATAGAGTTTAAAATCCGGGCCATCCGTGAATTGTTCAGTTGTTTATGTCCGCTGGCTGACGTGGCTCAGCTGATCCAAATGACGACCGTCAACAGACTGGGAAATGTCAGTCTCTCCCAGCTCTAGCCCTGACAAAATGATCTTATTGGCTCTTTACGGGGGTACATTGAATTTTTTTTGAGAATTGGGCTTAAGCGGGTCACTTTTGTTCCTCATTAAATTTGAAAGACTTTTTGATATTTATATTTTTGGGCAAATTTTAGTAATCCTAGATATTTAAAAGGCCAAATTTAAAGGTCTTGTTAAATCTTGACCTTTTTTTTTGAGTTACAGTCTTTTTAAGAAAAGGGGCTAAATATTAATGAGGACTTAGTCCCGGAGAATAATTTAAATTCCTTATTTAATTTGACATTTCCTGATTTGGAACTAAATGTATAGGCAAATTTATTGTACAAAGTATTAAGAGAGAAGAAAAAGTATTTATTTAAATACTTAATAAATTTGAAAATTATTCTATGGAGGTTCCAAGTTGAAAAATTATTTCCCCAGACTCTAAAAGACCTTTAAAGAACTCGGGTCCCAAAAAACTTGTTGCATAAGAAATAAATGGTAACAGGCCACATTTTTGAAGTTTTTTAAAAAAAATTTTTATTCGCACAATACAAAAAAAACCCCAAAATTTACTTTTTAACATCACCAAAAAACACCCTCAAATTTCCTTTAAAAAAACCCAAAAAAATCACGAAACCCCCAACACCTCGAAAACTCCCCCAAAAAAACTTCAAAAAGTACTTTGAATCATTTGAACACCTTAAAAAAAAACCCTTTTAAAACCTCAAAACACCATTGGTACTCCCCCAAAACCCACTGAATACTACTAAAACACCCCCCGAATACACTCAAAACACCACCAAAATCACCAAAACTAAGATCAACACCCACATCCCCCAACACCCACAACCCCCAACACCCACAACCCACTCACCCCCACCCCAAAAAAACAACCCACTCCCCAACCCCACATTTTTTTTTTCCCTTTTAACTAATTTCATCAGAAAATCCAACAAAAAACCAAAAACCCACTCCCACATACCCATAACCCACATCAAACAACCCCAATTTTTTCTCGTTTTTTAAAAAAATTTCATACAAAGCACAACAAAACACCCCAAAACTTTTAAAACACTTTTTAACAACTCTATTCGACAACAACACCCCCCCCCCCCAACCCCACAACACCTACAACCCACAACACCCCACCCCACAATTTTTTCCGTTTTAAAATAATTTTCATCAAAAAAGACAACAACCCCTTAAACATCTTTTTTTGGTATCTTAGTTCGACAACAAACCCCCAAACCCAACCCCCAACACCCACAACCCCCATCACCCCACCCAAAACCACAACCCCCCAAACACCCAACCCCACAAAAACACAACCCCCACACCCCCACCCCCCCAAATTTTTTTTTCGTTTTAAAATAATTTTATCAAAATACAACAAAACCCCCAACCCCACATCCCCATCACCCATAACCCACATCACCAACAACCCCCAATTTTTTTCGTTTTTAAATATTTCATCACAAAGTCACAAAAAACAACCCCCAAAACTTATAATCCTTTCAACAACTCTAGTTCGACAACAACACCCCCATCCCACAAACCCCCAAAAACCCACAACCCAACAACACCCCTACCCCACAATTTTTTCTCGTTTTAACTAATTTCATCAGAAAAATCCAAAAAACAACCCCTTTAACCTTTTTCGGTATCCATTCACAACAACCAAATACCCACAACACCCCATCCCACACACCCCCAAAAAACCACATCACCCAAAAACCCCACAACCCCACAACCCCCAATTTTTTTTTCTGTTTTAAAAAAATTTTCATCTGAAAAAGTCACAACAACCCAAATTACATCACTTTTCGCATCTCTAGTTCCAACAACACCCAAAAAACCCACAACACCCAAACCCCACAACACCCACACCCACAACACCCACCCCCCACAAC
This sequence comes from Cherax quadricarinatus, assembly GCF_026875155.1. Classification (NCBI taxonomy): domain Eukaryota; kingdom Metazoa; phylum Arthropoda; class Malacostraca; order Decapoda; family Parastacidae; genus Cherax; species Cherax quadricarinatus. Next base: position 34,645,110 of record NC_069441.1, read on the forward strand.
ACCCCACCCCACAACACCTAAAACCCCACAATTTTTTCTTTTTAAAAACAATTTCTCAGAAAAAGGAAACCCCCTCAACTTATAACCACTTTTTCGGTATCTTAGTTGAAAAAACACCCACAACACCCACACCCCCACAAAAACCCACAATCACGTCACCCACCCCCAACAACCCCAAAACCCCAAATCCCCCACCCCCCACAACACCCCAACACCCACACCCCACAACACCCACAACCCAAAACACCACATCCCACAACCCCCCAAAACCCCAATTTTTTCTCTTTAAAAATAATTTCACCAGAAAAAGGACAAAACCCAATTTAACCACTTTTTGGGTACTTAGTTCGACAACAAACCCAAAAACCCCCACACCCACAACACCCCCCCCCCCACTCACCCACACCCCACAACACCCACAACCCACATCCCCACCCCCCAAAAACCCACAACCCACATCACCCACCCCCAAAATTTTTTTTCTCGTTTAATAATTTCTCAGAAAAAGTCACATAAAACCCCCACAACTTAAAACCCACTTTTCAGCACCCTTAGTTCGACAAAACCCCCACAACCCCCACGCCCCAAAAACACCCACATCCCCATCCCCAATTTCCCCCAAACAACTACCCAAACTTATAACCACTTTTTCGGGTATCTCTGTTCGACAACAACACCCAAAACCAAACACCCAAACACCCAAACCCCACAATTTTTTTCTCGTTTTAAAAATTTCATAAAAAAAAGTACTCAAAACCCACAATTATAACCATTTTTTTCGACATCTCTAGTTCGCAAAAACCCCCAAACCACCAACCCCACAACCCAAAATTTTTTTTCTTTTTTAAAACTAATTTATCAGAAAAAGTCACAAAAAAAAACCCATTATTCATTTTTTTTGGTATCTCTATTTTTCGATACATTACCCACAACCTCATAAATTTCCCAATTTATTCACAATTTTTTCCCCTTCTTTTTTACTGAATCATAAATTAATACACATTCCTTTTTACATTAAAAATTCAAAATAAAACCCTCTCCAAAACCCGGGTCCTTGATCCACATAAATTGATATATACTCACACAACTAATCCACTACCCAACTACGGACATGTTTCAACACCCTCCATTCTTTTCCAATATATCATAACTTTTTAATTCTATAATTTCTTTTTTTTAAAAAAATTCCCCATTACCTTTATTTTTAGTAAATTCTCCTCAATTTTTTAAAATTTTAATAAACCCCCCATACCCCTCTCCATTCACCCCCACGGCCCCTCATGACATTAGGGGCCGGAAAAAAACCACTCCAACACCCCCTACTACACCGGCTCCTACGTTTTTGAGGGCCCCTCGGGGTTTAAAAAAACTCAGGAGATATACGGAATGAAAAGGAAGGATGTTTTAGGGTGATGTGGATGGGAAATGTGATATCAACATAAAAGCAGTATGAATATTTATACCGCAATATGTCAAGTATAGGGTTTTTGGGGTATGTCTTTGTTAAGAGTGTATTTAGTTGGGGGTGAAAAGTCTTAGATTTTGGGGTGTATTCTCATTTTAAATTTTTGATTGAAAATTTTAAGAGTGGGGCCTGTGTATTATTTTTTTTTTTTTTTGTAGTGTATGTTATGTCTCATGTTTTGTTATAATGTTTGGGGGAAGTGTGTGGATTTTTGTGATGACTTATTTTTGTGGAAGTTTAAAAAATAAATGTTTTCAGTGATCTAGTAGTTTTGAGATCATGACTTGATTTTTGGTGCTTGGGATGAGTGTTGATAGAGACGGTAAAAATGTATGGAATTGGTGACGGATTTTTGGAGAATAATTATAAAAAAGTGTTTTTCTGTGTCTTGGTGGTGGGGTCATAAAATTTGGTAAGTCTTGGATTAGGTTCTTTGATAATGTAGGGAAACAGGTTGAAACAAAGGGGGGTTGGGTGTGTGTTACCAACACCAAATAACACAATGGGAGTGTGACGTCACACTGGAATGACAGCTCGTCGGTTCTGTGAGGTGTGACATCGTGTGTTGTGGTAGAATGAGGTGATGTGCTCTTTAGATATTGTCAAAATATGATTTTTTTGTGTGTGAAAATTTAAAAAAAATGAGTGTTTTCTGAGATATTATGATTTTTGACGAAAGTGAACATGGGTGATTGTAGTTGTTGTGTGTACTTATATTGTCACACATGTGTGTACAAGATATGTTTTCCAGTTCGATGGTGATCAATGTACTAAGTGTTTGCGTATTAGGTTTTGTGTTTCATGTATAATTTTATGCGCCAATGGGGAGGGAGTTCTTGGTTATAGTGATTTTGAGGGATTTCTATAAAAAGGATGTTAGATGGTGATGTTTACACTAGTTTCTGGTGATTTTACACACGGTGATTTGGTAGTATTCAGTGGTGATTTGGTAGTAATGCAGTAGTGTATTTTGGAGTATCGGAGTACGTGTTTGATGGTCGTTTTTTGAAGGTGTTCAATGATTTGCCGAGTATTTTTTTGAAGATGATCAGTGGATGCACACAGAGTTGGTTCAAAGTTAGTCGTGTGTTTTAGTTATGGTATGTCTCATGTCATAAGTGTAATGAGTAGTTTTTTTTTGTGCTAATGTTTGTAAAGTCTGGAGCATGAGGAGGAGTTTGGTGGATGAGATGTATTTCGTTTAATGAAATGCGTAGTGTGAATGAAATGTTATTTGGTGGTGAGTTAGAGAAGACAAAATGTTATGTGATTCTTAGTAAAAGTATAGATAGTTTTTAGTGATCTTCGTTTATGATGATGTTCAAGAGAATGTGTACAAAAAAAAATGTGTGATCTTATGGTGGGGTTTATAGTAAATGGCAAACGTCTTTGATTGTGGTGATCTTAGATATTCGAGATAAAACAGATAGTGTCTTTGTGTTAGTTTTGGTAAAAAGTCTCATGTCATAAGTGTCTGAGATATAGTTTTTGTGTTAATGTTGAAAGTCTGGAGACCGAGGGAGTAGTAGGAGGATGAGTTGTAATTTCAAGTTATATGAAATGTGTAAGTGTAAATAAATTAGAGATGATAAATCTTATTTGGTAGGTAATCAAAATGATATTTTGGAAGTGCTTCATGTTTGTTTGGAAATGTTTCAAAGGTTTTTTTATGTTGAAGTATTCAAAAATGATTTATGAGATGTTTCGAAGTAATCTTGGGTTGTTCTGTATGAGATGAATAAATGTTGTGATGAGAATATTGAGAAAGGTGGTCTGCAAAGGATGTATGAGAGTGATTGGTGAAGTGTTGGTCAAGAGGTAAGTGAGGTGTGTGTGTTGTGTGTGTGTGTGTGTTTGTGTGTGTGTGTGTGTGAGGTGTGTGTGTGTGTGTGTGTGTGGGGTGTGGTGTTAGGAGGTCAAGATTTTGTGAATATCTTGGTTACCGTATATTATTAGGACTTGAGATGGGTGATGAGATGCATTGAGTGGATTTGAAATGAGATTTTGTATGTGATCAAAGAGGGTGTTGGTGAGATGGTTGGGTGGGAAGGTGAAGAAATGCGGGTGAGAAATGGAGAGGGATATGGGGAGGGATTTGTAGTAGAAAATTTAATGAAATATGGGAGATTTTACTGAAAATAAAGTAAAAAGTAATATTTTAAAAAGAAATTATAGAATTGAAAAGTTATGATATATTGGAAAAGAATGGAGTGTGTTGAAACATTCGCATAGTTTGGTAGTGAGATTAGTTGATGCGAGTATAATATCAATTTATGTGGATGACAATGAGATGGGTATGGAGAGGATTTTATTAGAATTTTTTAAGTAATGTAAAGAGGAATTGTTAATTACTTAAAGATTCAGTAAAAAGAAGGGGAAAAAATTGTGAATAAATTGGTAATTTGATGAGGGTTGTGGGTAATGTAAGTCCGAACTAGAGATACCAAAAAAGATGATAAAAAGTGGGTTGTTTTTGTGACTTTTTTTCTGATGAAATTAGTTAAAACGAGAAAAAAAATTGTGGGTTTTGGGGTGTTGGAGGTTGTGGGTGTTGTTATCGAACTAGTTGTCGAAAAAGTGGTATAAGTTGTGGGTTTGATGAATGTGACTTGTTTCTTGAAGAAATTAGTTTAAAACGAGAAAAAAAATTGGGGTTGTGGGTGTTGTGGGTGTTTGTGGGTTGTGGGAGTTTGTTGTAGAACTAGAGATACAAAAAAAAGTGCTTATAAGTTGAGGTTAGTTTGTTGTGGGGTGTGGGTGAAGTGGGATGGTGGGTGAAGAGATGTTGGTGTAGAGGGATGGTGGGTGTTGTGGGTGTTTGTTGTCGAACTAGAGATGCTGAAAAGAAGTGGTTATAAGTCATTGTGGGTTGTTGATGTACTTTTTTCTGATGAAATTAGCTAAAACGAGTAAAAAAATTGTGGGGTGTTGGTGATGTGGGGTGTGTGTGTTTGTGGGGGTGTGGGTGATTTGGGTTTGTGGGTGTTGTGGGTGTGGTGATGTGGGCCTGTTGGTGTTGTGGGATGTGTGGTGTAGTAGGTGTTTGTTGTCGAACTAGAGAGACCCGAAAAAGTGGTTAAAAGTTGTGGGTTGTTGTGCCTTTTTCTGATGAAATTAGTTAAAAACAGAAACATTGTAGTTTGTGTGTGTGTGGGTATGTGGTGTTTGTGGTTGTGGTGTTGTGGATGTGGGTGTTGTGGGTTGTGGGTGTTTGTGGGGTGTGGGTGATGGGGGGTTGTGGGTGTTGTGGGGTGTGGGTGATGTGGGGCTGAGGGTGTTGTGGGATGTGGGTGTTGTGGGTGTTGTTGTCGAACTAGAGATACCGAAAAAAGTGGTTATAAGTTGGGGTTGTTGTCCCCTTTTTCTGATGAAATTAGTTAAACGAGAAAAATTGTGGGTTGTGGGTGTTGTGGGATGTGGGTGTTGTAGGTTGTGGGTGTTGTGGGATGTGGGTGTTGTGGAGTTGTGGGTGTTGTGGGTATTGTTGTTGTCGAACTAGAGATACCGAAAAAGATGTTATAAGTGGGTTGTTGTTGTGACTTTTCTGATGAAATTAGTTATAACGAGAAAAAATTGGGGGTGTGGGTGTTGTGGGTGTGGGTGTTGTGGGGTTTTGGGTGGATGTGGGTGTTTTTTGTCGAACTAGAGTTGTTGAAAGTGATTATAGGTTGTGGGTTTTTTGTTGTTGTGACTTTGTGATGAAATTAGTTAAAACGAGAAAAAATTGTGGGTTGTTGGTGATGTGGGTTGTGGGTGATGTGGGATGGGGGTTTTTTGGGGTGTTGTTGTTGTGACTTTCTGATGAAATTAGTTAAAACGAGAAAAAAATTGTGGGGTGTGGGTGATGTGGGTTGTGTGTGTTGGGGGTGTGGTTGACGTGGGTTGTGGGTGTTGGGGTGGTGGTGATGTGGGTTGTGGGTGTTGTGGGATGTGGGTGTTGTGGGTGTTGTTGTCGAACTAGAGATACCGAAAAAGATGTTAAAAAGTGGGTTGTTGTTGTTGTGGACTTTTCTGATAAATTAGTTAAAACGAGAAAAAAATTGTGGGGTGTGGGTGTTGTGGGTTGTGGGTGTTGTGGGTGTTGTGGGATGTGGGTGTTTTTGTCGAACTAGAGTTGTTGAAAAGTGATTATAAGTGTGTTGTTGTTGTGACTTTCTGATGAAATTAGTTAAAACGAGAAAAAATTGTGAGGTGTGGGTGATGTGGGTTGTGGGTGATGTGGGATGTGGGTGTTGTGGGATGTGGGTGTTGATCTTAGTTTATGGTGATTTGGTGGTGTTTTGAGTGTATTCGGTGGTGTTTTAGTAGTATTCAGTGGTGTATTTGGGAGTACTCAAATGGTGTTTTGAGGTTATTCAAAGGTGTTTTTGAAGGTGTTCAAATGAAGTGCAAGAGTACTTATGAAGTTGTTCTGGGAGTATTCAGAGGTGATTTGGGGTGTTCGATGATGTTTTTGGAGTATTTAAAGGTAATTGATGGTGTTTTTTGGTGATGTTCAAAGTAAAGTGTTTGAGTTAGTTTTTGTGATAATGTTTGAAGTTGGAGACTGAGGGAGGAGTTTGTGGGGATGAGTTGTAATTTTAAAATGAAATGTGTAAGTGCAGATAAAATTAGAGCGGGTCAAATCTTATTTGGGAGTATTCAAAATGATATTTTGGAAGTGTTTCAGTGTTTTTTTGGAAATGTTTCAAAGGTATTTTTGTGAGTATTCAAAGGGGTTTATGAGAGTGCTTTGAAGGGGGTTCAAAGTAAAGTGAGGTGTGTGTGCGTATTAACTTCGAATATGTAAAATTGTGACTAGTGAATTTATCGAAAAGCGGTTATAATGTTGTGGTGACTTTCTGATGAAATAGTTAAAACGAGAAAAATTGGGGGTTATGAGTGAAAATTGTGAGGTGTTGGTTTTGGAGTGTGAGGGTTCGGGAGGGTGGGGAGGAGGAGAGAGAGAAGGTTACTTCGTGGGGAGTGACCTGAGATGAAATAGTAAAACGAGAAAAATGTCTAGACTTGTGTTGTATTTTGTAAAGAAATTGTGGATTATTGTGGGTATTAACGAAAAAAATGTGAAATTATTTGGATTATCCTGGGTTAAGAGTGAAAATGTTTTCCCTATGTTGTATATGAAATGTGTTGGGGGGAAGTCGACAAGATTCAGCCTGTGTGCGGGGTCATCACGTGACGTCACTGACATAGGGGGAAATCGACAAGATTTTAGCTTGTATGTGTGAGGTCATCACGTGACGTCACTGACCGCCGAGTAAACACAGGTGGGGTGACGTCACACTTGTTTAGACCTGTAGTAAGAGAGAGCACCATGCCCCATAGGAGGAGTAAAATTTGAATGCTTACCCCCAGAGGGGGGAATCCAAAAAAACTCGATCCAAGGAGATGGAGGAGAATTACTTGATCCAAAGAGATCATAAGAATTTCGAAACCCCATAGGGGGGAATCCAAAAAACTTGATCCGAGGATGAGGCCTTTGTATTATCAAGAAAACTTGATCCAAGGAAGTAGAGTCTTTGTATTATTTTGATACCAAGAAAAAAAATTGGGGTTGAAGTGGGAGTCCATTTTTGAATGCTTATACCAAGAGGGGGGAATCCAAAAACTTGATCCGAGGAGATGGAGAGTTTGCATTATCGAGAAAAAAAAATTCGAAAAAATTTGGGATGGAGGGTGAAAGTGGGAGTCCATTTTGAATGCTTATACCCAGAGGGGGAATCCAAAAAAACTCGATCCAAGGAGATGGAGGAGAAAAACTTGATCCAAGGAGATGGAGACTTTGATTTCGAGGAAATTTGATCCGAGGAATTGTAGTCTTTGTATTATCGAGAAAACCTTGATCCGAGGAGATGGAGGAGAAATTTTGGGGGTGGAAGGAGGGGTACCCAAAAACTTGATCCAAGGAAGTAGAGTCTTTGTATTATCGAGAAAAAATTGTGGGGGGCGCGGGGGGCTGGCGTGGGGGCGCGGCAGGGCGTGTGGGTCGGCGCTAGGATGGGGGCGGGTGGGTCGGGATAGGGCGGGGGCGGGGTGGGGGGTCGTGGGGGGCGGGGGCGCGGTGAGTGGGTGGGTTGGTGCGAGGGCGGGGGCGGGTGGGGTGTCGTGGGGGCGGGTGGGGGGCGCGGTTGGGGGGCGCGGGTGGGGGTCGTGGGTGGGGTCATGGGCGGGGGTCAGGGTGGGGTCGTGGGTGGGGGGGTCGTGGGCGGGGTTAAGGTCATTAGCATATAGGTGTGAAAAAGGTCATTAGCACATAGGTGTGAAAAAGGTCATTAGCACATAGGTATGAAAAAGGTCATTAGCACATAGGTGTGAAAGGGAGCCACTAAGAAAAGAAGCATACTGTGGGAGCCATACTGTGGGAGCCATACTGTGGCAGCCATACTGTGGGAGCCATTCTCTGGGAGCCATACTGTGGGAGCCATACTGTGGGAGCCATACTGTGGGAGCCATACTGTGGGAGCCATACTGTGGGAGCCACACTGTGGGAGCCATACAGAAGAAAACTACACTACTGTCAGTGATGCCAGGGTGTACAGTGATGTCAGGGTGGACAGTGTTGTCATGGTGGAGTGTTGTCAAGGTGGACAGTGTTGTAAGGGTGGACAGTGTTGTCAGGGTGGACATTGATGTCAGGGTGGACAGTGATGTCAAGAAGTACACTGTTTTCAGGGAGGAGAGTGATGTCAGTGTGGACAGCATTGTTAGGGTGCACTGTGATGTAAGGGATGTCAGTGATGTCAGGAAGGACACTGTTGTCAGGATGTACAGTGTTTGTCAGGGTTGACAGTGTTGTCAGGGTGCACAGTGTTATCAAGGTGGACAGTGTTGTCATGAATTAAACTGTTGTCAGGGTGGAGATTGTTGTCAGTGTGGACAGAGTTGTCAGGATGTATAGTGTTTTCGGTGTGCACAGTGATGTCAGGGAGGAAAGTGATGTCAGGAAGTTCAGTGTTGTCAGGGTGGACAGTGTTGTCAGAGTGGGCAGTGTTGTCAGGGTGCAGAGTGATGTCTGCGAGGACAGTGAAGGCTGCGAGAACAGTGTTGTCAGTGTAGACAGCGTTGTCAGTGAGGAACGTGTTGTCAGCGTGCACAGTAATGTCAGGGAGGACAGAGTTGTCAGGATGGACAGCGTTGTCATTGTGCACAGTGTTGTTAGAGTGGACAGTGTTTTCAGCATGCACAGTGACGTCAGTGAGGACAGTGTTGTCAGCGTGAACAGTGTTGTCAGGGTGGAGAGTGTCGTTCGGGTGGCCAGTGTTGTTAGGGTGAACAGTGTTGTCAGCGCGCTCAGTGATGTCAGGGGGAACAGAGATGTGAGGAAAGACATTGTTGTGAGGGTGGACAGTGTTGTCAAGGTGGACAGTGTTGTCAGCGTGGACAGTGTTTTCAGGATCGACAGTGTTGTCAGGTGGACAGTGTTGTCAGGGAGAACAGTGTTGTCAGGAAGGACAGTGTTGTCAGGGTGGACAGTGTTGTCAGGGAGGACAGTGTTGTCAGGGTGGACTGTGTTGTCAAAGTGGACAGTGTTTTCAATGAATACAGTGTTGTAAGGGTGGACAGTGTTGCATGTGGACAGTTTGTCGGGGAGTAATTTTTTGTCGGGGAGGAAGTCTTGTCTTGTATAAAGTGATGTCAGGGGGACATGTTTCAGGGTGGACGTGTTGTCAAGGGGACAGGATGTCAGGAAAACACTGTTTCAGGGGGCGTGTTTTCGGGGAGGACAGTTTTGCCATGGTGACAGAATTTTCAGGGGGGCAGGTTGTCAGGGGGACGGTTGTAAAGGTGGCAGAGTTTCAGGAAGAAACTTTTTCAGGGTGGACAGTATTCAGAAGACGTGTTGTCAGGGGGGACATGATGTCATGGGGGGTGTTTTTGAGGGAAAACAGTGTTGTCAGGGTGGCAGTGTTTCACAGGGGACAGTGTTGTCAGGGGGGTCAGGGTTCCAAGGTGGACTGTTTTTGTCGGGGTGGAGTGTTTTCGGAAAGGACAGTTTTCAGGGTGGACATTGATGTCGGGGTGGACGTGTTGTCGGGGTGAACATTTTGACAAGGGGTTTGTGTTGTCAGGAGGAGATGTTGAGTGTGGCAGCGATTCGGGTCACATGCTGGGCGTGCACAGTGATGTCGGGGGTGAACAGTGTCGGGGGGAACAGGGTTTCAAGGGGATAGTGTTGTCAGAGAGGAAATTTTGTCAGTGGGACAGCGGTCGGGGTGGACTGCGCATTGGACAGTGTTGTCGGGGTGGACATGTTGTCGGGGTGGACATTTTTGTGGGGTTGACAGTGTTTTCAGGGTGGCAGTGTTGTCGGGGGTGGACAGTTTTGTCGGGGTGGACAGTTTTGTCGGGGGGGCCCGAGTTTTAAGGAGGACAGGTTGCAGGGGGGACAGTGTTTTTCATCTAGACAGTGTTGCAGGTGGACAGTGTCGTCGGGGTAGACAGTGTTGTGGGGGTTGAAAGTGTTGTCATGGAAACAGTGTTGGCAGGGGGACAGGTTGTCAGGGGGACAGGGTTTCCCCTATGGACAGTGTTGTCGGGGTGGACGGTTTGAAAAGGGGGACAGTGTTGAAAAGGGGTTTTTTTGTCGGGGGGAAGTGTTGTCGGGGTGGACATTTTCTGGTCAGGCTTCATGGTGGACATGTTGTCGGGGTACGTATTGTCGGGGTGGACAGTTTTGTAGGTGGACAGTGTTGTCAGGGGGCAGTGTTGTCAGGGTGGCAGTTTGTCATTTTGGCGTGTTGTCGGGAGGCAGTGTTGTCAGGGGGATATGTTTGTCGGGGGGACAGTGTTTCAGGGAGGACAGGGTTTGTAGGGTGGACAGATTGTCGGGGTTAGACATGTTGTGGGGGTGGCAGGTTGCGGGGGTAGACTGTTGTCAGGAATTACAACCAGTTAAAACCAGACACAACTAGCTCATCAAAGTAAACCAGTACACAACTACATCATCACAACATAAGACAGACACAACTGCATCATCACACACAGTAAGACATACACAATTTCATCACACACACAGTAAGACACATACACAATAGCATCATCACAACAGTAAGAACAGTACACAACTAGCCCATCCACACATTAAGACACAGAAAAACAACTACATCATCACATACAGAAAACACAGTACACAACAAAAATATCACACACAGTAAAACACGTAAAAAACTAGATCATCACACACATAAGACCAGTACACAACAGCACTCACCACAGAAAGACACAGTACACAACACCTCCACAACAGTAAGACACATTTACACAACTGCATCATCACACACAGTAAGCACAGTAAAACAAAACACCATCACACACAGTAAGCACAGACACAACTAGCATCACACACAGTAAGACATACAAACTACATCACCACACAGTAAGACACAGTACACATCTAGCACCATCGCACACGTAAGCCAGTACACAATTAGCATCATACACACAGAAAGACCCCCCCCCACACCCCTTTTCCCCTCCCCCCACAGCCTTTCCCCTTCCCGCTGTTCCCTTTCCTCCCCTCCCCCCTATTTTTTCCTTTCCCTCGCTTTCCTCTCTCTACCCTTTTTTTCCCCCCCCTTCCCCCACTCTCTCTTTTCCTTCTCTCTTCTCTCTCCCTCTCTCCTCCCTCCTCTCTCCCTCTTTTCTCTCTCTCTCTCCCTCTCTCGCCCCCTCTCTCTCCCTAAATCCCATAACCCTATCTCTCACCCTCCCTCTTCTATAGGCTTCTCTCCCCATCTCTCCTTTCTCTCTCCATAGCCTTTTCCCCCCTCCTTTCTCCCCTCCCCCTTTTTTCCCTCTCCCTTCCCCTCTTTTTCCCTCTCTCTACCCTTTCTCTCCCCCTCACTTTTTCTCTCTCTCCCCCCTTGGGTCTTATCCCCCCCCCCTTACCCCCTTTCCTTTCTCCTTTTCCCCTCTCCTCCTCCCCTCTTTCTACACTTTCTCTCTCCCCTCGCACCCCTCCCCCTCTACCCTTCGGGTAAAAAAAAAAAAAAAAAAAAAAATGGGGGGCCCTTTAGAGGACGGAAACCAAGATCTGGTAGACAAACCGGGGAAAGAGGGGGTTAGACTCCAAAAAAGGGAGGAAGGGGGGGAAGGAAGAAGAGAGCTTGGTAAGAAAATGGAGGGCGGGTATGAAGATGCGGAATGGGGGTACAGGGTTTTGCAGCAGAAACTAGGTCAGTGCTTTTAAAAAGAAACGCAAAGCTGAAACAGATTAAAAGAGCAAATGACAATTCCCAAAAGTGACACAGGAAATTCGAAGTCAGGCGCAACCAAGGGGGCGGTAAGCAACAAGGAGACATGCCGTACACGAAGGCCCCATCAGACCCCCGTGGGGGCCGGGAAAAAAAACGACCCTAAGATCAAAAGACATGTCCAAGACAATGAAGGTATGCTATATGCAGAATTCTAACAGCCCAAAGCGAGAAGGGACCTGGTCCCGTAAAAACAGTTCACTGAAATAGAAGTTTCAGATATGACAGGGAGAAGGCAAAACATGCAATGGAAGGAAAAAAATGCCCAAGGGAAACAGATGGGACCAGTGGGAGGGGGAAAGGGCGAGGGCATTTTTGTTTGGGGTCCAAGAAGCCCAAGGGGACAACTTTGAAGAAATAAAAAAGGGGAAAAAAAATGATGAAGGGTCATGAAAACAATAGGGGAGGGCGATATGACCAGGTACAAATTTTCAGAGAATTGGGTGGTTTGCGAGTGGAAAGGGTTTCGGCCCCCCAGATAACTTTTAAGGAAAATCAGTTCGAACCAGGTTTTGCAAGAGAAAGCAAGACTGAGGGACAAAAAGGGGTACCAGAGAGCAACCTCGACCGAACAAACACAAGAAGAAAGGACTACACTAAAAAGAAGGTACAGAGACGCAAAGGGGGAACGAGAAGCAATGACAAAAAAGACAGGACCCGAAACGGAGGGAAAGGGAAACCACCCCACAGAATCTCCCACCAAAAGACTCCAACCCCGGACATTCCAAAAGCAAATAGCAACCATATACAACCCCCCACTGTTCCCCCTGCCCCAACCCCCCCTATCACAAACCCCACCCCAACAGCTGCCCTTAGGGGATTCTGACCCCACCCCCCTCAAAACCAAACCCCACCTACACCCCACCCCCTATAGGCCCCCACCAAGGCCCCTCGCTCCCCCAACCCAAAATTCTTGCATGACCCCAATGTAGAAAAAAACTGAAGGGTTTTGGACACAAACGCGGAGGAAAAACGAATAAAAATGAGAGTGGAAAGAAATAAACAGGAAAAATCCCCAGACTCATAGCAGTCACAGAAAAAAAACCCCCGAGACAAAACAGAACAATTTTTCCCAACAGGAATCAAAACCGAGGAAAGTTAGAAGGATAAGGGGGGGGGGGGTTTTACTGCTCATAAAACACCGAGGGGATTTGGGGGGGAAAAAAGCGGGGCATGATTGGGGAGAAAGAACTACATTTTAGGGACAAATTTTCCCGGGGAAAAATAAAGTATCATTGGGGTATGATAACCCCCACAAACTGCAGGGGGCCAAAAGAGGGGACGAAGAAAACAAAAAGGGTGTGGGGGACACCTGGTGAGGTGGCAAGAAGAGCTCACTCGAGCAGAGCAAATTACTGGTAATGGGCGATTTCAACCCCGGGAGATCGAGGGGAAACCTGGAGCCACAGGGGTCCCGAAAAATGGGCGCCAAGTGATGGATGTGGTACTTGAAAACCTATGCAAAGAACAGTCAGGGAACAACCCGAGAGAGAGGGGAGGGGAACCACAAGACTGGGGTCTTGTTTTCACCCTGAGCAGTTCAACATTTAGGACACATTACAGAGGCCCCTTGGAGCTAGCGTCACGTGGTTCCCGGTTTTGACATATGTGAGTTCAAGGGAGAAGGTGCAGAAAATGAAGGGGAAGCCAAAAATATAAAAGGGGGGACTACACAGGTATGAGAAACTTTTCCCCAGGAGGGTTTAGTGGGAAAGAAAGGGGAGGAAATCAGTAAAAGAGATGATGGAATTTTGGCAACAAAGTGCAAGGGGCAAGGAAGTTTTGTTTTCCCAAAGGGGAAAAAAAATAATAGGGGAAACCAAAACGAGTCCTTTGGTTTACCCGAAGGGGGAGGGGGCAAAAACAATGCAACAAAAATGGAAAAGACAGGAGATAGACCCAGGAAAAAAAGGGGATTAGTAAAGAGCCCAGAAACAAGTTGCACAAAAAGGAGGGGGCCCAGCGCAGTAAGAAAACGACAAGCACGAAAGTCAAATCTGACCCAAACTGCTGTATACCACATTAGGAAAAGACAACAGTCAAGGACAGGTGATAAGGGTGAGGAAAAGAAGTGGAAAGAAACCCCAAAAAAACGATCAAGGTAAAATAAAAGCTCAACACAGATTTAAGGAAATATTTCATAGGACAAGAAGGGCTCTGGGGGGACAGACAATGGGGGCACCCCGCAAGGAATACAAACCAAAAAAGGTTTTGGAAAGACAACATACAGTGAGGAGGGGGGTGAAGAAAAAGCTATGGGCAGATACCTCAAAGGCAAGGGACCGGCAACATCCCCGTGGGTCCTTAAGAGGACAGATTTTGTGCGTGCCACCTTTCCACAATCTTCAAAAAGTCCCTGGAAACTGGGGAACTACCTGAGGTATGGAAGACGGCAAATGTAGTTCCCATTTTTAAAAAAGGGACAGAAAAGAGGCACTAAACTATAGACCTGTGTCATTGACGTGTAAAGATGCAAAATTATGGAGAAGTTTATCAGGAGGGGGAGTGGTGGAGCCCCTGGAACGGAAAAAGAGTATAAATGCCAACCAGCACGGAAGGCAAATCTTGTGTCACAAACCTTCTGGAGTTTTATGATAAAATAACAGAAGTAAGACACGAGAGAGAGGGGTGGGTTGATTGCATCTTCTTGGACTGCAAGAAGGCCTTTGAAAACAGTTCCTCACAAGAGATTAGTGCAGAAGCTAGAGCATAAGCCGCATATAACAGGAAGGGCACTGCAAGGATAAAGGAAATACCTGACAGGGGGCAACAACGAGTCAGGTACGTAATGATGTATCACAGTGGGCACCTGTGACGAGCGGGGTCCCACAGGGGTGGGTCCTAGGACCATTTCTATTTTTGGTATATGTGAACGACATGATGGAAGGGTTAGACTCAGAAGTGTCCCTGTTTGCAGATGATGTGAAGTTAATGAGGAGAATTAAATCTGATGAGGACCAGGCAGGACTTCAAAGAGACCTGGACAGACTGGACACCGGGTCCAGCAAATGGCTTCTCGAATTTAATCCTGCCAAATGCAAACTCATAAGATAGGGGAAGGGCACAGAAGACCACAGACAGAGTATAGGCTAGGTGGCCAAAGACTGCAAACCTCACTAAAGGAAAAGATCTTGGGGTGAGTATAACACCGAGCATTTTTTCCGGAAGCACAATCAATCAGATAACTGTTTGCAGCATATGGGCCTGGCAAACCTGAGAACACCCTTTCCGATACCTTAGAAAGGGAAATCATTCAAGACACTGTACACCGTGTATGTCGGGGGCCCATCTGGAGTATGCAGCCCCTTTTTGGGAAAACCCGCACTTGATAAAGCACGTCAAGAAACAAAGAGAAAGTACAAAGGTTTGCGACAAGGTTAGTTCCAGAGCTAAGGGGAATGTCCTATGAAGAAAGATTAAGGGAAATCGGCCTGACGACACTGGAGGACAGGGGGGTCAGGGGAGACATGATAAACTACATATAAAATACTGCTTGGAATAGACAAGGTGGAAAAAGACAAGATGTTCCAGGGAGGGGACACAGAAACAAGAGGCCACAATTGGAAGTTGAAGACACAAATGAGTCAGAGAGATAGTAGGAAGTATTTCTTCAGTCATAGAGTTGTAAGGCAGTGGAATAGCCTAGAAAATGACGTAGTGGAGGCAGGAACCATACACAGTTTTAAGACGAGGTTTGATAAAGCTCATGGAGCGGGGAGAGAGAGGGCCCAGTAGCAACCGGTGAAAAGGCGGGGCCAGGAGCTAAGACTCGACCCCTGCAACCACAAATAGGTGAGTACAAATAGGTGAGTACAGTACACAACTAGCATCATCACACACAGTAAGACACAGTACACAACTATCATCATCACACACAGTAAGACACAGAACACAACTAGCATCATCACACACAGTAAGACACAGTACACAACTAGCATCATCACACACAGTAAGACAGAGTACACAACTAGCACCATCACACACAGTAAGACACAGTACACAACTAGCATCATCACACACAGTAAGACACAGTACACAACTAGCATCATCACACACAGTAAAACACAGTACACAACTAGCACATCCCACACAGTAAGACACAGCACGCAACTAGCATCATCACACACAGTAAGACACAGTACACAACTAGCATCATCACACTCAGTAAGACACAGTACACAACTAGCATCATCACACACAGTAAGACACAGTACACAACTAGCATCACCACACACAGTAAGACACAGTACACAACTAGCACCATCACACACAGTAAGACACAGTACACAACTAGCATCATCACACACAGTAAGACACAGTACACAACTAGCACCATCACACACAGTAAGACACAGTACACAACTAACACCATCACACACAGTAAGGCACATACACAACAGCACCATCACACACAGTAAGACACAGTACACAACTAGCATCATCACACACAGTAAGACACAGTACACAACTAGCACCATCACACACAGTAAGACACAGTACACAACTAGCACCACCACACACAGTAAGACACAGTACAAAACTAGCACCATCACACACAGTAAGACACAGTACACAACTAGCATCATCACACACAGTAAGACACAGTACAAAACTAGCATCATCACACACAGTAAGACACAGTACACAGCTAGCTCAATCCACACAGTAAGGGCACAGTACACAGCTAGCACCATCACTCACAGTAAGACACAGTACACAACTAGCATCATCACACACAGTAAGACACAGTACACAACTAGCATCATCACACACAGTAAGACACAGTACACAACTAGCATCACCACACACACAGTAAGACACAGTACACAACTAGCACCCTCACAACAGTAAGACACAGTACACAACTGCATCCCTCACACACAGTAAGACACAGTACACAACTAGCACCATCACACACAGTAAGACACAGTAAACAACTAAACACCATCACACACAGTAAGACACAGTACACAACTAGCACCATCACACACAGTAAGACACAGTACACAACTAGCATCATCAAACACAGTAAGACACAGTACACAACTAGCACCATCACACACAGTAAGACACAGTAAACAACTAGCACCACCACACACAGTAAGGCACAGTACACAACTAGCACCATCACACACAGTAAGACACAGTACACAACTAGCATATCCCCACACAGTAAGTCACAGTACAAAACTAGCATCATCACACACAGTAAGACACAGTACACAGCTAGCATCATCACACACAGTAAGACACAGTACACAGCTAGCACCATCACTCACAGTAAGACACAGTACACAACTAGCATCATCACACACAGTAAGACACAGTACACAACTAGCATCATCACACACAGTAAGACACAGTACACAACTAGCATCATCACACACAGTAAGACACAGTACACAACTAGCATCATCACACACTGTAAGACACGCACGCAACTAGCATCATCACACACAGTAAGACACAGTACACAACTAGCATCATCACACTCAGTAAGACACAGTACACAACTAGCATCATCACTCAGAGTAAGACACAGTACACAACTAGCACCATCACACACAGTAAGACACAGTACACAACTATCATCATCACACACAGTAAGACACAGTACACAACTAGCATCATCACACTCAGTAAGACACAGTACACAACTAGCACCATCACACACAGTAAGACACAGTAAACAACTAGCACCATCACACACAGTAAGACACAATCCATACCCACAGCGAGCTATAGAATCCCACAGTATGCCAGCAGGTCTCCCACCCTCACAGGCCCCCCAAACCACAGTGTTGGAAAGGAAACTGAAGGTATGGTACACAAACGCTGATGGAATAACAAATAAGTGGGAGGAGTGGCATGAAAGAGTCAAAGAAGCATCACTGGACATCATAGCTCTCACAGAAACCAAGCTTACAGGTATGATAACAGATGCCATCTTTCCAACGGGATACCAAATCCTGAGGAAAGACAGAGGGAACAGGGGGGGTGGAAGAGTGGCGTTGCTGATCAAAAATGCTGGAATTTTTATGAGCTGGAGAGAGGAGACAGGGGAAGAAAGTGATTGCATAGCGGGGAAAACTTTACTCTGGAGGTCCCAAGGTGGTAATAGCAGTGATGTATAACCCACCACAGAACAGCAGGAGGCCAAGGCAAGAGTACGACGAGAGCAATAGAGCGATGGTTGACACACTGGCTAGAGTGGCCAGAAGAGCTCATGCATGCAGGGCAAGCTACTGATCATGGGTGGGCTTTAACCACAAGGAGATCGATTGGGAGAACTTGGACCCACAAGGGGGCCAAGATACATGAGGGCTAAGATGATGGAGGTGGTACGGAAAACTTCATGTGCCAACACGTAAGGGACACCCACAAGAGAGAGAGGAGAGGATGACCAGCAAGGCTGGACTTAGTATTCACCTTGAGTAGTGCAGATATCGAGGACATCACATATGAAAGACCCCTTGGGGCCAGTGACCATGTGGTTTTAAGCTTCGAATACACAGTAGAGCTACAAGTGGAGGGAGAAGCAAAGGCCAGGACGATGAAGCCAAACTACAATAAGGGGACTAACACATGAATGAAGGAACTACCTGAACGGGTTCAGTGGTAACAGAGAACTGGGCAGGGAAGCCGGTTAAGTGAGAGAAGGAATAAGTGTAAGCAACCCAAAGCAAGAGGCTGGTAGAGTTTTTGTACCCAAGGGTAACAGAATAATGAAAAAACCCAAAGGGAATTTATAGAGCCCATGGTAATTAGCCCAAAGTGCAGGAGGCAAAAACCAAGTGTGCTTTGGGAATGGAAAAGAAATTATTAGAAGGCAAAAAAAGGACCCAGGAGAAAGTGAGAAACAGTCCGTAAGCCAGAAACGAATAATCACAGAATTAAGAAGGGAGGCCCAAAGACAAATGAAAATACATAGCATCGAAAGCCAAATCTGACCCGAAACTGTTTGTACAGCCACAATCAGGCGGAAAACAACATTCAAAGGACCAGGTAATCCATGCTAAGGAATGAAGGATGAGAGACAACAAAAAAATGACCGTGAAGTATTTGAAGAACTCAACAAGTAGATTCCAAAAGAAGTTGTTGCACAGAGGAGACAGAAGTTACTCCAGAAAGACGGAGAGGTGGGGCACACCACCAAGTGCTGAGACACATGCACACAAAAAACCGAGGAAGGAAGGTGAAGGATGCTTCTGAGTGAGCGTAGATTACCTCAAATGCATAATGGGGCCAGATAACATCTCCCCATGGTGATTTGAAAGAGACGGAGAAGAGAGCGCAATGTGTATCCCAAACAACAATATTCAATACATCTATCTAAACAGGAGATTGCCTGAGGCATGGAAGACAGCAAATGAAGTCCCAAACATTAAAAAGAGATAGACATGAAGCATTAAACTAAACTACAGACCAGAGTCACTGACATGTATATGGTATGCCAAAAATCATGGAGAAAGATTAAGTCAGAGAAGAGTGGTGGAACACCTAGAAAGGAACATCACAACAACAGCACCAACAATGGTATCAGGGACAGGGAAAACCTGTGTCTACAAAACCTACTGGAGGGTTTTCCTATGACATGGTGACAGCAGTTAAGAGAAGATAGAGAGGGTGGGTGTGATTGCATTTTCTTGGAATGCAAGAAGGCGTTTTGAACACAGTTCCACACAAGAGATTGGTGCAAAAACTGCGGACCAAGCAGGGGATAACAGGGAAGGCAACTACAATGGATCAGGGAAATACTTTTTCAGGAAGACAGCAATGCGAGTCAAGAACGTGGGGGGGGGGGGTGGGGCGATGTGTCCAGAGTGGGCTACCTGTGGACCAGCGGGTCCCCCCGCAGGGGCCCAGTCCTAGGACCATTGCTGTTCTGGTTATTTTGGAATGGCTACATGACTGAATGAATAACTCTAAGGTGTTCTCCAGTTTGCAGATGACGTGAAGTTGATAGAAGAAGAAATCACTCGGATCGAAGACTAAGGCCAGAACTACAAAGGTGGATCTGGACAGCTGCAGACCTGGTTCTCAGCAATTGCTCCCTGGGGTTGAATCCCACCAAGTGGCAAATCCATTGAAGATTGGGGAAGGCAAAGAAGGCCGCAGACGAGTACAGTCCCTAGGGGGTCCAGAGAACTACAAAACCGTCACTCAAGGAAAAAGCTCTTGGGGTCAGAATAAAACAACCAGGCCACATCTGGAAGCGCACATCCCAACCAAATAACTGCTGCAGCATATGGGCGCCTATCAAGACCACAGAACAAGCATTCCGACCATTCTTTAATAAGAATCATTCCAGGAGACCCTGTACACCGTTGACGTTAGGCCCATATTTGGAGTATGCGGCACAGTTTTTTGGAACCCACGACCTAAACAACTAAAAACCTGTATTCCCTGGAACGCAGGAAGGAGAGATACATGATTATATACCCTGGAAAATCCAAAGAGGGACTAGTACCGAATTTGCACACGAAAATCACTCACTACGAAAGCAAAAGACTTGGCAGACCGATGCACCATCCCCCCAATGAAAAGCAGGGGTTTCACTAGCACGTTAAGAGACCATACAAAAAAGTGTCAGGGCACGAGACTGTTCAACTGCCTCCCAGCACACATAAGGGGGATTACCAACAGACCCCTGGCAGTCTTCAAGCTGGCACTGGACAAGCACCTAAAGTCAGTTTCCGGATCAGCCGGGCTGTGGCTCGTACGTTGGTTTGCGTGCAGCCAGCAGCAAC
Source organism: Cherax quadricarinatus (assembly GCF_026875155.1). Lineage (NCBI taxonomy): Eukaryota > Metazoa > Arthropoda > Malacostraca > Decapoda > Parastacidae > Cherax > Cherax quadricarinatus. The sequence continues at coordinate 34,665,578 of NC_069441.1, forward strand.
AGCCTGGTTGAATCAGGCTCTGATCCACCAGGAGGCCTGGTCACAGACCGGGCCGCGGGGGCGTTGACCCCCGGAACTCTCTCCAGGTAAACTCCAGGTAGCCAAGCACTGAAGAAACTAGAGAAAGTGCAAAGGTTTGCAACAAGACTAGTCCCAGAGCTAAGAGGTATGTCCTACGAGGAGAGGTTAAGCGAAATCAACCTGACGACACTGGAGGACAGGAGAGATAGAGGGGACATGATAACGACATACAAAATACTGAGAGGAATTGACAAGGTGGACAAAGACAGGATGTTCCAGAGATTGGACACAGTAACAAGGGGACACAGTTGGAAGCTGAAGACACAGATGAATCACAGGGATGTTAGGAAGTTTTTCTTCAGCCACAGAGTAGTCAGTAAGTGGAATAGTTTGGGAAGCGATGTAGAGGAGACAGGATCCATACATAGCTTTAAGCAGAGGTATGATTAAGCTCACGGCTCAGGGAGAGTGACCTAGTAGCGATCAGTGAAGAGGCGGGGCCAGGAGCTCGGACTCGACCCCCGCAACCTCAACTAGGTGAGAACTAAGTGAGTACAGTACACAACTAGCACCATCACACACAGTAAAACACAGTACACAACTAGCATCATCACACACAGTAAGACACAGTACACAACTAGCATCATCACACACAGTGAGACACAGTACACAACTAGCACCATCACAAACAGTAAGACACAGTGCACAACTAGCATCATCACACACAGTAAGACACAGTACACAACTAGCATCATCACACACAGTAAGACACAGTGCACAACTAGCATCATCACACACAGAAAGACACAGTAGACAACTAGCATCATCACACACAGTAAGACACAGTACTCAACTAGCATCATCACACACAATAAGACACAGTACACAATTAGCATCATCACACACAGTAAGACAGTACACAACTAGCATCATCACACATAGTAAGAAACAGTACGCAGCTAGCATCATCACACACAGTAAGACACAGTACACAGCTAGCATCATCACACACAGTAAGACTCAGTACACAACAAGCATCATTGCACACAGTAAGACACAGTACACAACTAGCATCATCACACACAGTAAGACACAGGTAAACAACTAGCATCATCGCACACAGCAAGACACAGTACACAACTAACATCATCACACACAGTAAGACACAGTACACAACTAGCATCATCACTCAGAGTAGACACAGTACTCACTAGCACCATCACTCAACAGTAAGACACCGTACGCAACTCGCACCACGACACACAGTAAGACACAGTAGACAAATAGCATCTTCACACACCCGTAAGACACAGTACACAACTACATCATCACACACAGTAAGACAGCAAGTACACAACTCTCATCCATCACACAACAGTAAGACACAGTAAAAAACTAGCATCATCACACAGAGTAAACACAGTACACAACTAGCATCATCACACACAGTAAAGACACAGTAACACCACCTAGCATCATCACACACAGTAAGACACAGTACACACCTACATCATTACACAGAGTAAGACACAGTACACAACTACATCATCACAAACATAAACAGAGTACAATCAACAGCATCACAGACACAGTAAGAACACAGTAACACAACAAGCACCCTCAAACAAGTGCAGTAAACACAGTACACAACTAGAATCATCACACAGAGAAACCACAGTACACCAACTTGCATCATCACCCACACGTAAGACACAGTACCAACTAGCAAACCATCACACACAGTAAGGACACAGTACTCCACTACACCACACACACAGTAGACACAGTACGCAACCGCACCACCACACACAGTAAGACACAGTAGACAAATAGCATCATCACACACCGTAAGACACAGTACACAACTAGCATCATCACACACAGTAAGACACAGTACACAACTCGCAATCAACACAACAGTAAGACACAGTACAAAACAAGCATCAACACAGAGAGTAAGACACAAGTACACACTAGCATCATCACAACCACAGTAAGACACAGTACACAACTAGCATCAATCACACACAGTAAGACACATACACTACCTAGCATCATTACACACTAGTAAAACACTGACACAACAAGCATCATCACAACAGTAAGAAGAGGTACACAACTAGCATCAGCACAACACACAGTAAGACAACAGTAACACACTAGCACCATCACACACAGTAAGGCACAGTACACAACAGAAATCATCACACAGAGAAACACACAGTACAAACAACTTGCATTTCACACACATAAAAAACACAGTAGACAACGAGCATCATCACACCACAGTAAGATACAGTAATCACAACTAGCATCACACACACAGTAAGACACAGTACACAACTAGCATCATCACACACAGGAGACACAGTTCACAACACACCATCACAACACAGTAAGACACAGTACACAACTAGCCCCATCACACATACAGTAAGAACACAGTACGCAACTAGTTCACCAACACACAGAAGAAGGGGGGGGTGGGGGGGAACAGTAGACAAAATAGTATCATCACACACCGTAGACACAGTACACAACTAGCATCATCACACACAGTAAGACACAGTACACAACTACATCATCACACACATGAGAAACATACACAACTATCATCATCACACAGCAGAAAAGACACAGTACACACTAGGCATCATCACACACAGTAAGACACAGTACACAACTAGCAACCATCACACACACAGTAAAGACACATACACAACTTGCATCATCACACGACAGTAGACACAGTACAAAACTAGCACGATCATACACAGTGAGACACAGTACACTACTACATCATCACACACAGTAAAGACAACCGTACTCAACAGCATCCATGACACACAGTAAGACACAGTAACACAAGCTGGCACCAACACACACAGTAAGACACAGTACACAACTAGCATCATCACACACAGTGAACACAGTACACAACTAGCATCATCACACACAGTAAGACCACATGGTCGCCCTGGGTGAACCTCAGACAGCATGCCGACATCTTAATAAGGAATCGTTCAGGACACTGTACAAACAGTGTACGTTAGGCCCAATTGGGTAAATGCGGCGCCCAGTTTGGAACCCATTTCCTAGCCAAGCACGTAAAGAAAACAAGAGAATGCGAAGGTTTACAACAAGACCCGTCCAGAGAGCTAAGAGGTATGTCTACAGGAGAGGTTAAAGGAAATCAACCTGACGAACACGGAGGACAGAGAGATAGGGAGACATGATAGCGACATACAAAATACTGAGATTAATGACACGGTGGACAACAGAAAGGATGAGCAAGAGATGGAGGGGGACACACAAACAAGGGGACACAGTTATAAGTTGAAGACACAGATGAATCACAGGGATGTTAGGAAGTATTTCTTCAGCCACAGAGTAGTCAGGAAGTGGAATAGTTTGGGAAGCGATGTAGTGGAGGCAGGATCCATACATAGCTTTAAGCAGAGGTATGATAAAGCTCACAGTTCAGGGAGAGTGACCTAGTAGCGACCAGTGAAGAGGCGGGGCCAGGAGCTTGGAATCGACCCCTGCAACCTCAACTAGGTGAGTGCAACTAGGTGAGTACAGTACAGAGTGTAACACTTACTGAGCCACTCAAGTTGATGTAGTGTGGAGGTAACAGTGTGGTGTAGTTGTGGCAGGAGACAACCAGCATGGTGGTCACTCACCACAGCCAGGCGGAGGTGACCTCAGGTTGTGACACTCCTGCAGTAGTCTGACTCCTCCACCAGTAAGACAACCCCAGAACACCTCCAGGTGACTCCTGTAACAGGATAAAACACTGATGAACACCTCACTCTTACTGACTCACCACCTACACTGTATATTATACCAAGTGGTAGTGAACAATGTTACACTGTATATTATACCAAGTGGTAGAGAACAATGTTACACGAATGTTAACACCAAGTGTGAGTGAACATGTTACACTGTATATTATACCAAGTGGTAGTGAACAATGTTACACTGTATATTATACCAAGTGGTAGTGAACAATGTTACACTGTATATTATACCAAGTGGTAGTGAACAATGTTACACTGTATATTATACCAAGTGGTAGTGAACAATGCAATAATTGTTTACACAGTATATTATACAAGAGGTAGTGACCAATGTTTACACCTGAACTAATCAATTATACCAAGTGGTAAAAAACGTGAACATGGTTTACAACTGATATTACACAAAGTGGTAGTGAACATGTTAACAACTGTATATTATACAAGATGTAAAAGTGAACAATGTTACAACTGTATATTATACCCAAGTTGTAGAGAAACAAATACACTGTAAATTACACCAATAGGTAAATATAAATAAAATATAAATATATGCTATAATATAAGTGATCTTACATGGGTATAATATAAGTGATCTTACATGGGTATAATATAAGTGATCTTACATGGGTATAATATAAGTGATCTTACATGGGTATAAAATAAGTCTCTACAAGGTATAATATAAGAGCTCTTACATGGGTATAATAAAAGTGACTACAAGGTATAATATAAGGTGATCTTACAATGGTATAAAATAAGTGATCTTACATGGTATAATATAAGTGATCTTACATGGGTATAATATAAGTGATCTTACATGGGTATAATATAAGTGATCTTACATGGGTATAATATAAGTGATCTTACATGGGAAAAAATAAGTGATCTTACATGGTAAAATATAATTTGATCTTACATGGGTATATATAAGAGATTCTACATGGTAAAATAATATAAGTGATCTTACATGGGTGTAAATAAGTGATCTTACATTGTATAATATAAGTGATTCTTACCATGGGTATAATAAATATAAGTGACTTTTACATGGGTATAAATAAGTGATCTAAACAAGGTATAATATAAGAGATCTTACATGGTATAATATAAGTGATCTTACATGGGTATAATATAAGTGATCTTACATGGGTATAATATAAGTGATCTTACATGGGTATAATATAAGTGATCTTACATGGGTATAATACGGAAGACTCAGCTTCACCACAGAGAGATATATCATAACTTACACCTGGAAGATCCTAAAGTACTGTGCAGGTTGTGCAACATTCCCACAATGATCACATCAAGACTGTGCAGGTGGTGGCAACATTCCCACAATGATCCAGCACAAGACTGTGCAGGTGGTGCAACATTCCCACAATGATCAGCACAAGACTGTGCAGGTGGTGCAACATTCCCACAATGATCAGCACAAGACTGTGCAGGTGGTGCAACATTCCACAATGATCAGCAACAAGACTGTGCAGGTGGATACACACATTCCACAATGATCACACAAGACTGTGCAGGTGTGCCACATTCCCACAAAGATCAGCACACAAGGCTGTGCAGTGTTGCAACCATTCCTCCCGCACACTGAACGCACAAGACAGTGCGGTGGTTGCACCATTCAGCACAAGACTGTGCAGCACAAGACTGTGCAGGTGGTGCAACATTCCCACAATGATCAGCACAAGACTGTGCAGGTGGTGCAACATTCCCACAATGATCAGCACCAGACTGGCCAGGTGGTGCAAACATTCCCACAATGATCAGCACAAACTGTGCAGGTGGTGCAAACATTCCCACAATGATCAGCACAAGACTGGTGCAGGTGGTGCTACAATCCCACAATGAACAGCACAAACTGTGCAGGTGTGCAACCTTCCGACAAATGATCCAGCACAAGACTGTGCAGGTGTTGCAACATTCCACAATGAACAGCACAAGACTGGCAGGTGGGTGCAACATTCCCAAACAATTAACAGCACAAGACTGTGGCAGGTGGTGCAACATTCCCACAATGATCAGCACAAGACTGTGCAGGTGGTGCAACATTCCCACAATGATCAGCACAAGACTGTGCAGGTGGTGCAACATTCCCACAATGATCAGCAAAAGACTGTGCAGGTGTGCAACATTCCCACAATGATAAGAACAAGACTGTGCAGGGTGTTGCAACATTCCACAATGATCAGAACAATACTGTGCATGGTGGTTTGCAACAATCCCACAATGAACAGCACAAGACTGTGCAGGTGGGTGCAACATTCCCAATGAAACAGCACAAGTACTGTGCGGTGGGCAACATTCCCACAATGATCAAACAAACTGTGCAGGTGGTGCAACATTCCCACAATGATCAGCACAAGACTGTGCAGGTGGTGCAACATTCCCACACTGATCAGCACAAGACTGTGCAGGTGGTGCAACATTCCCACAATGATCAGCACAAGACTGTGCAGGAGGTGCAAACATTTCCGCACAATGATCAGCACAAGACTGTGCAGGTGGTGCAACATTCCCACAATGATCAGCACAAGACTGTGCAGGTGGTGCAACATTCCCACAATGATCAGAACAAACTGTGCAGGTGTTTCAACATTCCCACAATGATCAGACAAACAGTGCAGGTGTGCAACATTCCCACAAATAGATCAATCACAAGACTGTGCAGGTGTGCAACATTCCCACAATGATCAAATATAGACTGTGCAGGTGGTGCAGACATTCCAATGGATCAGCACAAGCTGTGCAGGTGGTGCAACATTCCCCAATGATCAGCACAAGCTGTGCAGGTGGTGTTACAACATTCCCACAATGATCAGCACAAGACTGGTGCAGGTGGTGCACACAATCCACAATGATCAGCACAAGACTGTGCAGGTGGTGCAAACATTCCCACAATGATCAGCACAAGGCTGATGCAAGGTGGTCAACATTCCACAATGAACAGCACAAGACTGTGCAGGTGGTAGCAAACATTCCACAATGATCAGCGACAAGACTGTGCAGGTGGTGCAGGGACACTCCCACAATGAACAGCACAAGACTGTGCAGGTGTTGCAAAACATTCCCACAATGATCAGCACAAGACTGTGCAGGTGTGCAACATCCACAATGATAAGCAAAAGACTGTGCAGGTGGTGCAACATTCCCACATTATCAGCACGAAGACTGTGCAGGTGGTGCAACATTCCTCACAATGAAACAGCACAAGACGTGCAGGTGTGCAACATTTTTTTCCCACTATGCTCAGAAACAAGACTGTGCAGGTGGTGGCAACATACCCACAATGATCAGCACAATGGACTGGCAGGTGGTGCAACATTCCCACAATTAACAGCACAAGACTGTGCAGGTGGTGCAACATTCCCACAATGATCACACAAGACTGTGCAGGTGTGCAACATTCCCACAATGATCAGGCACAAACTGTGCAGGTGTGCAACATTCCCACAATGATCCAAGCACAAGACTGTGCAGGTGGTGCAACATTCCCACAATTCTAAGCAGGAGGGGGGGGGGGGGGGGGGGGTGGGGCACGAATGTGCAGGTGGTGCGCAAACATTCCCACAATAGCAGAACAAAGACTGTCAGGTGTGCAAGCACATTCCCACAAAGAATCAGCCACAAGACTGTGCAGTGGTGCAACATTCCCACAATGAACAGCACAAGACTGTGCAGTTGTGCAACATTCCCACAATTATCAGCACAAACTGTGCATGTGGTGCAGCATTCCCACAATGATCAGCAACAAGAACTGTGCAGGTGGTGCAGGACATTCCCAACAATGATCCAGAACAATACTTGTGCAGGTGTGCAACAGTCCCACAATGATCAAACAAGACTGTGCAGTATGGTGCAACATTCCCTAACAATGATCAGCCAAGACGTGCAGGTGGTGCAACATATCCCACAATGATCAGCACAAGACTGGCAAGGTGGTGTCAACATTCCCAAATGAACAGAACAAGACTGTGGCAGGTGGTGCAACATTCCCACAATGAATTCAGACAAGACTGTGCATGAGGTGCAACATTCCCACAATGATCAGCACAAGACTGAGCAGTGGTGCAACATTCCCACATGATCAGAATAAGACTGTGCAGGTGGGCAAACATCCCGCCAATGATCACACAAGACTGTGCAGGTGGTGCAAACATTCCCCCACAATGAACAGCACCAGACTGTGGCAGGTGGTGTCAACATTCCACAATGATCAGTACAATACTGTGCAGGTGTCAACATTCCCACAATGATCAGCAACAAGGCTGTGCAGGTGGTGCAACATTCCCACAATGATCAGCAACAAGACTGTGCAGGTGGTGCAACATTCCCACAATGATCAGCACAAGACTGTGCAGGTGGTGCAACATTCCCACAATGATCAGAACAAGACTGTGCAGGTGGTGCAACATTCCCACAATGATCAGCACAAGACGTGCAGGTGTGCAACATCCCACAATGAATCAGCACAAGACTGTGCAGGTGGTGCAACTACGCACAATGATCAGCACAAGACTGTGCAGGTGGTGCAACATTCCCACAATGATCAGCACAAGACTGTGCAGCACAAGACTGTGCAGCACAAGACTGTGCAGCACAAGACTGTGCAGCACAAAACTGTGCAGCACATGACTGTGAAGCACGAAGACGGTGCAGCTGACATGACTGTGGCAGCACAAGACTTTGCAGCACAAGACTGTGCAGCACAAGACCTGTGTAGCACGTGACTGTGCAGTCACAAACTGTGCAGCAAAAGACTGTGCATTACAAAAGTTGGCAGCACAAGACTGTTGAGCACAAGACGTGCACACAAACTGTGCAGCACAAGACTGTGCAGCACAAGACTGTCTGTGCACACAAGACTGTTACAAGCACAAGACCTGTGTAGCACAAGAATGTGTCAGCACAAGACTGTGCAGCACAAGACTGTAGTAGCACAGACTGTGCATGGCACAAGAAATGTAAGCACAAGACTGTGTAGCCACATGAACTGTTTACACAAGACGTGGCACACAAGACTGGTGCAGCACAAGACGTGTAAGCACAAGACTGTGCATCACAAGACTGTGCATCACAAGACTGAGTAGCACAAGACTGTGTATCACAAGACTGTGTAAGCAAAGACTGTGCAGCACAAGACTGTGCAGCACAAGACGTGCATCACAAAGACTGTGCAGCCCAAGACTGTGTAGCACAAGACTTGTAGCAAAAGGACTGTGCACACAAGACTGTGATGCACAAGACTGAGCAGCACAAGAATGTGTAGCAACAAGACTGTGTAGCACAAGACTGTGTAGCAAAAGCTGTGCAGCACAAAGCCTGTGTATCACATGACAATGCAGCACAAGACTGTGTAGTTACAAGAGTGTGTAGCCACAAGACTGTGGCAGCACAAGACATGTAGCACAAGAACTGGTGTAGCACAAAGACGTGTAGTCAAAAATACTGTGCACACAAGACTCTGTAGCACATGACTGTGCAGCACAAGACAGTGTAGCACAAGGCTGTGTAGCACAAGACTTGGTGTAGCACAAACTGTGTAGCACAAGACTGTGTAGCACAAGACTGTGTAAGCACAAGACCTGTTGCAGCACCAAGACCGTGAAGCACCTGACTGTGCAGCATAAGACTGTGTAGCACAAGGCTGTGAAGCACAAGACTGTGTAGCACAACTGTGTGCACAAACTGGTAGCAACAAGGCCAGAGTAGCACAAGACAGTGGTAGCACAAGACTGTGTAGCACAAGAACTGTGCAGCACACAAGACTGTGTAACACCAGACTGTGCAACACAAGACTGTGCAGCACAAGACTTGTACACAAGACAGTGCCGCACAAGGAATCTGTGCCATCATATGACTGTGCAGCACATGACTGTGCAGCACAAGTCAGGTGCAGCAAAAGACTGGCAGCCACAAGACTGTGCAGCACAATACTGTGTAGCACAAGACTGGAAGCACAAGAACTGTGTAAGCGCAAGACATGTGTAGCACAAGCCTGGTGAAGCACAAGACTGTGAAGCACATGACTGTGCAGCACAAGACTGTGCAGCACAGACTGTGCAGGACAAGACTGTGAGCACAAGACTGTGTAGCACAAGAACAGCTGTGTAGCCCAAGACTGAGTAGCACAAGAACTTGTGTAGCACAAGACGTGTAGCACAAGACTGAGCAGCACAAGACTGTGCAGCACAAGCAGTGCAGCACAAGACTGTGCAGCACAAGACTGAGCAGCACAAGACTGTGCAGCACAAAAGACTGTGCACACAAGACTGTGCAGCACAGACTGAGCAGCACAAGACTGTGTAGCAACAAGACTGTGCAGCACAAGACTGTGTAGCACATGACTGTGAACACCATCTGTGCAGCAAAAGACGTGCAGCACAAGACTGTGAGCACAAGACTGTGTAGCACAAGACTGTGTAGCACAATAATGTGTACACAAGACTGTGCTGCACAAGACTGTGTAGCACAAGACTGTGTAGCACAAACAGATACACAAGACTGTGTAGTCACAATACTGTGTGCACAAGACTGTGTACACATACTGTGCAGCAACAACACTGTGCAGCACAAGACTGAGTATAGCACTAACAGTGTAGCCACAAGACTGTGCGCCACAAGACTGTGCAGCACAAGACAGAGCAGAACAAGTCAGGCAGCAATGTTCACTGAGAGACAACACAAAAAGTATCTAGGGGACCACGACTGCTCCTCTGCCTCCAAGAATACAAGAAAGGATTACCTACATAGACGTCTGCTGTCGCTAACACCAACAACAATGTTCACACCAACGGCATTGTTTTACACCCCAAACGAAATCTATGTTGACAACTAAAACAATGTTAAGACCAACAACAGCGTTAACACCAACAACAATGTTAACACCAACAACAATCTTAACACCAACAACAATGTTAACACCTAAAACAATGTTAACGCCAACAACAATTTAACACCTACAACAATTTTAACACCAACAACAATTTTAACACCAACAACAATGTTAACACCTTCAACAATTTTAACACCAACAACAATGTTAACACTAACAACGATGTTAACACCAACACCAATGTTAACATCAACAACAATGTTAACACCAACAACAATGTTAACACCACCAACGATGTTAACACCAACAACAATGTTAACACCAACAACAAAGTTAACACCAACAACAATGTTAACACCAACAACGAAGTTAACTCCAACAACAATGTTAACACCAACAACAATGTTAGCAACAACAACAATGTTAACACCAACAACGGTGTTAACACTAACAACGATGTTAACTCCATCAACAATGTTAACACCATACGATGTTAAAACAACCACCCAAAATTTTAACAACATCACATTTATCTCCAACAACGATGTTAACACCCAACCACAATGTTTAGACCTAAAACAGATGTTAACACCAACAACAAAACACCTACAACAATTTTAACTACCAAAAACAATGTAACAACACCACAACAATATTAAACACCTTCAACAATGCAAACACCAACACACAATGTTTAACAGCTACCAACGATGTTAACACCGAACAACAATGTAAACACCCAACAACAATGTTAACAACCAACAACCATGTTAAAAACAGCAACAATGTTAATCACTAGCCTAACAAAAATGTGTAACACCAACCAATGTTTAACACCAAACAACAATGTTAACACCTAACAACAATGTTTAACACCAACAACGATGTTAACACCGACAACAATGTTAACACCAGCAACAATGTTATCACCAACAACATTGTTAACACCAACAACATTGTTAACACCAACAACAATGTTAACACCTACAACGATATTAACTTCATTAACAATGTTAACACCAATAACTATATTAACTTCATTAACAATGTTAACACCAATAACGATGTTAACACCAACAAAAATTTTAACAACGACAACGATGTTAACTCCAACAACGATGTTAACACCAACAACGATGTTAACACCAACACCAATGTTAACACCACCAAAAGTTTTAACAACGACAACGATGTTAACTCCAACAACGAAGTTAACACCAAACAAATCAACGATGGGTTAACACCCAACCCAACGATGTTAACACCAACAACGATGTTAACACCAATATTACAAAAAAAATTTTTTTAAAAGAAGGTAGGTTTTACTCATTTTGTAATAAAGAGTTCGGGATACATAAATACAACATTAAAATCAATTAATCTTTAATATAATATAAAAATCATAAGCGGTGAGTCCGCAGACATCAACGGTAGTCCTGTAAATACTGTCTAAGGCCGGTAGAAGTACACCGTAAGATGGTCTGGTGAGTAATATCTACTACGCCTTCAAGACCAGTTTGACACACCGCAAGGAGGTACGGTTAAATCCTTGCTAGCCGAACACCATGCTGCAAGCTCACTGAATGCGGCCGTCAAGCAACTGAGGCCAACAGACTCAGTGAGCTGCGGTGAGCGCTTCCTCTAAAATCAGCAGAAGCCAGTAGAATACTCTACTGCCAGTAGATGTGTACCATTAGGTGTTCTGGTATCTACTGCTTCGATGCGTACCGTGAGGTGTTCAGGTACTTAATGCTTCTAAGGCCAGTAGATATGTACCATTAGGTGTTCAGATACCTACTGCTTAGACGCATAACGTGAGCTGTTCAGCTACATACTGCTCCTAAGGCCGGCTCAGCAGTCCCCACATTGGGTTTGATGACGTACCCAGTGGTACTGCCGGCCGGCAGGTTAACTATTTAACCGCTAGTTTGGCAGGGGGCCTTAACAACCAACAACAATGTTAACACCAACTACAATGTTAACTCCAACAACGATGTTAACACCAACAACAATGTTAACACAAACAACAATGTTAACACCAACAACAATGTTAACTCCAACAACGATGTTAACACCAACAACAAGTTTAACACAAAACAACAATGTGAACTCCAACAACGAATTTAAATCAACAACATGTTAACACCATCAACCGATGATAAAACACCAACAACCGATGTTAACAACACAATGTTAAACACCAAAAACAGTGTAACACCAACAGCAGTGTTAACACAAACCAATGGTTAACCACAAAACAACATTGTTAACACACCAAAAAACTATATTAACACCATCAACAATGTTAACAACAACACTGTTAACACAAACAATGTTAAAACCTACAATGTTAGCTCGAACAACAATGTTAACACCAACAACACTGTTAAGACCAAATTGGCATTTGTTAACACAAACAATTTTTTTAACACATACAACAAAGTTAACACCAACAACAATGTTAATATCAACAACAATATTAACACCAACGGTGTTAACACCTCCGATAACGTTAACACCAACAACAATGTTAACACAAACAAAAATGTTAACACCAACAGCAATGTTAACACCAACAACAATGTTGATACCAACGACAATGTTAACATCAACAACAATGTTAACATAAACAACAATGATAACACCAACAACAATGTTAACACCAACAACAATGATAACACCAACAACAATGTTAACACCAACAACAATTTTACACCAACAACAATGTTAACACCAACAACAATGTTACACCAACAACAATGTTAACACCAACAACAATGTTAACACCAAAAACAATGTTAACACCAACAGCAATGTTACACTCAACAACAATGTTACAACCAACAACAAGGTTTAACACCAAACAACAATTTAACACCAACAACAATGTTACACCAACAACAATGTTAACACCAACAACAATGTTAACATAAACAACAATGATAACACCAACAACAATGTTAACACAAACTACAATGCTAACACCAACAACAATGTTAACACCAATAATGTTAACACAAACAACAATGTTAACACCAACAACAATGTTAACACCATCAGCAATGATAACACCAACAACAATGTTACACCAACAACAATGTTAACACCAACAACAATGTGAACATCAACAAGAACAATGTTAACATAAACAACAATGATAAACACCAACAGCAATGTTAACACCACCACCAATGTTAAACACAACAACAATGTTAACACCAACAACAATGTTTAACTCCAACAAAAAGTTAACATCAACAACAATGTTAACATAAACAACAATGATAACACCAACAGCAATGTTAATACCAACAACAATGTTAACACCAACTACAATGTTAACTCCAACAAAAATGTTAACATCAACAACAATGTTAACATAAACAACAATGACAACACCAACAACAATGTTAACACCAACAACAATGTTAACAACCAACCAACAATGTAATACCCACAATGTGTTAATGCATCAACAGTGTTTAACACCAGAAACAACAATGTTAACACCCATAATGTTAAAACAACTTTAATGTTATAATATACAGCAACGTTATTAACATTTAGAATAATGTTAAGATAAAGATAATTTTATCATGTATGTATAGTAGCGTTGTTAACATTAATAATAATGTTAAGATAATGTTATCGTGAACATTAACATTATAAACAATCATAACAACTTACCGGATGCGGTTAGAAGTTCGAGGATTTGTCATCAGTGGGTGTTGTGTCCAGCATGACGGTAGATGGTGCCACAGTAATCAGTCCGTGTAGCAATGGTGTGGGTGAGGGCAGCCAGCAGGTCAGGCAGGTTCACCTGGGTCACCATGGATTCAATCTCTCCACCTTGCAGAGCGAGGTGAGGCAGGAGAGCAAACGCAGCTTCTCACACGTCCATATGTACCTTAATTGTTTTCTTTAGTGTTAAATAAAGTGCGATATATTTCATTGACAAATATGGAGACATGTTAGTGTTGTCAAGGATGGGGAGCCACTGGTAGTTGTGACCTCATACCAGCCACTTGTAGGAGATGAACCACCTTTTTCCCATGCAGCTGTCTCAGGTAACCTGGTCTAGTTCCAGGTGCAACAGCCCAACCACAAGTCTCACAACATTCTGGTACTTGTTCATGTCTAAACCTCTCCTGACTGATTGCTGGCTTTCTTAACACTCCTCCTATACTGACAGTGAGCAGGTGTAGTACACGAGACAGTGAAGCTGAGGCGATGGTGTAGGTGTAATATATTTTATATTTTTTTTTTTTATTATCACACCGCCGGATTCCCCACCAAGGCAGGTGGCCCGAGAAAAGACAAACTTTCACCATCATTCACTCATCACTGTCATGCCAGAAGGGGCTTACACTACAGTTTTTAAACTGCAAAATTAACACCCCTCCTCAAGTGCAGGCACTGTAACATCCCCAGCTCCCACGACTCAAGTCCGGCCTGCCGTTTCCTGAATCCCTTCATAAATGTTACTTTGCTCACACTCCAACAGCACGTCAAGTATTAAAAACATTTGTCTCCATTCCTCCTACAAACACGCTCAAGCATGCCTGCTGACGTCCAAGCCCCCGCACACAAACCCTCCTTTACAACCCCCTCCCTCCAACCCTTCCTAGGCCGACACCTACCCCGACCTTCCTTCCACTACAGCTGATACACTCTTGAAGGTCATTCGTTTCGCACCATTCTCTCTACATGTCCGAAACACCTCAACAACCTTCCTCAGCCACTCTGGACAACATTTTTGAGGTAATCCCGCACCTCCTCCTACTTCCAAAATACAATTCTCTGCATTATATCACACCAAAACCATTGCCCTCAGACATGACATCTCCACTGCCTCCAGCCTTCTCCTCGCTGCAAAGCAACATTCATCACTCCACGCTTCACACCCATATAAGAGGCGTTGGGTAAAACTATACTCTCAACATTCCCCTCGTTGCCTCCAAGGACAAAGTTCATTGTCTTCCACAGACTCCTAAGGCACCACTCACTCTTTTTTTCCCTGATCAATTCTATGATTTCACCTCATCTTCAAATAGACCCATCCGCTGACACGCCACTTCCCAATTCTCTGAATACGTTCACACTCCACCATACTCTCTCCTCCAATCAGATTATCAATCTTTCACACCTAATCTTTTTGTATCCTCATAACCTTACTCTTTCCTGTTTCACCATTATTTTCTTCTTTTTGCACACCCTACCAAATTCCATCCACCAATCTCGCAGCAACTTCACTTCAAATCTCCCAAGACACAGTGTCATCCAGCAAAGAGCAGCTGTGGACACTCCCCTTTGTGTGTGATTCTTATCTTTTAACCTCCACGCCTCTTTGCCCAGACCCTCGCATTTACTTCTCTTACACCCCATCTATAAATATAATATTATCAACCACGGAGACATCACACAATCTTGTCTAAGGCCTAACTTTTACTGGGAAAAAATTTCCCTCGTTCCAACATACTCTAACATGAGCCTCACTATCCTCGTAAAAACTCTTCAACTGCTTTTTCAGTAACCACCTCCTACACCATACACTTGCAACATCTGGCCACATTGCCCCCCCCCCCTATCCACCCCTCTGTCATACCCTTTTTCCAAATCATAAATGCCCACAAAGACCTCTTTAGCTTATCTAAAATCGTTACTTATATGTTTCACTGTAAACCCTTGGGTCCACACACGCCCCGAACCCTTCCTAAGCCTCCTTGTTTCATCTCTAACGCTATTCTCCCGTCTTCACATAATTCTTTCAATATAACTCTACCATACACATTTCCAGGTACACTCAACAGACTTATCCCCCAATAATTTTGCACTCCTTTTATTCCCCCTTGCCTTTAAACAAAGGAACTATGCATGCTCTCTGCCAATCCCTAGGTACCGTATACCCTCTTCCATACATTTATTAAACAATTTGCACCAACCACTCCAACATGATAACGACATACAAAATACTGAGAGGAATTTGACAAAGGTGACAAAGACAGGATGTTCCAGAGATTGGACACAGAAAACAAGGGGACCACAGTTGTAAGCTGAAAGAACATATATGAAATCACAGGGAAGTAGGAAGTTTTACTTCAGCCACCATAGTAGTCAGTAAGTGGAATAGTTGGGAAGCGATGTAGAGGAGACAGATCCATACATATCTTAAGGCAAGGTTGATTAAGCTCACGCTCCAGGAGAGTGACACAGTAGCGATCAGTGAAGAGGTCCGGGGCCAGGAGCTCGGACTCGACCCCAGCAACCTCAACATCGGTAGAACTAAGTGATTACATTACAACAACTAGCACCAACACACACAGTAAAAACACAGTACACAACTAGAATCATCACACACAGATAAGACACAGTACCCAACTAGCATCAACACACACAGTGAGACACAGTACACAACTAGCACCCCCCCCGGGGGGCCACCATCACAAACAGTAAGAACACAGTGCACAACTAACATCAACACACACGAGTAAGACACAGTACACAACTAGCATCATCACACACAGTAAGACACAGTGCACAACTAGCATCACACACACAGAAAGACTCAGTAGACAACAAGCATCATCACACACAGTAAGACACAGTACTCAACTAGCATCATCACACACCAATAAACACAGTACACAATTAGCATCATCAACACACAGTAAGACAGTACACAACGACATCCACACATATAAGAAACCAGAACCAGCAGGATCATCACACACAGTAAGACACAGTACACAGCTAGCATCATCACACCAGTAAGACTCTCAGTACACAACAAGCATCATTGCACACAGTAAGACACAGTACACCACTAGCATCATCACACACAGTAAGACACAGGTAAACAACTAGTCATCATCGCACACAGCAAGACACAGTACACAACACATCATCACACACAGTAAGACACAGTACACAACTAGCATCATCACTCAGAGTAGACACAGTACTCACTAGCACCATCACTCAACAGTAAGACACCGTACGCAACTCGCACCACGACACACAGTAAGACACAGTAGACAAATAGCATCTTCACACACCCGTAAGACACAGTACACAACTACATCATCACACACAGTAAGACAGCAAGTACACAACTCTCATCCATCACACAACAGTAAGACACAGTAAAAAACTAGCATCATCACACAGAGTAAACACAGTACACAACTAGCATCATCACACACAGTAAAGACACAGTAACACCACCTAGCATCATCACACACAGTAAGACACAGTACACACCTACATCATTACACAGAGTAAGACACAGTACACAACTACATCATCACAAACATAAACAGAGTACAATCAACAGCATCACAGACACAGTAAGAACACAGTAACACAACAAGCACCCTCAAACAAGTGCAGTAAACACAGTACACAACTAGAATCATCACACAGAGAAACCACAGTACACCAACTTGCATCATCACCCACACGTAAGACACAGTACCAACTAGCAAACCATCACACACAGTAAGGACACAGTACTCCACTACACCACACACACAGTAGACACAGTACGCAACCGCACCACCACACACAGTAAGACACAGTAGACAAATAGCATCATCACACACCGTAAGACACAGTACACAACTAGCATCATCACACACAGTAAGACACAGTACACAACTCGCAATCAACACAACAGTAAGACACAGTACAAAACAAGCATCAACACAGAGAGTAAGACACAAGTACACACTAGCATCATCACAACCACAGTAAGACACAGTACACAACTAGCATCAATCACACACAGTAAGACACATACACTACCTAGCATCATTACACACTAGTAAAACACTGACACAACAAGCATCATCACAACAGTAAGAAGAGGTACACAACTAGCATCAGCACAACACACAGTAAGACAACAGTAACACACTAGCACCATCACACACAGTAAGGCACAGTACACAACAGAAATCATCACACAGAGAAACACACAGTACAAACAACTTGCATTTCACACACATAAAAAACACAGTAGACAACGAGCATCATCACACCACAGTAAGATACAGTAATCACAACTAGCATCACACACACAGTAAGACACAGTACACAACTAGCATCATCACACACAGGAGACACAGTTCACAACACACCATCACAACACAGTAAGACACAGTACACAACTAGCCCCATCACACATACAGTAAGAACACAGTACGCAACTAGTTCACCAACACACAGAAGAAGGGGGGGGTGGGGGGGAACAGTAGACAAAATAGTATCATCACACACCGTAGACACAGTACACAACTAGCATCATCACACACAGTAAGACACAGTACACAACTACATCATCACACACATGAGAAACATACACAACTATCATCATCACACAGCAGAAAAGACACAGTACACACTAGGCATCATCACACACAGTAAGACACAGTACACAACTAGCAACCATCACACACACAGTAAAGACACATACACAACTTGCATCATCACACGACAGTAGACACAGTACAAAACTAGCACGATCATACACAGTGAGACACAGTACACTACTACATCATCACACACAGTAAAGACAACCGTACTCAACAGCATCCATGACACACAGTAAGACACAGTAACACAAGCTGGCACCAACACACACAGTAAGACACAGTACACAACTAGCATCATCACACACAGTGAACACAGTACACAACTAGCATCATCACACACAGTAAGACCACATGGTCGCCCTGGGTGAACCTCAGACAGCATGCCGACATCTTAATAAGGAATCGTTCAGGACACTGTACAAACAGTGTACGTTAGGCCCAATTGGGTAAATGCGGCGCCCAGTTTGGAACCCATTTCCTAGCCAAGCACGTAAAGAAAACAAGAGAATGCGAAGGTTTACAACAAGACCCGTCCAGAGAGCTAAGAGGTATGTCTACAGGAGAGGTTAAAGGAAATCAACCTGACGAACACGGAGGACAGAGAGATAGGGAGACATGATAGCGACATACAAAATACTGAGATTAATGACACGGTGGACAACAGAAAGGATGAGCAAGAGATGGAGGGGGACACACAAACAAGGGGACACAGTTATAAGTTGAAGACACAGAATGAATCACAGGATGATAGGAAGTTTTCTTCAGCCACAAGTAGTCAGGAAGTGGAATAGTTTTTGGGAAGCGATGTAGTGGAGGCAAGCCATAACATAGATTTTAAGCAAGGTATGATAAAGCTCACAGTTCAGGGAGAGTGACCTAGTAGCGATTCATGAAGAGGCCGGGGCACACCAACAACTTTGCTACACCAACAGCTATGCTAACACAACAACGATGTTAACAACCACAAGAATGTTAACAACCACTAGAATGTTAACTCAAACAACGATGTTAACAACATTAACAATGTTAACATCAGCAACAATTTTAAAACCAACGTCAATTTTAAAACCAACAATATTAACATTTGAACAATATTAACATCCGTAACAATATTAACATCTGCAACAATGTTAACGCCAAGAATGTGTTAATACCATCAACAGTGTTAACACCAGAAACAACAATGTTAACACCCATAATGTTAAAATAACTTTAATGTTATAATATACAGCAACATTATTAACATTTAGAATAATGTTAAGATAAAGATCATTTTATCATATATGTATAGTAGCGTTGTTAACATTAATAATAATGTTAAGATAATGTTATCATGAACATTAACATTATTAACAATAATAACAACTTACCGGTGTGGTAGAAGTTCGAGGAGGTTGTCATCAGTGGTGGTTGTGTCAGCATGATAGTAGTGGTGGGACAGTTCCAGTCTTGTACAGTGGTGGTGGGTGAGGGCAGCCAGCAGGTCAGGCAGGTCAGGCAGGTCAGGCAGGTCAGGCAGGTCACCTGGGTCATCATTAATATCAATCACCACCTCGCAGGAGCTGAGGTGAGGCAGGAGAGCAGCGTAGCTTCTCACACGTCCATCACGTACCTCAATTGTTTCTTTAGTGTTAAATAAGTGCGATATTTCTTTGACAATTACTGGAGACATGTTAGTGTTGTCAAGGAGGTGGAGCCACTGGTCGTTGTCTCTCATACCAGACTCTTGTAGGAGATGAACCACTTCCCGTGCAGCTGTCTCAGGTACCTGGTCTAGTACCAGGTGCAGCAGCCCAGCCACATGTATCACAACATTCTGGTACTTGTTTATGTCTACCTCACCTGACCTGATGCTGACTTCTAACACTCTCTTAATACTGACTGGTGTGTCAGGTGTAGCTGAGGCTGATGTAGTTGAGGCAGGTGTAGCTGAGACAGGTGTAGCTGAGGCAGGTGTAGCTGAGGCAGGTGTAGCTGAGGCAGGTGTAGCTGAGGCAGGTGTAGCTGAGGCAGGTGTAGCTGAGGCAGGTGTAGCTGAGGCAGGTGTAGCTGAGGCAGGTGTAGGTGTAGAATACTGTTGCTTAAGCTTGTTGACAATATAGAGAGCAGCGAAGTAGTCTTGTATACCCTTGTGAGGAGCTGAGTACTGCTCCTGGATCCCCAGCATCGTCCATGTTGGTCTTAAACAAAGGAACGCTGACAACACTTCTTTATAAGGTAAACTCCAATTATCACAGGTAGATATCAGTTTATCTACAGTTTCTTCCTCAAGGTTTATCTGATCACGTGAAAGACTTTCTAGCGCTGTCTTGTATATTGTTATCAAAACATTGTCAATGTTAACCTTTAATTTCCTGTCATCTATATCCTTTGTATCTTGATGGTTGGTCAGTCTGTGTTTTAACTTGTGTTTACACAGTTGATGAATATTATAATATAGCTGCGTGTGAGTGACAGATGTTAAGTTTAGCTGGTCAGGGTCGTCGTCCCAGATGTATATCATAAGAATCAAGTTCATTGGTAGTCTTAAGTGTTCTTGAAGTCCTTCTGACTTCATCACTCTCCTTACCAGTTCATCAGTATTTCTGTTATTCCCTGTTTGTTTGGTTATCTCCTGGTGGTTCAGACGCACAAATTGTTCCACATTTGTCCTAGATATACCATGTAGTGTTGCATGTTGCACAGTGTACTCTGCAGGGATTGTTCTCCTAAAGTTCTCAACTTTTTCTGGTCGTGAAGTGCACAGAAAAGCAATATTAGAACAGTACTTAAATTCTTGCAATAGACTCTGGACAAGTCTTCTAGAACTTTCATTGTCTTCATCAAGGCCGTCAATTATAATTAAGATCTTGCAAAGCTTCATCAGTTTCGGAAGAATATCCTTGAATTTTATAGCAATTTTGGCATCT